>KN042428.1:27286-137244 GCA_000739165.1 Podila verticillata NRRL 6337 | reverse complement strand
GTTCTAGCCCCCTCATTCTCCCCCCCCCCCCCCCTCATTATTCGCCACTTGTCCATATCCTTTGCCTATGGCTCTGCCCCGATTAATAATTACCATTCTTCCCCCACCCCCCTCGTCTCCTATTGTTCCTGGGAAACCACTCGACTAAAACTCGTTTTCTCTCGCCTTGCGCTCTTGTGGAATAGATCATCACATCATGTCTTCCTCGACACACGCCGCCGAGCCATATGACCCGTACTACCACTCGTCACAACCTTCTTCCTCAAGGCAACACGAATCTCCTCGACACGCACCGTACCCATACCAACACCCCGAGGCATACTATCAACCTCGCCCCTCGTCTCCGCCTTCGCACACTTCACACTCCTCGCACCCTTCGCACCACCCCCAATACCCTCCTCACTCTTCCCAGTACGACTCTGAACGTCGCTCTTCTTCACATCACGAAGCCTCATACCATCCTTCGCCCATGTTTAACAACCAGAGCCAAAGCCAAAGCCAATACCACCACCAATACTCACATGCCTCCTCACCTGTAAGGCACACCGAGGGCTATGAAGGACGTATCCGCAACACCAACCGTGACCACAACGACCATTTGATGACCGATGCTTCGGCCCGCGACCAGCAGCGCCACCACGACTTGTACCGTCGCGACCCCACCTCTGGTTTCTTGAAGCAGCAATCGTCACAACACTCTGAGCGTCGCGAGGATGAGCCGCACAAGTACAGCTTGCCCCCTATCCATACGCCTGAGGAGCCCTTCTATCGCATCGACTTGCCCGGTCGCCACATGCGCTATTTTAGCAATGTGACCAGCGAAGACCGCGAAGATCGCCACGGTTATTACTCTTCGGCAAGACATGTTGCTCCTAGCAACACTTCGGGCAACTTTGGCCACGGTCCACCACTCAGTGAAGCCCTCAACCGCCTCAATGCCCCAAGACACCACCATCAACATCACCAACAACAACAACAACAACAACTACAACAACAACAACAACAACAACAACAACAACAACAACAACAACAACAACAACGCCACGAGCACCAACACCGTCAACACTCTCATCCTCATCCTCATCGTCCTCAACATGAGAGCTCGCAGCGCCTGCCTTCCCTCTACATTGCTCTTCCTGACCAGCGTCCCTTGTCAAACAACTCTCCTCCCAACTCTGAGCACAGCGACCGCTCCACACCTCCTCATCACGCCTACCCTCGCTCACCCGAGTCTTCGCCCTCGGATAGATCTGGCAGATATCAACAACACCAGTACTCCAAGGTCAAGGCTGTCCAACCGCGCTCGATTGCGCCTGCTCCTTTGGCAGCCAGCCCTGTTACATCGCCCGAGATGGCTCAGCCTAGGGCTTCTTCCAGGCGCGCCAGCGATCGTACATTTGTCAAGATCGAGGCCAAGGAGTCCCATGTCCCCCCACATAACTACTCCTCGTCTCCTTCATCTGGTCCCAAGAGAAAGTGGAACCGTGAGCACTCACCTGCCCGTAACCCTCATGGCCATGCCCTCGACCCCTCCGTGTCTGACGAGGCTTCACAAGAGCTTCATTTGCTGTCGCGCCGCTCACAGGTGCTCACCCCACCTGCCACCAAGAAGAGCAACCCCAAGACTCGCATGCAGCGCTACCAAATGACCACAATCCGCTGTTGGCACGGTGCCATTGCCCAAAAGTCTTACGGTATCGAGAAACGCTACTTGTGCCCACCCCCCATGGTCCAGGTCTCTGCTGGTGTCAACGCCAAGCAGATGCGCGCTGAGCAGCCTCATGTTACCATGTCGGTGATCCACGAGAAGGCCAATGTCCAGCAGCAAGGTGAGATGCGTCAAGACTGCTCCCTGGACGACGTTCTCCGCTGTTCGTTCCGTAATTTGCATGTGACTGGCACTGGCTCGGACAGCTCCAAGCGCTTCAAGCTGGGCTTGCAGGTGTACCTGAACAAGAGCTCGTCTCTGCCCACTGCCATCATGGACTCGAACCCCATCCCCATCATCTCCAAGCCCTCCAAGAAGACTGCCAAGGCTGGAAATGCTTCGTGCTTTATCCTGAACGGCATGAGTGTCTCGCTCCTGAACCGCATCAATGCCCAGACCGTGCGCACAAAGTACATGGCTGTCGACAACAACGCCGTGTGTGCCAAGATTGGTTCGTGGTCCTCCTTCACAATCAAAATGGTCAAGCCTCCACCAGCTCCTCCAGTCAAGGTGGTCCCTGCCAGCATGGGTGTCTTCCGTGCTCCCAACCACTCGACCAAGTTTGTCCCTATCCGCATGAAGGGTGAGGGTGTCCCTGTTCACCAGGGCTCCGTCCCCATGTCCCGCAGCGCTTCCCAGTCCAACTCTGCTCCTTCTTCCAACTCGTTCCAGCACCAGTCGTTCCAGTACCGCCACCCTCAGCAGCTCCAGCTTGAGCCCGTATACGTCTTTTCCAACTCGGAGCCCGTCCTCTACGGAGCCGAGATTGTGCTCATCAACGACTTGACCGGCATCATGACCGATCGCCTGATTATCCGTAAGGTTGAGAACGGTAAGGTTTCGCGCTCTGGCACTGGCCCCGTCAGCCAGATGCAAAAGATTGTGCTCGAACACCCCGACCGTGTCCATCCCGAGGACGGTCGTGCCTACTACCTCTCTGCTTCGTCGATTGGCAGCCCCAAGATCGAGGGCAAGATCCCCCTTCAGGCGGCCATGGACCGCAGCCCCTTACTCGAGTACCGCACCTCGTCCAAGAAGGCTTCCATCATGGACTTGACTGACTCTCCCGAGGATGAGGATGAGCTTGTGGACGACGAGACCGACTTTAATGGACAAGTCAACAGCATGCCCCGCCGCGTTGGTAAGAGCCACGACAGTGTCTCTGTCGATGACTTTGTCTGCTGGACCATCGCCGGCATTGGTAAGTCTCTCCAACGTGTCATACCAGTATCCTTTTTTTTTCAAGTGTGTTCATTGCTAACATTTTTATTTTCTTCATTTGATTATCTAGCCAAGTTCGATTACACCTACTTTGGACCTATCCCTTCATCCGTCGATAGCGATGTGGACCCAACCAAGACCCCCACGGTCCTGTCCCAGCCCCAGTACAGCCCCCAGTCCAACACCATGACCATGAAAGTCAAGAACGTGTTTGAGAAGCTCACCTCTGAGGAAGAGGCCCGCCTTTCCAAGCACCAGGAAGACCCCTATGAGCGCAAGCTGACCATCTCCGAGTACGTGTACAAGCGCTGCGAGGATGTGCGCCAGCCCATGCGGGATGAGGAAGGACCTGTTCAGCTGTGGTTGGCCCAGCATGGGCCCATCCGCATGCGCCGCCGTGCACTCAAGGAGATTATGCCTGAGGGACATGAGGAAAATGAGGACGAGGAGAACGAGGAGGATGAGGAGGATGAGGAGGATGCCTCGTTGATCCCACCCGAGGACCGGTTGCCCAAGATCGCGACCAAGACCAACGTCAACACCAACAACAACCAGGCGAACCCAGCGAACGGCCGTCATTATGGCGGCAGCCACTTGCCAGCGTCGATGACTCCTGGAGGTCAGAAGGCGAAGATGGTGCGCAAGGCGATGGGGCTGGAGGCCGAGTTGCCCTTTGGATGCGAGGTGCGCGCGACGCATGATTCATTGGGGCATGCCAAGGCGGAGCTGGACTTGCTGATGGTGGAGCGAGCCAGTGGTATTGCATACCGCACCGGATATAAGGTTGTTTATACGCGCGAGCGCGAGAGAGGCGAATGGACCGTCGAGGTCGTTTGCATGTAATATTTTTTCTCTTTTCTTTATAACAGTTGTATTATCATGTAACAATACAAATTTTTTTATTTGTCAATGTTCCGCCATAAACCCAATGTTCAGTTTGCTAGACTTGTCTTATTGTTCATTTCGTGTAAAATGAACGGAAGCTAAGCGCTTGTACGCGGGATCACCTCATTGTCAGTGATGTTGATGAGGGCGATGATGACGATACTGCTGTCGCTGTTGTTGATGTTAATAACGAGCGCTTGATTAGCGCCGAGTAGAGACTAGACGGTGGGTGTCCTGAGGCTGTGCTGAGAGTACTGCCCAGGCATGGTTTTGCCCTGGG
Organism: Podila verticillata NRRL 6337; assembly: GCA_000739165.1. Classification (NCBI taxonomy): domain Eukaryota; kingdom Fungi; phylum Mortierellomycota; class Mortierellomycetes; order Mortierellales; family Mortierellaceae; genus Podila; species Podila verticillata. Next base: position 133,150 of record KN042428.1, on the reverse strand, counting down.
GAACCCAGCTCGCAATGATGTCGTCGGCAATGACTGGATCCGCCTACAGGTGCACTGAAATTCTATCTTTATTTTTTTTTTTTTAAAAAAAAAGAACAGTTAGTTCGCACGCGCTTGGTCGCGACATGACATCTTCCACAGGTATTCAGTTATACTCGACGTAAATAGGCCAACCTTCCCACCATCTCAAAAGGGCTGTCGGTTGTGTCACAGTATGGAACTTCAGGAAACAGATGTGCCTTGGCCAGCGTGGAGCAACCGCCGTGCATCTCTACTACTGGGGGGTGGGGGGTCCAAAATCCAAACGTCATGGTAGACCTCCCGCCTGCAAGTGAAATGTTCGATGATAAGCCACCCATGCAGAGCCCCTGATCTTACCATGGACAGGAAAGGGGTAAAGCACCTCATTTCTATTCCACTCTTTTCTCCCTTTACTCGCAACAACTACTCTCTCAGCTTAAGCAACCCATGACACCGTTCCTCAAAGCCGAACAGTGTACTTACCATCTCTTTGAAACCAACGATGGCGGGCCACTTCAGCAGTTACCAGTCCATGTGTGCCCAGACACAGGTAGCCTCTGCATCTTTTGGCAGGATGTGCGGAACGCCTTCCTTGGCATCGACTATGTGGGAAATGCACAATCCGACAACACTGCTCGAGTTCTGTTCATGGTTGACCGATATGGCAATGTGTACGTGAAGAGAGCATGATTGTTCCAGTTTATTTTCTTTCGCACCAGGGCCGGTGATACTTACGATGAACCTGTTGCTTTTGACGTTAGGCTCCGTCCTTTACGCATCGGGGTTCATATGAAAGCGTCCTACCGAGTGCTATATCGCGATCACCAAGGGCAGCTGACACCAGCATTAGAGCTTCGATATATCTATCAGTCGTGGAAAGATGCGGCCAAGAATATGGAGGAAGAATGCATTGAGCATAGAGACACCTTTCTCCGAATTTCCGGAAATGTGGAATACCATCTCTCAAAGCTGCTGAAACACCTTGAACTAATGAGGGAAATCAGAATCAAGATTGAAGTGGACGGAAAGTTGGAGGATCAGATACTGGATGAAATTCAGGAGTACCAGCAAAACGCTTCAGTATGCGAATACCAGAGTGCTTGCAATGATATTTTGAAAAGCCTGGGTTCTCCAACACCACGTCGATTCTTGGTGTTGCCAGCTGATCTGAGCTCCTGGGAAGATTCGGATCCAACCACGCACAAATTTCGACTCTACTTCCTTTGCGACACTATCTCGAATGACACCAATCAGCCAGGCTTACCTCAGCACTGGCACCTCTCCAACCATCCGGGGTACATCCTCGACCGACATCAAGAGTTCTTTCAAGCATTCGGCGGCTTGGCCCTTACAATGCTGAAAATGGTCAGACAGGGTGCCTCCAGTGAAGAAAGCCTGATTCCACCGCTGGATACATTCGAGATTGTATGGAATGTTGATCCTGAAATCACTGGCAACCATATTACCAAGGATACTATTGGGCCACTCATCGACAAATCCATCAGCTACCTTCAAGCACTGCCTGTGGCAAAATGTGATAGGCAATTCTTCTGGTCAATGAAAAGTCCCGCGATCAAGGACTTCTTTGTTGTTCCTGATGGCAGCAACTCTCTAGGCGGGCTGTGTCGAAGCACTCAACCAGCACACATACAGCGCTGGACATGCCAGGAGCATCAGTACCAATGGCTCTCTCCTGGAGCAATTAAGACACTCGCCGATTTCGTCCAAGGATGCGGCGGCCATATTGACATACAGCGAACATCACTCAGCATCGATCTATACTCCAGTCACCAAGCCGAACAGCTTTGTACCTTAATCAAAAACACAAGCCAAGGAATGGATATCAAGATAAAGATCAACTGGAATGCGTCACGTCAAGACTTGGATAACCTTTTGCGAGATATTGTCAATGCAGATGTGTACAATGTGGAGCTGGACGGCGTCACTCACAACATGCGCCCTCAAGGAAACACCGAATGCAGCAAGAACGACCGTCTCACCAGGTATCTTTCACTCAGCTTGGGCTCACGATCTGTGACGCTCCTCAACTATCCTCAGCCTCAGGATCAGTACATCTACCTCAAACCATTTCTTGGAATCGTTTTCAAACTTCAGTTAAAACAGCAGCAGCAGCAAGTGGAGACCAAGCAATCATCAATGGAATTGGTGAGCGAATTGTTCTCTTTTACGGATGCAGTCATGGCCAACCTCAGAAACGATCTCTTGGAAGCCAAAACAGAGCAGCTGCAGCGCCTCCTGGCTGAAGCAGGATATCACACTGTTCACACTGTTTCCACGATCGGCTCCACGTTCGGCTCATACGATCGCAATTGGCACAGAGAATTCAATATCACAGAGAGAACCTTGCAGGAGTTGCGGTTGCACGAATTCTGGGCAGATACGCCGTTTGTAGCCTTGGAAGCACTAGTGTCCCTGCGCACTCTGAGACTGGATGTCGACGATCTAATGATCCATCACGAAGAGATCGATCAGATGCTGCAGGCAAGCCTACAGCTTCAGAATCTCTTCATTTCGCTGCAGGAAAATCGTACGCTCGAGATCATAGAGAAAACAGTCGAGATGTGGCAAGGTCGATCCAGCTCCCTTCATTTGACATTAATGGAATATGACAGTGACAACCAAGGGCACGTTGTGGCTCAAATCGCTATCAGCAGCCCTGTGTCTATTCATCCACAAAAGAGTAACTCCGAACTCCAAGGATCTAACGCCAGCTGTACAAAGACCGAATTTCTACAATGGAATAGCGATCACGTTTGGGAACCTTTGGCTAACTTGACGGCCGCTCTTCTGGACACGGCTACAAAGTCGCATCCATCAGTCTTGAGATCTTTCACTCTGGATATCTCGAACCTATCCCAAGAAGAGAGTCTTCCCCATCTCCAGAACATCCTCCAGCAGTCCATTCTCGGGCACCTCCACCTCTGCTGTACGATATTCCATGCCGACCTATCAGATTTTGTTCGCCAAGTCCTTTTCTCTATTCGATGGAGTACCCTCCAATGTCTGATCCTGTCCGGAACAGCTGTGAACGAGTGGATTCGAATTCTGGCTACTATTACAGAATCATCGCTAGTTGATCTGCAGTTGCAGTGTCTCAGGATCCAAGGAATAGGCAGGCAGCCCATAGTACTCTTACACGCGAGTGTGTTGTTTGTCCACCGGCTATTGTATCTGAATCCGATGATGGAGCTCGTGATGGAGAATGTTTGCCTGCAGGACGAGAGGACTCGAAATTTAGTTTCAAGGAGCCTACACTCCTTGCTCTTTTGAAGGAACGTGCATATTTTTTGTGTCTGCCTTTTGACAGCATTTTTTAAAAATCGGCAGAGGAAATAAAAAAGCCGAGAAGACTTTTACGCACTTCGTGTTTTTGAGTAACACTGGTGAAATGGAAGACAAAGAGTCTTTAGAAATGGATGAAAAACCAACAATTAAAATTGAAGTGAAAATGGGCATACAATGATGAAAGAAGAGGAGCTGCAAGATCATTAAGGATGAGTGCCTATTCTCAATGATCACTGGAGAGTACATAGGGCTGCCTCTACTTTCGCCGGCGCCGAGCAACACAGAAAAAATGAAAAGATAGAATAGGCCCCAGGTGGACATGTCAGCTTCATAGGGGATTTTGGCGTTCTAACGATTCTCACCTAGGCTTCCTTTATTTGCGCTGATTGAGCTTGGTGAAGGAAACGAATCCGCCCAACATGGCATCGCTTACCCCACACCGATTGAGCGGCATGATGTTTATGTCATTATCGCGAGCGCTGTTGCTGCGAGTGAGGTATGTGAGAGCGTCTGTATTTCAATCATGGTGCTTCACGATCTCGAACCTCGTATCACAGATAGTTGTCACACTTAGCTCTAAAGCTGATGTTACTCCTCACGTCCCGCTAATGCATCGCCGTCTTTACGCTCCTTATTTTCCGCAATCGCGAGCAACGCTTCAAACTCGGAAGAGCGCTCGCACATCGACCGGAACATGCTGCCTTCCTGTTTTATCAACGTGTAGGGCTTGTCAAACTCGGCCACCTCCCCAGCATTTATAACCAGGACACGGTCAAAACCGGCAATAGTCGTGATCCTATGTGCAATCGTGATAATCGTAGCGTCTGCCAGCTCTTCCATAATCGTCGTCTGGATCTTGTGATCAGTCTCAAAGTCGACGCTGGCAGTCGCCTCGTCCATGACAATGATCTTGGATCTGCGGACCAAGGCACGAGCGAGAGCGATAAGCTGGCGCTGACCCTGCGAGAAATTGGATCCATTAGCCTTTACGTCCGTATCGAGCGTGATTTTGGACGGATCCACGATATTATCCTCTTCAGACGAGGGATCCTTGACCGAATTGGCGGATATGCTGATGCGAGGTTCAATGCTAGCGGCTTCCGGTAACAAATGGCTGCGCCTCAAAGCTTCCCAGAGGTCGCTGTCTTCGTATTCTTCAAAGGGATCCAGGTTGAATCTGAGGGTGCCCTTGAACAGGATAGGATCCTGCGGAATAATGGTTAGCTTCGATCGCAGGTCATGGAGCCCAATCTTGCAGATATCAATGCCGTCAATGTGAATAGTGCCCCTTGTCGGCTCCATGAATCGGAAGAGACTGATCGCGAGTGTGGACTTGCCGGAACCAGTGCGGCCCACCACACCAACTTTCTCCCCAGCCTTGATCGTAAACGAGATATCTTTGATGACTTCGGGAGTTTCGGGCGCGTACTTCATGGTCAAATGGTCCACAACGATCTCACCCGAGTAAGGCCATGAAGCGGGAGGACGAGATCCTTCAATAATGGCTGGGGGCTCTTGCTCCAAGGTCACATACTCCTCGATTCGCTCCACAGCATTCATACTCATCTCATTTGAGGCATAGACGCTAATCAACCTAACAACAGCCGTCGTGAACATGAGCGAATACATCAAACTCATGGCTGCCCAACCTGGCTCGACTGTATCCTTGTTCTGAAGAATATGCATCCCTGTCGTGAATACAACCAACACCCCGACAATGTAGATGCGACAATGCAACCAGCGATTCGCGGACCAGAACAAGAAATACGTGCGGTTGTTGCAGTCGAGATTGACGATATTCCTGCTCGCGAATCGCTCCTGGAATCCATAGGCGCGGATAGTGGTCAAGCCGGCCAGGGTCTCGTTAAAGTGGTTCAGGATAGGTGACCGGGAGATGCTGTTGAGCCTCTGTCGTTTCACCAAGATGGTTGTTCGTTAATACAAAAGAGAATATCTTGGGTATGATTAATTCAACTATTAGTAAATACAAAGAGGACGTTCTTACTTTCAGATCGCGAGAAATAGGGATATACAGCATGCCAAAGACGCCATAGATCGCTAGGACAAAGACAGCCATAATCAGGAATATGGGCATGTTGATCGAAATGATGAAAACGATGCCTGCAAGGGCAACCGCGGCATTAATAAAACCCATCAGCGCATGGAGCGTCACGTAGTCAATGGTCGCCATATCTGCGCTAAAGCGGTTGATGATGCGGCCGATAGGGACGGTGTCAAAGAAGCGGACCTTGGCGCGAGAGACGCTCTCGAGTAACTTAGCATGCATGATCCTCGAGCCCTGGATCTTTCCAAAGATCGCAAAGTAATCTACCAAGACGCTAAAGCCTAAGAGGATTGAGCTTATGAGGATGTAACCGCTTAAATAGAAGCTATTACTGAGTTTTCCAGACTCAGGGTCCACGCCTTCGAAGGTGCTGCTAGCTGGGTGTTCAGTCGTTGTCGCTATCTTGTTTCCCCAGATAGCAAGATAGCCATTATGCCCAATATCGAGGAATTCGTGGATCAGGAACAAAACGACAATGAGGAACCAAAATTGCCAGCCACCAGAGGCTTTGAGATACGTCGTGTAGACCTTCCATGTGACCGAGCCTTCGACCTTCTTCTCGTCCTCGGTCAGTTTGACTCCAATCTTTTCGTGGTAGCTCTTCTTCGTCCGTTCCTCTCCGTCCACGGAGTTCAGTTCGCTGTACTGGTCGGAGGGCGGGGCAACAAAGGTGACATGGTTCACCCATCCCTTGCTGATGACTTCCTCGGGAGTGCCTGTTCCAATCACTTCACCCTTATCCAGAGCGATGACATATTTTGCATAATTCAGAGTCAGCTGGAGTTGGTGAGTGGCCATGAGGATCGTGCGACCTTCCAAAAGCGGCCCAGTCAAAGTCTGGAAGAGACGCTTGCCAGTGTGCGTGTCAACCGCAGAGAGACAGTCATCCAACAGAAGGACATGGGCATCCGAGTAGATTGCTCGAGCAAGAGACACGCGTTGCTTCTGCCCTCCAGACAGCGTAATGCCTTGCTCGCCAACCTCGGTCTTGTCGCCGCTTTCAAGGATCTCAAAGTCTGTGGCAAGAGCGCAGCCATCGACTACATTATCGTATCGCTCTTGGTCAAACTCTTTGCCGAACAGGATGTTGTTGCGAATAGTCGTATTCTGGAGCCAGGCCGTCTGAGAGACATAAGCAATGCCGGATCCGCGGTCGTGGGAGCGGCTTTTGTCATAGTCCAATCGAGGAAGGTACATGCTTCCTTCAAGTCTCTCGAGTTCTCCGAGAAGCGCAAGCAGGAGAGCAGACTTTCCGGATCCTGTGGGTCCGACAATCAGCGACAGTTGACCAACTGGAAAGTCGGCAGAAATGTTCTTCAGCTTGAAACGCTCCTGGACAACAACCTCGGGCTCGACAACGAAAGGCTCCTCAGCGGGCTCCTCAACGGGCACAGGTGCCTTACAGAACTTGGACTTCATCTTCTGGATCCACGATTGCTTCTTGACGGGCTTGGTCACAGCAGTTTCGGCCACAACAGCCTGTGCTTGCTCCTTGCTTGGCCAGGTGTAAGAGGCATTCACAAATCCAATGACAGGATGCGAGGACGAGTGAAAGGGGGCCTTTTCATCCGTCCTGGTGATTGTCGTATCTCTGACCAATTCCTCCTCTCGCAGAAAAGCGTCTATACGATTCAAGCTGACAGACGCCCGCATCAACTCTGAAGTCATCTTTGGGATATTATTCAGGATGGGCGTCATTACTTTGAAGATCGCCAACGTCGTGAACAAGACCGAGACAGAGATCTCATTACCGAACAACTTTGTATAGGACACTAGCACGACCACAATGTTGAGCAGCGGTATGAGCTTCCAGATGACATCTGCAATCACGATCTGAGTGAACGACTCCTTGGTTCGCTGCAGCTCCTTCTCGCGTGACGCTGTGATCTTTTCTACAAATTTGGACTCCCAGCCAAGGAATTTGACGATGCGGATAGCGGACAGCATCTCGTTGAGGGCCTTCATGCGATCATCCTTGCTCTCCATGATCTGGCTAAAGAGACGCATGATGACCGGAAAGACCAAAGATTGGATAGGGTATGAGATGATCAAGAAACCCAGGCTGACGAGGGAGGCTTTGCCGAGAAGCCAGTAGAGCTGAACTACACCCATTATAAACTGGATCGGGAGGCAGTAGATGTCTTGGAGGTTGCAGAGTGTGCCCCCCAATCTGTTGATGTCGACTGTAACCAAGTCTAGAAATCATTAATGAAGAAAAGCAAGTATAGAGATAAGGATGTGTTCCGAGGAATGATATGCTATTCAGAGTCCTGCAACGGTATATGTTGATTGTTCAGAAAAATAACGTACTGGAGATGTTTATCGTACTCTCTTTGTCTTTACTGTTTCCGCTGTCGCTCTTTTTGTCGACTGGCGCAACCATGTACTTTCTCCGAAGCGACTTTTCAAAGATCTCAGATTTACAGATCGAGACCGCGTGGATATACATGCGATGACCACAATGAAGGCAAGCTTGCTGGCACAACGTCCGGAAGATCGATGCCAACAGCAGGCCAAGAACATGACTGAAGTTCTCGAGTGCAGGTGGACCGCACTCTTGGCACTCGATATACTTGATAATTTTGTTGAGAAAGAACGGCGAGGCATTCATGAGAATGCAGCACGGCAGACCCCACAGGAACTGAATGAGCATGTCCTTACGGAGGGCTCTTATCAGCGCACTCTTGAAGGTGGATCGTCTAAAGCCAGATGCAGACAGAGTATACGTGAGATGCAAGGGAGAAGACGTCAGTAAAGGGATCAATGTGGCTCGACCGTGAGATAGATGCTGGAAAGTTGATTCTCTCATTCTTGCTTACTTTATCGTCTTGAAGTCGTCAATTCTATACTGCGATGAGTCTTGGACCTCGAGGTTGGGAAGGTCAACATCCTGCACGGGTCTCTTGAAGCGAAGATAGATCAACTGGCTGAGCCACGAGAACGTCAATTGCGAGTAAAGGGATGAGGCGTACTCCTTGGAGGCTTTCCTGTTGAGCTCTCCCTCTCTCAATTTCTCCGTCACAGGCACTGGCTCATGTGGCGGAGTCACCATTGACACCCAGATCAACAAGGCAGTGGTTATCCAGGCAGCTCCCACACTCTTGAGCAGCAGCGACCACTCCGAGAACGGCAGCGTCATGATATCGGACCGATAAAGGAGAATCGACGACAGGGCCACTTCCAGAACGTAAAAGAGGTTCATCTGCGGTCGGCTCCAGAACTGAGATATGGCTGCGGGCCAAATGAGCTGCATAAACGACAAAGAGAGAGCGTAACTTTACCGCCGTCGGACAGCAAAATGTGTCTGCGTTCAAGATTTTCTTCGGTGTTGTCGTTCAGGTGCAGTGAATAAGGCGTGCAATGGGAGTTTTATGCTATATGTATTTGTTCGCATCAAAAGTGACTTAAAAAAAGGTGGTGCTGTCTAAGTAGAAATTAGCGATCTCGTGAGGAACCTGAGCTGGAATCGTACGCTCGCAAGGGTTGACGGATGGATGGGATAGCTGGGATGTGGATGGCTGAGCGCTTTTATCTCAATTGCACGGGCTAAATTTCGACCGAACTCCGCTACTTGTCGTAATCAAGGATGGACCCGCCCCATTCATGCATTCCATTGATCTTGGAGCGTTCTGGGCATTCCTTCCTTAGTTATTTCTCACACCCCTTTAATATTTTTTTCAGTCTCCTTCAGTTCATCCCTGTCCCATCCTTTGATCTTTTGTGTTTGATCTTTCCCTGTTATGGTGAATACCCGTAAGTGGATACGAAACAAAAGCACTTAATGCTACGCAGATTGGAGTTACTTGTGGAACAACTCAACGTTCAACTGAGCATAGCAACAAGGTTGCTTGGTTGCTTTCAGTGAGCCTTTGCTTGAAAGTCGTCTGCGATGGATTAATCTCTTTCAGTATTTCAGCAGGAGCGCCAAGAAATTCTCTTTTTCTCTTTGCAGGATGGAAAAAAGAGGGATGGAGAGGAGGGATGGAAAAAAGAGATTGAAAGGAGGGATGGAAAGGAGCGATGGCAAGGAATGATGGAAAGGAGAGATGGGCATCGAAAGATCAAGAAATGTTCTTTTGTTCTTTGCAGGATCGTCACTGCTCTTTTTATTTTCTCAGCTTCTGTGTCAATGGCAAGAACAAGTATGATATTATTCTCGCTATTACAGTAATACTCCCTGCATGATCGTCATAGTGTCTTCCCTATTCCTATCACTGCCCACTGTCATTCTATCAGCCAGCTCACAGTCTGTTACTCTCTCTACTGCCATCATCACAGTATCTTCTCTGTTATTGCATTGGCATAACTCAACACAAAAGACATGCCCGCTAGATAAAATTTTGGTCGATAAATGACCTTGCACATACAGATTTTTTTTGTTCTCCGTAGCTGCATAGTAGTCGGCCGCGGGCATGGTCCCGATTGCATCGGTCGCATCTGTCACGCCATGTACGCCCATCTCTGATTCACGTCCTGCCTCCATCAAAATGCCTGTTTCTCCTGGCGTGGCATAAAGGCGATCATATTTGCTTCTAACCCTTGTTTGAACGAGCTGTGCCCTACTTTTCACCAAAGAAATCTCAACGTCTCCTTACCAACCATCATCACTAATCCCTTCTTTGAAGCACCACTCTTTTTGTTCCCTGTCTATATTTTTTTTTGTTTTTCGCAAATATAAGTCATATGGTGGATTTTTTTCATGGGCTCTTGGCAAATCCCTTCCAAGAGATAGAGAAAATTCCGTGTAATTTGAGAAATCAGTTTTGTGGAGTAACTCGCCTACCCATACTACCCACAGTACTTTATAAACGGTAGCCATGCATGGCATGATGAGGATTTGAAGGACGCGTTTTGAAGCTGCACTTCAATCCCAACTAGCACAGATGTCTGATGACAGCACCACGGCCGATTGTCCTAGGCTCCTCTCGGTCAGTGCATTTGATGACGATCCAATCGACTTCTTGATGGCGGAGCTGTCAATTTCTAGAACGTGTCGATACATAAACAGACCTCTTACGTACAAAGCCGCGAGAATCGATGTCATCGCTAGACTGGAAGGGTTTAACGATCGGAAGTGCAAGTCGATCTTGCGAATGAGTAGCGCTTGCTTTAAGAAGCTGTTGGCAACAAGGGCATCTATTCGAATAATTCGAATAGTACCCTTAGAGTGTACACAATTTGTTTTATCATCCTTTATTTTTCTCTCTTGATTCAAATGATTCGAATTCATTTTATTCGATTTAAGCCAAATTCGATTCCATTGATTCGAATAGATGCCCTAGCTGTTGGACTTGGTCTTTGATCACAACATATTTAAGAGCACCAGCTATAGGGAGCAGGAGGATGTTGTTGTTCAGTTGGCCATCACTCTTGATCGCCTCAGACATAGTGGAACAAGCATGTTAGCAACGCGTCTGGGCGTTTTCTGGGACCGGAGCGTGGGGTCCTGTCAGAACTACACCGATCGATTTCTTGTGGCACTCGTTTCTTTGCAGCCGCAATTTATCACATGGCCAACTCCAGTACAAGGGGTCAAGCATTCCACAAAGATGGCAGAGAAAGGTTTTCCGGGCTGCGTGGGATTTGTTGATGGGACAACAGTCCCTCTCTTTCAGCGGTCACTTTCGCTCCTACCTATCTATGTGCTGTTCTCCTCGGAGCATTATAATGCCATCATTTCCCCTGCTACTACTGAGTCCCCATCACGTTGCCTTTGTCGCCGAAGCCGCTTTTGCTGCTGGATATAGTCCACAAAGAACTTGACATTGAGCGGGTTCTTCAAGACGGTCACGAGCTTTCCCATGGGGGTCATGGTTGTGTTCCGTAGCACCTCGTGGGTCATCAACGGGTCCAGGACCATCCGGGTAATGAAGTACACTAGCCCAAAGAAGGTGTCATGACGAAGTTGTGGGAACACAAATCCGGTTCCCAGGACAGCTGTAGGAACTAAAACAGGACAAAAAACAAATTATCAATATACAGAGCGAGTACAGATGAACAAGCTATGTGTAGATCTGCTCACTTACTTTCATCAAAGAAAAAGAACACCATGGCAACAGTGTAATCCGTGTACAGCGCCACAGAGCAGATGTAGAGATACATGGAGTGGTGCACATATCCGCCAACGAACGAAATCCTCTCCCGGTAGTAGATCCGGCCCATGCTAAGGTCCATCACCAAGTAACTCGCCAGGAGCAATACCGCCCACTCGGTGAGCGCGTCTCGCACGGGGCTGAAGGTCGCGTCAAAGAAGAGTCGCGGGGGGATATGGAACCGCCCAAAGAAAGCTGCAAACGACCAGGGAGGATACGAGGCCTTGAGCGAAGACGTGGGTGCATAGAATGTACTGTCGACATGATGGTAAAAGGTGTACATATCGCTTCGGAATTGCTCTTGGGTGCAGTGCGCCTGGGTTGTTGTTGTGTTTCCAGATGTGGCCAGAGAGACAAACATGTGGGGGAATTCAAGACAGATCTCTATTGATCTAGAATCTTGTTCCTGTGTCTGCATGTCCAACGACGCCGAGGAGTAGATGCCAGAATACGATCGTGGGGGGAAGACAGCATCGTACCGACGGTACACGAATCCATTGAAGGGATCAACACGGCCGTACATCTCATATGGGACACGGCTATGCAGGACTGTGCGACAAGAGTTGTACACAGTCATGAGTGACATGATGGACAGGACCGAAGTTGAGACCCAGGTCAAGACCCACGAGAGCCGTTTCTTGTCGTTTCTGATTGCTGGGGATAGGTTTCGGAATGCATGAAAGTAGATGAAGTGGATTAGGAGCAAGAGGATGAATTTGTGAGGGACATGGCCGAGAGTGATGAGGATGTGGATCAGTGGATGAGAGGCGATATGTCTGAGGGTGCTGGTTGTGAGCAGAGGGAACAGTGATAGTGGATAGGCCAACAATTGCTTCATGACTTTGTAGATATGGTTGGATGCGTGGGGGCTGTATGCGCTTGTTCTTGAGAGGTTGAGAGGACAAGGTACTAGAGTAACGACTGGATGCGTTTGTACTTATAAGAGTGTCCCTGTCCCAACAAAGACACACATTCACGACAATAAGCAGCATGGGCCATTGGAGTAATGCTTCAGCTGCTGCAACACTCATCGGATGGCCAGTGTTCACATGAAGAGGTGGTTTGTACTCTTTTCCAGCAGTAGCCTTTGTTTGTGTCTCCAAGGAGCATCTCTCATTCTCCTCCTTTCCTTCTGTGGCAGTACTTTTTCTTCCCACCATGTCTGTTGTCTGTGCAGTGAGTCAAAGGGACGGACATGCATGGCTGAATTCGGAGCAGTGAATGGAGTAAAGGGGTGCAAGGACAAGGACGAGGAGGAAAACAGGGGCTGGAAAAGGGGACTGACTCGGATCCGACCTTCAAAGTTAAACAAGACAGGGCGATCAATGAGAAGTAAAGTAAGAAAACAGCCCAGGTGTGACCCTCTTGTTTCGGAAGACCTCTCCAGAGATACATGTTCTTCTTGCTGTAGGTACAAGGTGTGTGTGAAAGGGCAAAACAAGGAACGATTGCAAGATATGGACAGGGCAGGACAGAGTGCAGATGCAAGCTACGACAAGATGACAAAGGCGAGAGTGTTTTTTAGGGGTTACGGATGGAAGCAACAAAAAATACACACCTTGCATGATCCAGAGCTGATCCAAGGGGAATCATTCCGTGCTCGAAGCATGAGCATTAGCATGAGCATGAGCGTATTCCGACATCTCAGTCACACTCTAAAGAGCGTCTTTCAAACAAACACCACCGTATTTTAGGGGTGGGTGCTTCTCCGTGCCGTCGCGCTTCTTCTCGTAGTGACAAGTTGATCTGTGTTGGTCTTTTTTTTGGGGAGCCAAAAAAGCGTGCCATGTCATCATCCCAGCCAATCTGTACCCTACCAAATGAACATGTAAGGTCTTGAATAAACACGTTGTGGTCGTACTCTCACGGCAACACCCGTTTCTGAAAACACAGTTTGCCCCGCATGGCTATAGCTGTAAGTACATTCTCAACGAACCAGACTCGAAAAGAACAAAGAGTAGCTCGCCCCATCTTTATATGTTTGAGAGTGAAGACACCTCCTGTATGCTCCCCGAAGAAACTAGCAAAGGCGCCTTTTCCTTCAAAGTTTTTGGCTCCTCCCTCTGTTGACCCTGTCGACGACGAAGACGCCTCTGCTGCTTGATCCAGTCGATAAAGAACTTTATATTAACGGGCACCTTGCTCGCAATCAAGAACTTGCACAGAGGTGCCATGCTGGTATTACGCAGGAGCTCGTGTGTCATAAGGGCATCGATCACAAACCGGGAGAGAACGAATGTCAGCCCAAAGAGGTCGTCGTGTCGAAGGTGGGGGAACATGAACCCGAGGGAAAGGACGGTCGTGGGAACTAATGAACGGCGCAAACAATAGCGACGGCAGATAATCGAAAAAATACATAATACATATTCAGTGAAGGCGACGTGTGCGTGTCAAAGAGCCAGAAAAAGAAAATGCGGACAGAAAAAGATAACATACTCTCTGCGTAAAACAACAACACGCATGGTACCACTGTCTCAGTTCGTATGGCGACATGGCATATGAAAAGATGGAAGGTATGGTGAAAGTATCCTGAGAGCAGAGTGAGCTTGTCTCGGTAATAAATCATGCCCAGCATAAGATCCATGCTCAGGTAGCTTGCAAAGAACAATATCGTCCATTCGGCAAAGACGGTCGTGCCTGGGCTGAAGGTCGTGTCGAAAAAGAGTCGGGGTGGGAGACGGAACCAACCAAACACACGTGCATAAGACCAAGCAGGATAGTCCCTGGTCGACGATGACACGGATGCGTAGAAGGTACTGTCGACCTGGCGATAAAAATCCCGCATGTCACGCTCATATTCCTGCAAGGTGCACTGGCATGGGATGATCTGTTCGAGACAACGCGCATTCCACTGGGGATCATATTCCTGTGCAGGGGATAATACCAAAGGGTTGCCAATGTACAAGGCTGGTGAACGAAAGGGAATGTCGTATCGGCGATAAAAGACGCTAGTAACAGGGTTGGCACGGTTGTACAGCTCGTAGGGCACAGGATCCTGCCAGACTATACGACAGATGGTAAACACACTAACAAGCCACAGGATCGAAATGACTGGTGTCGAGATGCTAGTCAGGATCCATGAGAGACGTTTCCTGTCCTTTTTAAGAGCAGGAAAGACTGCAAGTATCGCATGAAAGTACGACAATTGGACCAGGAGCAGAATGGTGAGCTTGAGGGAGCGGTGGCCGATGGTGGTAAGGAATGGGGCCTGAGGGAAGAAGACATTGTGAAGGGCGTTGTTTGCCAGCGAAGCAAGCAGTGACCGTGAGTCAGCCAATAACTGGTCCATGGTTTACGGCAGGAGAATGTATGGGCCTGCGTATGCTTATGGGTAAACGTGTGCGTGTGCGTGTGAATGTGTGTGTGGGAGAGAGAAAAAGAGAGATTGGGAGAGAAATAAAAGGATGCAGACACAGCAAGGGAGTGGCTGAAATGCAAAAAAAAAAATAGCAAAGGAGCAAGGGAGGACCCTTTTCCTTTCATCATGCAACAAAGGATGCGGGACAGTCATCCATGCTGATGCTGGCAAGCTCGAGCGCATCTCAAATTTGTGGCGTGTTTCTCAAACAGATAGATCGTTTCGTGCTACCATGGCGATGATTCTTTTCTCTAACATAACAATATTTTTTGGCCTTTCTTGCCCATTACCATTGACCATCTACATCCTTTCAAATGTGCTCTCGTGTCACGAAAAAAAATAATTATACAGTATTACGTTATGCAAATCTTGCACACAGCCAACCTGGACGCATCTGTCAAAAAAAAAGGGGGGAACATCCTCCTCTCTTGCTCGCTCAGTCCTCCTTCTAGCTGGCAACCATACATTTAAGTGCCATTCTCTTCACTTCTGCAATGTCCTCTTGCACCTGCAGCTGTCTTTGTTGCTGTTGGGCCCGTCGACGTAGCTTCTTCTGTCGAACGATCCAGTCGACAAAGAACTTGATGTTAACCGGAATCTTGATCAGGACCATTGCCTTGCCAATCGGGGTCATAGTCGTGTTGCGCAAGATCTCGTGCGCCATGAGCGGGTCGAGCACGATCCGAAAGACAAAGAATAGCAAGCCAAACAAATTGTCGTGTCGAAGGCTGGGGAAGATAAATCCAGTGCCAAGGAACGCGGTTGGAACTAAAATAGACAATCGAGGATGGTAAGGGTCAGTCAAACAGTCCGTTAGAAAGACAGAAAGTACAGATCAAATGAAAGCAAAGTGATGCTACACATACTCTCCATGAAATACAAGTAGGCGCATGGGACGGTGTAACCGGTACAGAGCGAGACGTTGCAGATAAATATGTACAAGGAATGGTGCAGGTACCCCGAAATCAGGGTAATCTTTTCCTTGTAGTAGATCGTGCCAAAGACGAGGTCCATGCTCAAGTAACTGGCGAAGAAAAGCATCATCCATTGGGCATATGCCGCTGCCGCAGGGCTGAATGTCATATCAAAAAATAATCGAGTCGGGAGTCTGAACCAGCCGAACAGCTCCGCCCACGAGCCGGTAGGGTAGGCGGCCTTGGGGGAAGATGCGGGGGCATAGAAGGTGTCATCGATATGGCGGTAAAAGTTGAGCATGTTGCGCCTGTGGTCTTCTTGGGTGCACTCGCAGGGCTCGTTCTCAGTAACGTTCTTGTCGGTGGCGACAGAAACAAGGCTGAACTGTTCCAGGCAGAGTGATGGTATTTGCGGGTCTTGCTTCTGCCAAGGAGATGATGAGACCCATTCGATGCCAGGTGACAGTCTGTGTGGTGGAGGGAAGGCAACATCGAATCGACGATACAATACACCAGTGGAGGGATCGGCATGGTTGTAGAGCTCGTAGGGAATAGGTTTCTGGAAGACTATGCGACAGGACGTGTACATAGCCACAAGGGATGCAACTCCAAGGACAGAAGTCGATATCCAGGTTAGGACCCATGAGATGCGCTTCCGGTCATTTCGGAGGGCTGGAGAGAGAAAGCGCAGGGCATGGAAGTAGGATATTTGGATCAAGACGCAGACGAGGAACTTGAGAGGGAAATGACCAGGGGTGGTAATGAAGTGGGCCAAGGACTCGAGTTGGATGTTGTTGAAGACGTTGAAGGTGATCGGTAGCAGTGAGAGTGGATGGACGAGTAGTTGCTTCATGGTTCCTGAAATATGTTTACGACGTGAGATTTGCGAATGTGCGGATAGTCTGTGTTGTGCTTGCGATTGCGATTGGGATTCTTGGGTCCTTGAAAAGGTTAGCGTTCTTTATATTCATGGAAGATGATCGACAACACAGAGGATAGAGATGGGAAGAAACAAAAGGAACGAAGAATGCCACATGCAAAAGGGCACCACCATTGACAGGACATCACATCAGGGGCGTCGTGCATTAGTGTATGTCTCTTTCTTCGCTCGCATAAACACGTCGGAAAAGATCTCGATCAAAAGAGGTGTGTTTTCAGCAGTAATCATCCGTTTGATGCGTTATCTCCTTACGGAACACAGAAATAAGGAACAAATGGAGGAAAAAAAGAAAAGAAGGCAAGGCGGAATAGGGAAGGTGTTGAGCGACTCCTGCTATCAACTCCCCTCGTTCCAGCCGAACCAATGGTATCGAGAGAGTGAATAATCCGCATGATTATGTCTGTTTTTGTCTTCTATCATTCGCTCAAAGTATGCCTTCTCTTGACCAAACTTGTCATCGGCAGCATTGTCTTGACCAAGGGCGACTTGGGCACACTGCTACTTCCTCTCATCTTTTACCTCACCCAGCAGATAGGTAGATAGGTTGTGGAGTCCTCAATCCTGGAGTTGATCCAAACCGGAGTGTTGGTGTGCAGGTTTGCCACCAAACACGAAACATGTCATTGTTCCCGATCTATCCTTGACCGTGTTAAAATCGCACAACAGAAATTATTGCGAATGATCTCATTCATGGAAAGAGAATGGGGGTGAGAGTGCCAAAACGAGTTCTAAATAAACCCTCCTCCAATCCCTCCCCCCTATCACCCCCAAAAGCGTCATGTCTTCGTCAAGAGGTCCTCTCACTCCAATTGAGCACACTGTAACAAGGATGGAGTATTCCAGTGTAGACTTTTGCTCCAAGGAACATATTCTTGTACTACCAGAAAAAAATTAACGCGTCAATGATGTAAAGCAGCATACACTTTTTTTTGGGTTAAACAAACCATCATGAACAGGCGCCTTGACGATCATTTTCGATAACAGTCAGCAAAGCATCGGTCTACCTCTTAATTCTTGTAGTAATGAAGGTCCTCCCAGAGTTCTGGTGATTATGCTACATTATTTGAACATGCTAATTTAGTTACGCTTTCGCAATCGTGCCTTGGAGATAGGAGTGGGTTTAAAACAAAGAGTGATCGCGGTGACGCTCATTATCATCATAAATGCCGGAAGGGACGTTATGAGTAGAGAGGAAGTTATCATGGCGGCAGCATACTGATCATCCTTAAACAGTCCGAAGTGGCGGTAAACTCCAAAAAAAAAAAGACGCGGGACCAGGCGAAAGTATTCAACGCCAAAAATGTCTTTGTGAGATAATAGAAGGTGAGCGGGTTCACGAGCAGGTTAATTGCAAAGTATAAATGAAAAGAAGCTGCGCTTGCCAGTAATCGAGCCGAGAGGATTGTGTAACCGAGTGCCGTAGAATTCAAGTAAAAAGCTGCCGGGACTTGACAAAGAATCGCCAGCATTGATGCTGCTTTCGCCCATTTGGAAGGATCTTTTGAAAAATGCTCCGGCATAAAGTATGACTATTGAGAAAAGAATTTTGCTGGACAGGCAATAAGTTATCCCTTTTGTCATTTGACATTGCTCTACAGCAAGAGCAAAACACGCAGGTGCGCAGTAAATCGTCAAGGTGTAGCTCAAAAAATGCGCAGAGAACTTTAAGATTGCTGGGCATTAAAAATGAATTTCGTCATCCCCTACTGCAATTTTGATGTTTTTTGCCACCACCATTAGATATGATAGATATATTCGAGAATTCGACTTCCACGAATGCTGCTCGGGGACTCCACTTGGCCGTCTCTACGACGTCCGCCAAGCCCTTCCGAAGGGTTATCATGACCCTTACGTTGAGGGATGGGATGGTGAATCCGAGCATGAAGAAGATGAGGAAGAGGGGGAGGATGTTGATGATGACGAGGAGGTCGGTGACGATGAAGACGAGGAGGAGAGCGGTGACGAGGACGAAGGAGATGAAGTAGAGGAGGGTGAAGAAGAAGAGGAAGATGAAAACGAGGAAGAGGAAGATGGCGCTCGGGATGAAGTTCGTTTGCATGCTCGTAACAAATACTCGCCTCTTCGCACCCGATCTGGGAAAGCGCGAAATTGAGGGTTTGAGGAGAGCGAAATTCATTTTTAAGGTGCAGCAGATATAGTTTAGGGTAGAGCACAATAGAAACAAATGGTACCGCTAAAAAATTTCACCAGCGCTTTTTTGGTGAGGAGTGTGACGAATTCAATTGACAAAAGGGATAATTTGTTTACGCACAAGTAAGGGGTGCACTTGCATCTCCGACTACGCTCAAAGGATCGATATATTTGACTGTACTTTCAAGACATCCAGTCGCCGTATGTAGGCTCAGCACAGGCTGTCTTGTTGTTCTGGACATAAACTATTTCAGTTGGAAATCAACGTTTGGGGGCCGCAATCTGATGAGATTTCCTTCAGCAGTCGCACTCGTAATGGAGATCCGCAATCATCATACCTTCTACGATACCACATCGAAATATAGTACCCAATCAGAGCGGCATCCAAAAGAAAAAATTATGGCGCACAGGTACATCTGGCAGGCGATCTTAAGGTCTGCCCACTTCGCATGCTTGAAATGAGAAGTTAAAGTTCCTTCCATGATGAGGGACGTGTAGATGGACGATATACGACTAAGACAAGGAGGTAATCAAGTAGGACAATAATGAAGGTTTGAACGCAGCTTTATGATGTAAAAACGAAAAACGGAAGAGGAAAAAAGATAGCGGAAAGAGGAAAATGAAAAAGTAAAAGAAAAAGGAAAAAAAAATGTACTCTGGCAACACAACTACTACGGAGCTGCTTTGAGAGAGTTCCACTGTGAATATAATAGAGACTTCTCACTAAGGTGTGAGCTTAATCTCTATTAGTCCGTCCGCACACTTCAGCACTATTTTTTGATTTAATAGTTGTTGGAGGATCAAAGGCATGCCGAGATAAGGAAACGTGATACAGTAAAGGAGTAATAGATGCAGGAAAAGTGCGAAAGAAAATGCTACTTAAGGAAGCTAGAAAGAGATCAAGAGACTTTTGGGGAAGGATCAATCGGGTGCTGCAGAGGAAGAGATGCTGGAAATGTCAAGGAGGCTGGAAAGATTAAGAGCATGTAGTGATGTGAAAGCATATTGTGAAAGGGAAGAAGGGACACAACGAGGCGCGACTCGAGGCTCTCATTTGTTACTGCTCTGCACAGGCAGTAACAAATGGAACAACGTATGGAATGTTCAGTCCATATCTCTCGCTTGAGCCTTATGCCAATATCATACCAGCGAAACCCCTCAACAATTGTGTTTTTTTTCTCATAAGGCGAACAACGAACGAACAAACGAATCATTGAACGATAAAAAGGTTAAAATATGATACAAAAAAGGGGACTCTAGTTTTGTCAAATGATACGCCCATCAAAGTCCAATGAGGCTGTCCCTGTGCCCAACCGAAGTGACATGCTATGGCGACAATTTGGGTGGCGACGTACTGTATATTATATCTTTCGAAAAAGCGGAGACACGTTCCTTCCATCAAGTCGCCTCCCGTTTCTTGTCGTCTCCATCATTGATGCGACTGGTACATCAGAGTACTCATTCCTGCAAACGACTCTCCGACGCAAAAGTTCTGTCTTCAACTTGATACTTCAAACACCATGCTACTAATACTATTCGCAATAAAAATACATTGAAGATAATATCTTGGATACCTAGAAAATAAGTAAAGTAGAATGGTGGTGGTCATGGTAGTGTTTGCGAGGAAATAACGATTCCTGTGTCCGTGTTGATGGTGACCATGGTCGTGGTGTTCATGTGTATGGCCACAGTGGTAGTTGAGGTAGTGTTCGTGATACCCGTGCTTGTGACCATGATCGCCATACAGTACATGGAAGGATGACCATATCCTAGACTTGAGTCACCACTCATATCTACGATATGCAAATCGTAATGGCGTTGCGAAGAAGACGAAGAACGATGGTCAGGGCTGCTACTGGAATAGTCGAGACTCAAAACTCGTGACTGCTGTAGTGATCGTGTGAGAACGCAGAATGGTCGTGGCTGGGGTGGTCGTGGTCGTGCATCTTTAGCGGTTGATGGGAGAGAGTGTGTGGTTTTTGTGCAAATGAAACACGTCAACCGCAGACCAATATGTATAATAACTCGTAATTTATTTTTCGTTTCTCTCTCGCTGCAAGGCCGCTAAAGCCCTGCCAAGTCGGATTTACCCACAATCGAGACAAGTGGTTGCAAAGAAGTTCTCTCTTCCCTCTTGCTGGTTTCCTTCTGATGGTGGTCTTGTCGACGACGAAGCCGCCTCTGCTGCCCAATAAAATCTGCAAAGAGCTTGAAATTGAGGGGCATCTTGAACACGGTCAAAATTTTGGCCATGGTGGCCATGCTCGTGTTCCGCAACATTTCGTGTGTCATGAGCACATCGATCACGATCCTGATCATAAAGAACAGCGCCCCAAAGAGGTTGTCGTTGCGAAGGTGTGGGAACATAAAGCCCAATGAAAGGACAGACGTGGGAACTAAGGGGAATATTTTTGGACGCGAGAGTTAGTGGTTCATACTTTGTAAAGCTGACACCTTGGAAAACAATAGATCGCAAGATGAGGAAGAGAAAAATAGTTTTACCTTCCACTAGTAAGAAGATGACAAGATTGTTAATGACGTTGCTCCGAAATGCAACGTAACACATTAGTAGGTGCAGCGCATGGTGAAAATATCCCGACATGAACGTGATCTTCTCTCGGTAGTAGATAACGCCCACTACGATGTCCATGATCAAGTAGCTTGCAAAGAGAAGGAGTACCCACTCGGTGAATGCATTTCGGCCTTGAAGAAACGTCAGGTCAAAGATCAGTCTTGGCGGGAGATGGAGCCATCCGAACAGTTCTGCAAAGGAGCCCGAAGGATACTGGCCCCTGAACGAGGCAGCCGCATAGAAGGTGCTGTCGATCTGCTGGTAAAAATCCAGCATGTTGCGATCATATTGCTCCTGAGTGCACTGACGGTGGCCATTTGTGTTGTTGCCCGTCGGCGCTAGTGAGGCCAGGAACCGATCAAGACAGGCCTCTGAGGGTTGGTTCTGTTCTTGCCATGGAGGCGATGAAATCACAGGTACGCCAGGGTAAGATTCGGAGGGACGAAAGGGAATATCTGTACGGCGATAGAAATAGCCAGTCGCCGAATCAACGCGGTTGTACATTTCGTAAGGGACAGGGCTGTGAAAGACTGTGCGAACGGCGGTAAGATAGGTAATGACCGACGCAATGCCTAGAAGCGTGGTCGACCCCCAGGTCAAGATCCACGAGACTTTCTTTCTGTCACCTCGGATGGAGGGTAAGGACCGCACTGCATGGAAGAATAGTAACTGGAGTGTCACGATGATGGCGAACTTGAGAGGGACATGGCCAACATTTGTCAAGATCTTGAACCAGGGATGGAGGGTATTGACGACGAAGATGTTTGTTGAGAGGGAAGGCAGTAGTGAGAGCGGGTCGATGAACAATTGTTTCATGGTTGGACGTGAGCGAATATGTGTTATGGGTTGGGGTGAAGGGTTGATGCCTTGAATAGGAACATGATTCAAGGAACGAGAAGGTGCGAAAGAAAGAAAAGAAAAGAAAGAGAACAGCCTGAGAAAGACGATCAGATGATAGACCCGGAACAAAGGTAAGGAGACGAACGGACGAAACGAAAGCAGGCCACGCCCTCCTTCAGCAGTCAAAGGATTGCTTTTTATCTTCTTTTTGGACCTTGACATTGGACACAAACTGAAAAGGGTCAATGGGAGCGGGAAAGATGGAAACGGAAGAGACAGAGTGAGATGCCTCTCTCCTTTTGAAGCCTCCCCTGCAGATTTGAAAGAAGTATCGAGGGCATATGTGCGATAAAGCGATCGCGAGTGCGAGCGATTGAATCGGTTACCCACCCCCGCTCCCCCCCCCCCCCCAAAAAAAAAAAAAAAAAAAAAAAAAAAAAAGCGAATTTTTGGAGCAACTTTTTGGCTGAGCAAACAAACGGGGCCTGTGCAGCGAACAAAATTGTGGCTCATGCGGGTGTGCATTCCTAACCAACATGAGTGACTTGCACGACCCTGAAGAGTCATGGATCATGGAGGGTCTACCACACGATGTATCCGTATGTCCATATCTGATGAGCAATGCCCTCACTGTGCATCATTCCTATGAAGCAACCCAAGCTAAGCCACCAACGCATGCATGCATGCACGAGACGAGAGCAAAGGCAACAAGCCTTTGGGGGGAACGAATAATCAAGACAAAAGGAGAGGCGATGCTCGCTCCCTTGATTATTTTCCCGCTGCCCTCTTTAGGGCTACCGTCCCCTTTCGTTCCTTCTTTCTCTCTCTCTGACACACATCCCAGCCAAGCACACTTCACTCGTTTCAAGGCAAGCGATGGTAACTCTCCATGGCGATCCATCTCTCCTCCAGCCACTTCAATCCAACGATGGCCATCCTCTCGCCATGCTATGAGTGCAGATCTGCCCAGATACAGGCGGTTCATATTGTGGTAACATGTCCAGGCTTCTTTTGCACACATCAATTATCTGGAATACAACTGGGGTGTAAGGATCCACTTCGTGATCGATTAGGAGCATGAAGTGTGTGTGTGTTTTTTCGCCATATAGTCCAAACATAGCATTTCCAATTGCTCAATCGCTCGGGATGTCAAGTAGAGGCAGGTCCACAGATTGTAGCTTTTGGAGAGAGAAGCGATCTTGTTGAGTATCCAATCGATCCATCCATTCATTCATCCCTAATATGAGTGCGCTTTCCTTCACCAGTGGCATATCGGACATACCTTGGCGTAGATGGAGTAGGCGAGTAGAAAGAATGGCGATCCTTCTTGGGCTGGTACTTTAGCCTGGACAGCTCGAGCGCAGCCTTGCCGGGCATGGTGGTACCCAAGGAAAGGAGGGGAGATGAAGTGGTACTGCGGCAGTGAGTGAAAGAAAAGAACAAAGCAAGAGCAGAGGTGTGCTCCTAATGATGGTCACGGATCTCGCACTCGCACTCTCTGGCTCTCTGAGTTATCAGTGCGAGTTAACCCTGTGCTCTGCTATCATTATGAGGTGCGCCCACATGTCCGCATTTTCGCACTGATCAAACGTTGGATATGACCTCACCATGATGTGTCCCAACCCTTGCAATATATTTTATATCTAAATCGTTCGTTTCTTCTTTGGGCTTCCACGCGTTTCATTTCTTCACTTTCGCCTACATATCATCGAATACACCTCACACAAAAAACTCTTCCCCTCATACAAAAAACTTTTCCCCTCAAAGAAAACAACTACACAATATGACCCGCCCCATCTCTGAGTCCGCCGTCAAAGAGGTCAAGCACCTCAAAGGATAGGGCTTCACTAATATGACCGCCGCTGATGTAGCCGGAGTCTCGGCTACCACCGTCGGCAGAATCGCCCACGAGGTAGGATTGATCGTCGGTCCCACCACACGCCCTAAAGAAGCTACCCCAAAGACACTGTCGAGGAGCTTGTACACGGGCACCAAGCCGGAGAGGTTCAGACCTATGCTGAGGCCATCGGCCGTGACAACAGGATGCTGACCGATCCTGTCTCATACTCGACTGTCCGTCGCCGTATCCACGAAGCCGAAGATCAGTCAAGCTGAGGGAGGATCTCTTTTTCTCTCTCTTACTGCTCATGACCCTCGTTCTTGGCCAAAAAAATAAAAAGAGTGATGTTGTATTTCTTCACTTTTTCTTTCAACCCATACAAAAGATATTACGGCTTTGGTGCATTTTTTTCTTTCCCATGCATTCTCTCTCTGAGATAACCTGCCTGGTCTTGCGGTCGATTACTCCTGAGATTTCCATATCAATGTTGGTGGCAAGGAATTGGTTCAAAAGTGACTGCTTTTGTGCACCATTTGGTGGCTTAGATGTTGATTTTTTTTCTTTTTTTTTGTTATCAAGGCATGGTGCTGTAGGCACAGAGGGCATTCTTCACTCAACCCCTTACACACATCACCATGGCACCATCCATCAAGCGGAAGGCTCCCAGCGCGCCTACTCCTGCCAAGAAGGTGCGTGTTTTCACCTCTCGCAGTTCCCGGCATTCAATGACTCGCACACACACAACCCTGCATGCATTCTGACACACTTTCCTTATTCTCGTTGTTTCTAGTCTCGCAAGGTTGTGGAGCCAGAGCCGGAGTCCTCCTCCGAGGAGGTGATGGACGACATGATCGACGAGGAAGAAGACGATAACAGCGATAACGAGTCCGATGAGGGCGATTATATCGAAGGCGAAGAGCAGGAAATGGACGAGGATAACTCGGACGCAGAGGAGCAAGTGTATGACGAGGAGCAGGACGAATTCATGGCTGCCGCCGAGCTCAACGCCGCCACAAAACCACAGCCAACTTCAGGCGTCAAGAACTCGTCTCTCTACAAAGCACCCACCACTGACGAGATCCAGGGCTTGCAAGAATCCTCAGACCTGTTCAAGTCCAACATCTTCAAGCTGCAGATCGAAGAGTTGCTCAAGGAGGTTGTCGTCGACTACAAGAAGGCGCAGCCCCTGGAGGCCGCTCTCCGTAAGCTCAAAGAAATTTTCGACCGCACGCCACAGCACCAGGAGCTTTCGGTAAGGGACCATGAGTGACTTGCCGACCTGAGGACCTTCAAAAGCATTGTATGGTGTCACTAACCTTTAAAACTCATCCCCAACATTACATAGCTTTCGGCAATCAAAGCCAACATGAAGAAAAAGTCCGTCGTCATCCCTTTTCCCTCCCCCGCACCGGCATCCGACATTCAATACACATTCGGTTACACCGCACCATCAGCAATGCACCTCGTCGGCAGTTTCCCCTTGAAGACCGTCTCCAAGAGCCGCGACGGATGGAGTGTGGATGTTGCTGTGGAGATGCCCGAGGAACTATTCCAGGAGAAGGATCACATGAACTACCGCTACTTTTACAAGCGCGCATACTACCTTGCTGTGCTCGCCTCGGCTATTCAGGACAAAAAATCGGACATGTCCTCCACAAAGATCGAGTTCAGCACCCTGAACGGTGACCAGCGCAAGCCCATCTTGGTTCTTTCACCATCAGGAGGTAGGATACACTTTTTTATCACTTCCCCGCGCCAGAGCTACAGATACAATTATTTGGAAGTTGATACTAATCAAGGTCCTTACAAATGCAATAGACAAGAGCGAGACCGACTTCAAAAAGATGCGTTGCACGATCCGCATTATCCCTTATATCCCCGCCTCAGTATTCCCCGCTCAGCGCTTGGCGCCAGGACGCAACAACGTCCGTTCTGACGCCGCTGAACAACTCCCAACACCTCAGTACAACACAGCCCTCCAGCAGGATACCGCCTTCACTTCTCATCTCACTTTCCTCTACCAACACAGCAAAAACTGCGCAGCTTTTAAGGATGGGTGTGTCCTGCTCAAGGTCTGGGCTACACAGCGTGGATTGATTCGCAAGACAAGCGACGGCTTCAACGGATTCTTACTCGAGATGCTGATGGCTTACTTGCTGCAAGGAGGTGGAGCCAATGGAGGAAAGAAGCTCGCCAACGGATTCAGTTCTTACCAGCTCGCAAAAGGAGCCATCGACTACCTCGCCCAACATGACTTTGCCGCCCACCCCATCTTTATGGGTCAGCACTCTAGCTCAGGAGAGTTTTCGAAGGAGGCCTTTGTATCCAACTTTGACGTTGTCTTTGTCGACCCTTCAGGAAAGATCAACTTGGCAGGACATGTCACCAAGGCCAGCCTGGACGAGCTGCAGCACGAGGCTCGCCTGGCTATGAAGTTCTTTACAGAGTCGAGCGACGACAAGTTTGAGGCGCTTTTCTTGAAGAGGGTCGATAACCCCATGCTCCGTTTCGACAATGTTGTCAGGATCAACGTCCCCAAGAACTTGGACCAGCTCAAGTCCTACAGCAAGGCCGCTGCTCTTGACCACCCTTCACCCTATATTCATTTCGCTCACTCGATCGCACCTCTGTTGAAGCGCGGTCTCACCGACAGAATCCACTTGGTTGTCGCTCGCTACGAACCATTGCAGAACTGGGCTGTCTCAGCGTCAGCACCCGACTTTGGAGCCGATTCTGTGATCACCGTTGGATTGTTGCTGAACCACGAGGAGAGCTCTCGCCTGGTGGACATGGGTCCCCCCGCCGATGACTTGGAGGCAGCGCAGACTTTCCGTCAGCTGTGGGGTAACAAGGCCGAGTTGCGTCGTTTCAAGGATGGCAGCATCTTGGAGAGTGCGGTCTGGGAGGCTCAGGGAACTGATGCGCGCCACCTAATTGTTGGACAGATGATCAGCTACCTGTTGAAGCACCACCTTTCGGTCCCCCACGACGCTGTGCACTACTGGGCAGGACAACTCAACAAGTTTATTCAGTACAACAGCAAAGTGATTCCCGAGCGCCTGTTCGATAACAAGTCCGCAGCGACTAACGGATTCCAGTCAGTGATTGCCGCCTTTGAGTCGCTCACCAAGGTTGTCAAGACGACCGAAGATTTGCCCCTGTCAGTCACCCACATGTACTTTTGCTCCCCCGCGGCGCGTCTCTCGTCCACATTTATTCCCCAGCCCCGCGACTTTACCCTCGGAAGCAACGCCTACCCCGACAGCGCCCAGTTTGTTGAGCCTTTGGATGTCGTGATCCAGTTCGAGTCGTCTCAAAAGTGGCCCGACAACCTCAAGGCCATCCAGCGCATGAAAACTGCCTTCTACCTCCGATTGGCGGACAAGATCAAGTTCAAGGGCATGCGTGCCACTGTTGTCGAGGAAACCGAGGAAGACTCGATTGGAATGAACGGATACATGGACGTGCGTGTGAACCCTGGCTTTATCTTCCGCTGCAGGATCCAACATGACCGCGAGATGATCCTGTGCGAAAACGTGATCAGTGACCGCAAGGCAAGTCAAAGCCTCAAGGACCAGCACCAGCGCGCCCTGGATCTCTACAACAAGTACTTTGTCCAGGCACCCATGCACACCTTCCAGATGCACGCCCTTTGCCACAAGCACCCCTCACTCTCACAAACCATCCGCCTCACTAAGCGCTGGGTCAGTGCCCATTGGCTCTCGCCCTTCTTGAACGACGAGACCCTGGAGTTATTGTCAGCGGCTGTCTATGTGGACGCAGCGCCATGGGCAGCGCCCGCCAGTGGATTTACAGGATTTGCCCGTGTTCTGAACCTATTGTCGACCTGGGACTGGAAGCACGAGCCACTGGTTGTGGATCTGACAGGCGAGATGGCTGGCAAGGAGCGGGAAGAGATTCGCCACAACTTTGCCAACATTCGCAACAACATGGTCAGCGCCAGCTCTGCCACCAACCCATCGATCAAGACCACGGCCATCTCGAGCAACCATGCCAACATGTTTATCGCCACCAGCAAGGACACCCTCTCCAAGTGGTGGACCTGGGAGTCCCCCTCACCCATGATTGTCTCTCGGTTGCGGACACTTGCCAAGACCAGCTTGGATCACTTGAACAAGACGACTTCAGCGACCAGTGCAGGCGCTTCCAAGTCGCTGACGCCCCTGTTTGTGACACCTACAGTCCACTACGACGTGGTCATTGACCTCGACCCAAGCCTGTGCACACGCTATGCCCAGAACCTGGCCCCTGAGGCACAGTACTTTGTGACTAAGGGTGACAAGTACAAGAACCTGAGCACGTTCCAGAAGAGTGTCTTTGGTGAAGAGATCATGATTGGATTTGACCCAGCTGCTGAATATGTTGCTGAGCTCCAGGTAAGAGAATTTTCACCTTTTTTTCACTGAGTTAGTCGCTGAAATATAGTTTTCTAACATGGCTTCTTTGTCTTATATTTTAGCGCGCATTTGGCGATATCGCCTTGTTCTTCTATGATCGCTACGGTGGTACCCAGGTCGGTGTCCTCTGGAACCCTGTGACATTGACCCCTCGTGCCTGGAAGGTCAACCTCGGATTCAACAACAAGCCTGCCGATCTTAACAAGGATGGCGCTCTTGTAAGTTTTTTTTTTGCAAGTTTTTTTTTCTGTGTCTCGTCTGGTCTTGAGCTGTTTACCCATTGCCCAATTGCTGTTCCTGCATACTAAATGTTTTGTATTTTTTTTTTCCTCCAAAAACATTAGGAGGTCAAGGAAGACCCCAAGGGCAAGAAGGGTGCTTCAGGCTCAAAACTGGTCGTGCCCAACATTGAGGCTCTGATGGGCGAGGTGGAGCGTGTGGGCCATGGCCTTGTCCGCTCGATCCAGGTCAACCGCGACCCCTCTGCCGCTGTTGCTGTCTAGATCTGTCCTTAGTTTCTCTATTGTTTTCATCACTTTCAGTTAATTGCATCATTTTTTTTTCCCCTCATCCTAGAACTTTATCTAAAAAATATACTCATTCCATTTCGCATGCTTCATGTCCTTTTTTTGTGCTTTGTTTGTTTATTGTACAAGGTATTGGGGGAGGGGTTGATTATCTGTGCATGTGTGTGTTTTTTTGGCTGGCTATGTACAACGACTTGGATATCCTTGTCCAGAGATTTCCTTATCTTTTGTGGCGTGAGTTGGGAGGGGGTGCTTATACCGGACTTGACGATGGTGTTGTTGCAACAGTAGTAAGTGTTACTGGTACATTAGTCGTTGTTGTTGTCGTCTGTCCTGATCCCGATTCTCCTGTTGTTCCTGTCCCTGATGTAGCTCGCTCCGTAGAAGAAGAAGAAGTAGAAGAAGCCATGGGGAACATCAATCCCAGGAGCGATTCGCGCGGCATGGTGGGTGCCAACAGATGGGGCATCTCGGCAAGGACCCAGCGGAGGTGGAGCCAGCAGCAGAAGAAGCCGTATATTTGCAGCATGAGCTAAAATGGGTTTGAAGGGAGGGAGGGGGGGGGGGGTTAAAAGCCGGTTGAACATTAGATACTTTCTCAAGACGAACTGCCAGACAACACTTTTACTTCTGCAGAGCTTAGAAAACTTACCACAGTGTAGGTGGAGCAGTACCGGCGGATCATGGCTGCTTCGTCCAGCTGGCTCATGTCCTGGAAGATGATGCCCAGATTTGAGTGGAAGAGCTCAAAGATTGTGTCCAGTCCAAGCAGAATGTTATACTTTCCCATCCAGCGTATATTCAACTACAGCGCAGTAAAAAAAAAAAAAAAAAAAAAAAGGAAACCCATTAGTTTTAGTAGGACACTCGGGATGTCAAAAAAAGAAAGAGAAACAACCAGTCGCGTTTAACACCTTCATGTTGGCCCGGAATCCGACCAAGGCCTTGATGATCATGATGATCAGCCACAGGGCGTAGATGTACTGTGCGGCCAGGTAGGCCGTGTCTTTGTCCTTTTTGATGACCTGGCCGCCATTGGATCCTGAGAAAGTGACCGTGTACGGGGTCAGGGTCTGGGCCTGGTGGCCCAAGTTGACGGCATTCTTGATGAAATCGAGGACGATGAGCAGGAGGACCTAAGATTTCGTATTGGGTGATGAGGGAAACAAGCGCAGGGGGAGAAGGTCATGCATGTGTCAGTCAACAACGTATCCTCCGATCATCGTTGTTGGTCCAAAACAAGGAAGCAAACAGAGTGATATTTCGAGTGATTATATGGCCAATGGGCATGTTCATTGCCAATCGTTCTCTTTTGAGGGCTGAGGGCTGGGGGAAAGGAGGGGAGGTGGGAGTAATAAACTTACGCCCTGGTGCAAGGGGATGAAGAAAAAGACGTTCGAGTGGAACCGACGAGACTGGACCATGGTGGTTGTGTTATTTTTCTGGATGGAGAGGCGTGTGTATGGTTCGCGTTGCTATTTGTTCTCTCAGTCATCTAACGGCCCTGTTCCTGCAGGGCGAGAGTGAGAGCGGGATGATAGTTCTTTGAGGTGTCGAAGAGGAGTGCAGTGTCCGAGGGGGGCGTTTAATGCATCTCTGTGGAAATGGCTAGTTGACTTTCTGTTTGAAGGCGATGGTGAGGATGCGGATGACGATGAGGATGAGGTTGAGGATGGGGATGAGGTTGAGGATGGAGATGAGGATGGGGATGACAGTGAGAATAAGGGTGAGGGTGCGGGTGGGGTAAGCGGATGATTGATGATGGGTGGATGTGTATAAAGAAGGGAAAAGGTGGGGTCAAAGAGAAGGCAGAACAATCCACTTTTTGAAAACTGCTCTCACCGAGGATGTGCGACCGAGTGCGTGTCGGATGGATGATTTACCCCGCACTTTTTTGTGCACTCTGCGCAAATCCTTGTGCATGGCCCTGTGCACAAGAGCTCTCTCTTTCTCTCTCTCGCTCTCTAGCTCGCTCGCTTTCTACGATCTGAAAACTGGAGTGGGCTGGGGCTGATATGACTAACCGACGCCTTCTAGTGCTTTTTGTCCGCTTGTGTTTCTTGCTTCTTGCTTCTTGTGTGGCGTCTTCTCGGCAATCCAAAAAGAAACGCAAACACGTCCAATTGCTCTCACCCAGGCGAACTAAAAGGGTTGATCCCTGCTTGTGGATGAACAAGTGACCTCGCCTTGGTTGCCTTCCCCGCATTTTCTCTCTTTCCTTTTTCTCCTTCGCACCATATTGCACCAACCTTGTTGGTTTGTTCACCAGGGAACAACAGAGCAAAAGCCACCATTGTTACCGAGGCGTGTGTGTGTGCGTAGGCTTGTATCTTGTGGTCTTAATAAATAAACAGTTGTTTTCAGTTATTTCGCTTCACGCTTGCTTCGCGCTTCAAGCCGATCCACCGCCTTGTCCGACAGTTGATTACATTTTTGCCGCACCTGGCCTGGTGCACGCGTTCCCACATGCTTCGACACCGCCTGCCAGTCACGACCATACAACTCGACCGCCTCCTTGAGCCTGTTGATCTCCTCGATCGTCCACTTGCCCTTGGTGCCCGAGTGCAGCACCGTCTTGAACTGTGAGTGGCACTGGATCGCAGACCGGGTCCCCATCGCCTCTGAGATCGCTTCCCAGTCATTGGCTCCGGGCGCGGTATCCGGGTTGACCAGCTCCCGAAACAGCTCAGTCTCTTCCTCGCTCCAGGCGCCCTGTTTGTATCCAGCTCCCTCCAAGGACGACGACGATCCTAATGCAGGGTGTCCAAACTCGTTGCCGGCCATATCGGCGTTCAAAAACTTCCAGCGGATCTGGCACGATCGAGGACTTCTCCTTGTTTTAGAGGCTCTTGTTGTCGTTGCTATTGTTGTCTCATGTGTCCTTGATGATGATGGTAATGATGGTCCCTGGCTCGCATCGTCAGCGGGAACTGAGGGCATAAAATATGCTTCCGAGATCTCGGCCCACCGGTCACCGAGTTTTCTCACTGCTTCCACCAGCAGTTTGTCCTCTGTGGTTGTCCAGCGCTGAAAAGTAGGTTTCTGGGTGGATCGCTTGTCGTACTCAGCAAGCTTGGCTTCAATGGTCTCGAGGGGCTGGTGGGGCATGAAGATCCCGATCTGAGCGAGATCCTTCTTTTTCCGGCGGAAGGTGGCGAGCATTTTATCGTCGTCGCGGGTCCAGGGCGTGGGAGCGGCTGTGGTGGTGGTGGTGGTAGTGTTCCGAGAGTGCTTTTGGTGTGAGAGGACCGATGCTATTGTCCATGATGCAGGGCTTATGCTGAAAGTTCGAGCATTCATGTAAGTGGAAGAGGCATGCTGAATCTGGACGGGGAGATGGGTGCATCCAGACTCGATCCGACGAAGGAATAATTTGTGCCTGAGATTGTGAAGGATGGTCCGTGTCTTTGTCCCTGCTCCTGCTCCTGCCGTAGTTGCCATGGTGGATGGATGTGTGGACAACGAAGAGATTTGGTTTCTAGTGATCAGAGAGCAATGCTCTTTTTTTGTTCATCTGTTCGATAAAAGAAAGCTCGTACCAATGGAATGCGCAAAGCCACCCACTGGCGTCGTGCTCCTCTTTATTTTGCTTGGTCTTGTTCCCACCAGGATTACATGTACCACACTATCTTATCTTAGACACTCCATCCTATCATCCTGTGGGTCTGCATCCCTTTTTTGTCTGTGTGTGCTCTCGTAAGGAACCGAGGTTCACCTCTCAAAACAGGCGAGGGAAGGGAAGGGTATCATTGTTCGCGTTCGTTAATCTACGCCTAGTCCTAGGACTGGAGTGGAATCGATACGCGCCTCTCCTGCCTTTCCTATCGAAATTGCGTCTTCTGTTTCTTTCTGCAGGAGAGTGGCCATCCTACACATTTGTATCACACTTCATGGGCGCCTGTTTTGTTGAAATGGGATAGAAGATCGAATCTAAACGTGCATCAACAACCTTTTCGATAATTGCCATTCCTGTCGCCTTTATCCTTTTGTCATTCTTGTGTCTTTGACTCATGGTGCGGCTTGACACCCTCTTCGTTTGAAAGACTCAAAGAGCCAGCCTCTAGAATTGGAAGAAGCCCCGTCGAAAAGTAAACGATCAATGTGCAAAAAGCGCGTGCATTTAAGTAGCATTTCGGGCCATTTCTGCTCCTGAAAAAGCAAAGGCATCAATCTCCAGGGAGAGGGGCCCCTTGGACAGTGACTAGACAAGATGCTGGGAGAGTCCTGGAAAGAGAAAAAAAAAAGAAAGATGCTTTGGAGGTTAAAGAGAGTTCAGTCTATTTTCAACAATGAATAACTTGTTGGACATGATCGACAAGAAGGGTTTGAGTGGGTCCCAGAACGATAAAAAAGAAGAAAGAAAAAAAAAGCATTTACGATAAGATTGCGAATGACATTCACAGGAGAAACAAAGGCTGTAGGTATGGGTGTGTGGTTCGGTTTTTTATGGTTAGCCATAATACCCAACCTAGTCATTTCGAAAAGTATTTCTGACTCTCGTCAGGCCCAGCAACTTTGTACTTTTTTTGTTTGTCTCTCGCTCAGTCACTACTCACTAGTCCTGAACCATGCGCCGCGCCATTGTCTCAGCTTTGGTGCTTCTCGCTTTGCAGGGCCACGCGTTGATGCTGGTGGCACGCTGACTTTCGTTGAGAATATCAATTGTGCACAAGCCATGGCGAAGTTCAGACAGCTTAATGTCGACGTATCAACTTGCTATGAGACGATTATACTGAACTACGTTTTGTCGATTTGTCCTACACTTATTCAATGCCTCTGTATTTCACTATGTTCGGTCAAAATCCCCCTAGCTGCTAGAATGACTCCGTGTGAAGAAAAAAATAATCAAAAAGCTCCCAGGGAGGGTAAGCCAATGCCAAGGTCCGACCGTTGTCCTTTAATCTCCTACTTCCTGACAATAAAACAAGACGCGTTGCAATGCCATAAACCAACCAAACAACAACAGCAAAAAGATAGCAGGGTCTCGTCGGCTCTGAAGAGCGAGTGCAGGATAGCTCTGTGAAGAAGAAGACCTCAAGTAAATGGCAATGCCCTATGCCTACCTAGCCTGTGTCCCTCCCGGTCCTCGCCGACATGGCGCACACCCAATCACTAGCGTTATTGTTGCAAACTAGTTACTCTGTTGTGGAACGAGTACGAAAATAAAATAAAAATGCAAATCGTACCTAACTCCACATTAGTGGTATTGTTATTGCGTGCAAAGTGCTGTACCATTGCCTAAAACGCGAGGTGGGGGGACTGGTCTGGCACATTTTTTTTGTCTAGCCTATGTTTGCCCCTCACCCCGAGTGTTGGGTATGAGCGCAGTTAGCTTTAGTGGAGCGTGCGGACATAAAGTCCCTCCCCCCCCCCCCCACCAAGGAATTCCCCCACCGCCGGGGCCTTTTGTCAGGTTCTTTGTTTAGGGCCCAGAGGAATTCTAGCGCCAAGGGCGCCGAAAAAATCCCACAGTAACCCCCACTAAATTGAGCACTTGGAAGTTGTTCGTGTTTCTCGCAACGTACGGTCGTATGGCAAGTCTAGGTGGCGACGTGGAATGAGCCAAGGAAGTTAACTACGATCTACAATTCATGAGTGACCGGGTGCGAGAAACTCTTACTTGGATGCTTAACAGATATGGCGGGGGACGAGCATAAAAGAACCAAAAAACAACGCCATGAACGCTTGGTCACAAGCCAACTATGCTAAATCAAGTAGAGACTAGGCAAGTCTTATGTAATTGTCGCACTATTGGTATTCTAGCATCGCACCACGTCTTCACTTCATTATACTCTTTCACCTCCCTCAAGAAACGAGTAATAGCTCCACTCGACAAGACCCTGAGTTCTATTTTCAGCAACGGTCCTCCTCTCAACACGCCTTGATTTTATGCATCCCTCCTTGTTCAACATACCCTTGATTGTCACTTTCTTTGCCTGATCTGCAAACTACATTCTCACTCTCTCTCTCTCCAAAAAATGCTGTGTGAATTCTCGTGATTTCATTCACACCTCATTCTCTGTCTTCGTTAAGCTGTAGTACTCCTTAATCTGCTGCCCAATTGCCAATTGTTCTTGTGTTTCTTGATCATGTTTTGCCCTTTGCTTTTGGCTTCCGTGTCCTCACGTTTTCGAGCGCCCTTACTCGTTTGTTTTTCTGTCATTCTCTTCGATTTATGTCGAGTATAGCATCCCCCTCATCCTTTTTGCATCCCGTTTTATTTCAGACTTTTCTGCCACATATATCAACATTCAGGGCACAATGCTCCCTAGTGGCATTCGCCAATTGCAAAGTTGCAATTGCGACTACAGCAATCAAAAGGCATATCGCAAGGGTCACCCCTTTGACCGCACATGGATTCGCGGAGTGACGTTTGACGACTAGAGCCTCGGGTGAACCAGCGATCGAGGGATCCTTGGCTAGTTTTAACACCACGCACGCAGAGCAGATGGTACTGCAGAGGGTAACCAAGATCCCTGCAGATTTCGGGCTCGTTCTCGACCTGGGTACCGGGCGGGCATTCGTCAGCGTTTCAGACACAGTTGCTGAAGGCAACTGAGGCAAGGGAAGCCAGGAGGGTGAGCTTTATCAAGTGCATCGTCGAGAAGATTTGACGTGTGACAGATGTTGATGGAGCGTTTCAAAAAAAAAAAAAAAAAAAAAAAAGGGAAAGGACTGATAGTTATGGTGTTGGTGCTCCATTTGAAAATGGAGTGGGAGATTATTTTGGTTCTCGGTCGAATGCATATGTGTGATTCATGGCGTGATCATTTTATGTTACAATAAGTGGTTGAATGAAGTGTAATATGCATTGTGCATAATGAGTTCATTTCTCTGTTCATGCGCTGTGCATACTCTTTTCCTTTTTGTTAGCCACGGCATTCACTAATATGAGACTACTGGCTTACGACGCTCCGGCGCACGTCTTTATTACCTACACCTTGGCGTTTCCACGCCCTTTTTCTTCGTTATGCGCTGTGCAAGCGCTCTTCTCTCTTCCTCATTAATACCCCTTTCCTTCGTCATGCGCTCTGCATGCATAATTTTTCCATTTTCTATACCCACACTTTGGCACATTCCCATAGCCTCTTTTCTCAGGTCATGCGCTGTGCCTCCGATCTTTCTTTTCGATACCCCCGCCCATGCACGTTCCCATACCCCTATTCTGTGTTTATGCGCGGTGAATACACTTTTTTTCTATTCATGCGCTGTATGATTTATCTCTCACTACCTCCACATGTTCCAATACTCATTCTGGTCCATTCGTACGCGTTTAGAATGGTGATTTGATCCTTGTAAAAGAAGTGAGACTCTTACCCGATCCCTGATCAATTATCGAACGCGATCACGTGATTTTAGCATTTTCTGTGCAACCATGCGCACTGTTCACTTGTTTTTTTTTTGGAATGACAAGGTCTGATCGAGCATCGCCATTTGTTGGCTACCACCTGACCCTCCTCGTTCACACGACCTTTCGCTTTCTTCAACAAACTTCACTTTCTTCAACAAACTTCACTTTCTTCAACAAATTTCACTTTCTTCAACAAACTTCACTTTCTTCAACAAATTTCACTATCTGACCATTTTTTACACTCCATCAATCTCCACGTCGTATTGATTGACTGTCTCATCCTTATCCTTTCAACAAACACATTCATTCCTCACCAATGGCAGTCATCAAGATCGTAAAAGAAGAGGACCAAGTATGATCATCTTTTGGATTAGCGCAAATAATTCATGCTTTCATTCATCCTCAGGTCGACAGGACTAACTCTGTTCTCACGGTCGGTCCCTGTTGCTCTCTCAGACTAGCGACCATGAGGGCAGTGATCCTGAACGTGTCAGTAATGATTTAAGGAGCAGGGCCACCACCACTTCTCCAACGTCGTCGTCTTCCCGAAAGTCCGAATCGTTCGAATCATCCGACTCTGACATGGACGAGTTCACATTGTTCATGGGCAGGAACACACTCTCAGACGAGGCCAATTCACCTGGTACCACCCCAATTGACCCTCGCATCAAGTCTGACAAACCATATGGTTGTCAAGGTTACACTGTTGAAGGCAAACTATGCAATAGTAAGAGTGAAGAAGTAGTGAAATTCGAGAATGGCATTGGACACTATTGCTTTCAACACAATCCAACGAAAAAGGATCAAAGATGCCATGCCTACAAAAGCAGGGGACGTGAGCAGTGCGCCATCATATGCTCGATCAATGCTCGTGAATTCCGTGATGGTCGTCCTATTTGTAACATTCATCATGAATGGGGTGCTCAACTTATCGACGGGTCGCGTTACCCTCCCCATCGTCGTTAGAATAAAATTAAATGAATAGTCAGATAGGCAGAGTGCCCAATGACTAAAGTTCATAATCCCCCACTACGAGAAAAAACATTATTGATGCCAACTTATT
This sequence comes from Podila verticillata NRRL 6337, assembly GCA_000739165.1. Taxonomy (NCBI): domain Eukaryota; kingdom Fungi; phylum Mortierellomycota; class Mortierellomycetes; order Mortierellales; family Mortierellaceae; genus Podila; species Podila verticillata. The sequence continues at coordinate 95,692 of KN042428.1, read as the reverse complement.
GGGAGTGGAAGAATGAGACAAGAAAAAATGACTCGCCAACGATGCGAAGACAGTCAGATCTATGGTTTTTTTTCTTTGTGTGCGGGAAGGAAAGGGGCCATAAGCACAAGCATGAGATAAGGAATTGTCGTGAGAATACCAAAAAGTGAATGTAGCAGTGGGTAAAATCAATGGGTAAAAAATGGAGGTGGGTAAAATAGGGGTATAAAAGAACACTCATGGGGCCATGATCGCCACTGAGAACTCCACTCTGGGACATACCGACCAAGGATCCCGAATCGTATCTCGGTCCTGATCCAGATATCCTCGACAATCAATCGGGCCTTGGGTGGCTTGACCCTTAATCGCTCTTGCCATACCTACACTTGTGAAATAAATAGGGGCCTGAGTGCGAACGGTGAGAAAGAGATGTGGGTCGTCACAACCACACGTCGGTTTTTTATTTTATGGGCTACTATCATTTACAATGACGGGGAATACTTGTCAGATGACGGATCGATATGTAGCAGCTTCCCCCCTCTTTGTAGAATGAGGCACTCTAGAAAGCATAGAGACCAAGTCGTCTACATGTTTCGAGACATATTACTCGATTTTTGGTGGATGCATTTTTTTACTTTTTTTAAAGAGCGCACTTGCATTTTGTTCCGCTAGATGGTTTCGCGTAACTATTGTCATCACTTTGACCTTGTGTTTAGGTTGAGCTAACAATGATGCTTCGGTTGTACTGGAGTGGTGTTTTCTCAATAATCCTTGGTACATTGCCGTTCAATAAAACTAAGTTCAGGTTCCCATGTATCCCATTTAGGGTCTGGATAATTTTTCCATTTAACACGGTAGAGAATGTTCTCTGGGTCATGATCATCTACTTCGTGATTCGTAATTTCTTTAACTTCGTAGGTCTCAGTCTCGTTCAAAATCGTCAAGAACAAGCTTAATTGAGATGGGGCATAGTCAACCAAGCATATCGTCAGTACCATCTCGTAATTCATTAGCTTCATTTATTGTATGTCGTACAACAGTGTATGGTCTTTCATAACGTGGAGTGAGTTTGTTCCCTTTGATAGGGTCGAGAGCCATTCCCCAAGCACCTTCAGAAAACTTGTTATGTAATACAGTTGCATTGAACAGTTTTATCATTTTTGCTTCAGTCTCTTTCGACTTTTCTTGCACGGCTGGAAAGACGATTTTAGCCATATATTGCAAGCGTTTTAGTAGCTCTTCTTGCGATATTAATTTCCTTCGTCATCTGAAATTACAGAAACCGTTTGCTTTGCGAGCAAAAAAGAGTGAAAATGACGTGGAGTTGTGCAGGTGCATTACTCGCGTGTTCATGGCCAATTGGATGAAGGGTAGCCTTCAATCCCATTTATTTGTATTTTCGTTGACCAATTTTCGGATCATATTGCAGGCAGCTTTACGCTATTTTCTGCGACGCCATTTCCGTGAGGGTGGTAAGGTGTAGTAAATCGGTGTTGGGCACGCATTTCTCTTTTAATAGTCTGTTGTACTCATTCCATTGTCAGATTGGAGTACTTGGGGAAAACCAACGTCAAAAAAGCGTCGACCAGTGCTTTTGCTACAGTTATGGTGTTTTATTTTCAAAGGCGTCAAGAAGTACAAAACGAGTGCAAACATCTACCAAGACCATTAAATAGCCGTTTTTTTATTACTTGATCTTGGTAATGGTCCTGCGAGATCCATAGCGAAATGTTCGCCTGGTAAATGTGCAAGAATTGCCTTCATGGGGTGTTACCCTTTTTTTTTTTTTGCAATATTCATTCGTTGACACTCTCAACATCTTTTAATAAGCCAGAGGCAACTTTCTTCCAGCTTCGGCCATGTTTTCCCTTCGCTAAGTATGGCTGCAAGCATTGCGGTTTAAGGACTCTTACTGAACTATCTGGAAAACTGGACAGATCTGTTCGAGGCTTTTTACAGACGCGCTTGAGCTGCTTTGGCGTCTGGTGTTCACTTAATTTTCAACTTAGAACTGGTACGGACAAAGGGAATCTGACTGTCTAATTAAAAGCAATGGCCAGAAAGTGGTGCTGACGTAATGTGATTTCTGCCCAGTGCTCTGAATGTCAAGGTGAAAAAATTCAACCAAGTGTGGGTAAATGGTGGGAGTAACTATGACTCTCTAAAGTCGCCAAATGCCTCGTCAACTAACTAGTGACGTGCATGAATGGATTAATGGTGTTCACCCTGTTGCATCCGGTGCTGGATCCGCAGCTGCTGGTGCCCTTAAGAAGGTCGATGGAATCTGTATGCGCACTGTTTAGGTCCTGACTCCCACAAGGCCCATGTTGACAATGTCACCCCTATTGCCGAGACCTCATACGTCGAGGTTCCCACCGTCCCTATTCGACATAGGGAGGGGAAGGGAATTAGAGGAGCGTCAGAAAAAAGAAGGTAGAAAGGCTCTAAAGGGGGGGGGGGCACTTACTTTCGCGTCTCTGTTCCTATGATCCCATATAAAAAGCGCGCGCGCGAGCGAAAGATACGTTCAAAAACAGAGTGTCGCAAAGTGCCTTTTCCTCGGCTCAATCGATCAGAGTGCAAGAATCCTCTTTTGTTTTTTCTTTCTCACTGGTCTCGAGAAATCTGATTTCAAGCTAGCAATGTGTAACCTATATTAATACTATCAAATGAGGAGGAGGTAGAGAGAGAGGCAGGAGTTCTAGCTCCGAGAAGTCATCGTGGCGCATGGAGATAAGGAAGTGAGGGGCCTTTGTGCCCGCTATGTATGATGGTCATTACCTTCTGGATCTGCAACCCAACTCCCGGGTTATATAAAAACCAACCCATCCTAGATAAAATCATTATATTTCGTGTCGTGATCGAGAGACAGGGGTCGATCAACGAATACGCATTTTCCTCTTTGGTATGCTGGATGAGGCGTCCTCGCATAAGCATGTTGAAACTCCCAGTCTCTAGATACGACACTGGTCAGAAATTCGTTCCGCACCGTATTTTATTCTCTTGATCGTCAAGGAGAAAGTGGCGAACGGGTACAATTCGAGAAAAAAAAAAGTGTGGGGAATGCATGAATACACATGGTCTATGCTCAAAAAAAAACAGAGAAAAGGTGGAGATATCTTTTTGGGGGTGGTCCTTCAAAAGGTTTCGATTGCATGCTTGACAGACAGGCAGACACACAACTTGGCCAAACTAATTCTTCTGGGGCGCTCCCCGTAGTATCTACTGCTACTAGGTACTTCTTGGGGCCTCGACATGTGCGGTCCCGACCTCCGTTCCTCTGTCGCACATGCCCCAAAGTGAAGAACGGAGTCCGAAACTTTGTCGATGTCGATTGAGCAATTGAAGGAGAGGACAATTGGGACCCAATCAGTGCTCATGATGCGCGAGAGCATGTGTGTGTTTGTCATTGTGTGGGGTAAAGCCTGTTTGAGCTGTGGATGCAAACGGATGTCGGGCAATTTTGGCCCTGGTCGATACATACACAACCAGGATATCATTACCCCACATCTATATGAAATAGAAAAGGGTCTACATAGTCGGCTTTGGTCGTTTGTGTCGCCAAAACGAGAGGCTTAGTTGCATGTTCTGTTGGAGGAAAGACACGAAGTAGAAGAGTCACAGGGAGATGAGTAATAGCTTCTCTATGGGTAGCAATTTATTGGCTTTGGGGGAGTTTTTTTTGTTGTGTTGTTGGTTGATATTTGGTGTACAAGCGAGATTATCAAATAAAATAGGGAAAAAGCAAAGGTTAGGTTGTACAAAGAAGACAGAAACAATTGTGGGGGAAGAAGGAATAGGTGCATTGAGCCTTTTTTTTTTTTGACTTTGCGGGCAATAGGAGATTTGTACAATGGGGGGAAGGGAAACAACAAGAAGAAAGAACGTGAGAAAAAAAATATTGGAGACACACTATTACTACTTACTCAGCCCACAAAAACAAAAGAAAGAAAGTGAATGGTAACGGGAACAAAAATAAAAAAAAAAAAGAAAGCAAGAGCACGGGATTATGCTCGAGAGACCAGAGGCACGTCATTCTCCTCTCTAGATCTAGGGCTAGGATCGACGGGAGTCGTGAGAACCTGGCGCTGGCGAGGAAGGTCGGAGTGCATTCAGCGTAGCATAGAACAGTGGATATTGTGAGGTCGTGTTGGATATATTTCCACTACTTGAGGGTGGGGGCGGCAATGACGACGACAACGAGGGCATGGAGCTGGACTGCTTCTGGAGGTGGAGATGGTGGCTCAAGGCCGAGGGTGTGTTGCCTGCAGGCGTGAACATCAGTGAGGAAGTATGTGGGTTCGGTGTGGAAGCACAATGAGCGTAAATGTTGGGTATACTGGTGCGCTGCTTGCGGACAAAGGGCGGCATGGGGTAGTTATCGTTGGGTATCGAGAGCGGTGAACCACTGGGGTCGGTCATGCTGAAGTAGGAGGCATCTGAGGCAGTGGAAGAGGCTGAGGAGGCCGAGGAGGAGATGAGATCTGTGGAGCGGCACTCTGCCGAGCAATAGGCAGCCCCATTGCTGGTATGTTTCTCGCAGACCAGGCACCAATCGCAGTCGACACCATCCATTTGGAGATGTATCAATGTGTAGGGTATAAGGCAGGGAATGAAGTGAAGACTTTTTGAGCGGTTTCTTGGTAAGGGAGAAAAGTGCGAGTGTATTGAAGTGGTTCGCAAGAAGGATGAGAAATGAGTGAGTGGGTAGGGTATTGGTATTGATGAGAGAATAGATTTTGAATGAATGAATGTATGAAAGAATAAGAAATGAAGAAGCGATGGGCAAATGAATGCGATGTGAAGTGAAGGGATGGAGACAAAAAGACAGAAGATTGTGTGGAGAAACGAGACACAGAATTGAGGTCGGGGAATAAAAAATAAAAAAATTCAGGCACAGACTGAGAAAGAATGGCTAATACAAGGAGAGGGTGAGAGAGACAGAGAGTGAAAGAGGAAATAGTGGTTGATGATGTGTCGTTGGTGTTAGATGAGAAGAGATTGGATGATGATGATGATGATGATGATGATGCAAGAATGAAAAGAAAAAAGGGAAGAAGAGAAGAAGAGAAGCAAGAGAAGCAAGAGAAGCAAGAGATGGAAGAAGGAAGAAGGAAAGGAAGAAAAGAAGCAAGACATGATGTATGAAGACAAATAATAAAAACTCCTCGGGATGGCCATATCGGACTCGAATCCTCGCCACTGCACATACTGCCATGGGAGAGTGACATGGACCTTGCTTCAGTGTGACTCAGATAGACAAAAAACGACAGAGAACGAGAGAGAGAGAGCATTTGCATTTGCATGACAATTGTGTTGTCCCTTTTTTATTTTTATTCTCCTTGGGTGCCTTGCCTTGTTGCCTTCTTGAGCCTTGCCAATGGCCCATGGCCCACGGCATGGTGTGTGTGTGTGTGAACGAGTTGATTGCCCAAATGAACGCACTACTACTTGACATCCCAAGCATGCGGTGTGTGGTGTGGATCTCTGTATAGCCTGTTCATCTCTCGCCATACGGTCAATTTCTATCGCAAACACGGGATTCATTTCCCTCCACTCACATGAAACGCAAGGACAGAGCAGAAGGCGACTAGCAACAAGGACGTTTGGCTGCCTTGATCCTTCTACTACTATTCTAGTGCACTCCCAAGGAAAGGATGGCACAACTCCACAGTACATGCCAGGCAGGTGTGTTGAGCATGCATGTGGATATGAATATGTGGATATGAACATGGTGCCCTCCATCTATCCAGGGACCAGGGCACCTACTCGCCCATGCCATCTCCCTCTCTTTGCATTGGACCAAAAGGCTATTTCCGGGTGAACAAATTGGAGCACTGTGGTCATGCGGACAAGCTCATTTTTATTTGTTTTATTTGCTCGTATCTTCGTCATTCGTTCCAAAACCCATACCATACCATCCCTTGCCAGATCAGACCAAGCCATACTATGCCATACCATACAGTACCATACAAACACAAGGATACACACAACGTGCCTTCTAGTCTACACCATCCATTGTCGAGGCACCAGATTGGAGTAGAGCGATATGTTGCTAGATATATTGCCCTAGTCTTTTGACAAGCATTGACCACAGTCCACAGTGCGGATTCATATTTGCAAAAAAGAAAAAAACAAGTCCGACGACCTCGTCTTGTGTCCACTCGAGTGTGCACACATCCCCAAGGTGGGGGTCATCCATGCATTCAATGCATCCATCCCCTATCCCCACCTTTTGTCCTCGCAACCACATTGCGCTACAACCTCCCATCCCTGCATTTCTTTTTTTTTTTTCCCCTTCCCTTCCCTTCCTCATTGTCCGTATTATGACATGTTTTTCTTGCCCAAGGTCTGTGAGTACCCCCAAGCCAGTTCACGCGACCATTTTCTTATCTTACCAACTCAGAAGTCCAGTACAACTTGCGTTGCGAAATGAAGGATGGCAACTTGCAAGAGCTCAGAGAAAGCCAGGATCAACTAAGCCTCAAAAGCTTAAATTCATGGGCAGAATCATGGAAATGGTGGCAACGATCAAAAACTTCAAGCTGAAAAAAAAAAAAAAACAACATCAACGCATCTTTTCAACACATTGCAAATGACACATTCAAGGAGACACATCTTGGGAACAGCCCACATCGCCTTTGGTCCCCCAACATCATCGCCATCGCCAGCACAGACTTCTCATCCTCATCCTCATCTTCGCCACCCTCACGATCACCATCACCCTCTCCATCACCACTCTAATGAATCCAACCCTCATTTCTGGGCCATCATGCCTTCCCCCACCACCAACTCATGCTTTGTCCTCAAGGGCACCCCACATCCGCTCGGAAGCTACCCGCCAGACATTCCCGAGCCCCATGGGTGCATCCCGCCGCATTTGTACTATGCGACCACCGTCTACGAGCACACCTTTGACCTTTCTTCTTCTTCTTCTTCGTCTTTGCACTTGTCTACCACACCCAAGAGGACATGGACACTACCCTATGTGCACCGACTGGGAGATGGTCGAGATGACGCCGGCGGACTGACGAGTGCATACCACCTCCTGATCGACCTCGAGGACGCAGACGACTTTGGCGCGTTTATTGGACAACACGTCGTAAAGGACGAAAAAGAAGAGGAAGAACAAGAGGAAGAGGACGAGGAGGAGGAGGGCGAGTCTGGAGAACACGAGCAAGATCGCAAAAAAGAGGTGGCAATGATGTATGCATGCACCAACATCCTAGTGGGCGAGGCAAGGGTCCTGAACACCATCAAAAGTCACTTTTTCGAGCCGTGGAGCAAAGAGCAAGGACCACTACCATTGACAGGGCTGGAAATACCCCAGAGTCTAACCCAGCTCAAGGATATCTTCGCAACGCTTGCTCAAGCCTCATTAGACCACCCGTTTTCGCTTTGTATATCTGAGTTGCAGCTTGTTCTTCCAGAGGAATAGTATTACACCTCTTTTTCTTCTCTTTGAAAGGTCACGTGCTCAATATATCATTTTGGTGGCGAAGCTCGACAAAGGACAGATAAAAAAAAAAAATTGGCCAGGTCCCACAAATTAATCTTTGACGACAAACCCCTTCGGCATCCACATCACAGAAACCGATAGAAATTGGCCCCAAAAGTGCTCCATTAGATACATAGGTCCATCTTTTTTACCACTTTCGACTGTGCATATGTTGTGAGTCATAATTAAGGGTAGGGGATATGCTTTGAAAACAAGCTTGAGCAAATCGTTGTTGAAGGCGTAGAAGGCATAATGTATACACTAAACGAGAGAATAAAAAGATTACTTCTTTTCCTCCAGATCCAAGCCCTTGACTTGACCTGTCACCTCCTCTACTTTCTTGTCGTCACCCGATATCGCCACTGATCCAGCAGTGGTTTCTGTTACCGTCAGCCGTGGCTCAGGTGTGGTTGTGTCGCCTCCCTTCTTGGCCTCAGGATCAACGTTGGACGGTGTTGGCGTCGTTGTTGTCGTGGTCGTGGTTGTTGTTGAGGCATTTGGATTACTTGCTTGTTCCTTGGTGTCGGTCAAGGAGGTTGGTGTTGATGTGGTGGATGAGGGTACTGTGACAACATGAACGTCGTGGTTGGATGTCTCTGGGGTAGTAGAAGGCTGCGTTGTGTTGGTGGTATCTGGGTCGGCTGTTGAGGGAGCATGGTTGTTGTTGCTTGTGTTACTTGCACCCTCGCTCACTGGAGCCTCGGGTCCTGTTGAAGCATCCTGAACATCCTGCGAAGCATCTGTGAGTGCGGCACTTGGACTGGTCGCATCGGGTGTTTTGGACTCTCCTAGTGTGGCTGGCCACTACATCAAAAAAACAAAAATATGTTAGTCACTTGCCAAAACCGTTTATGTTGCATCTCCATCACGAATATAAAAGTAAGATCTAAAAACTTACAGGGCCACTCCAGGTCTCCTCATCGACAACATCGTCATCCTCGTCACTCTCAAAGTCCGGTGCATGTTCATTCCTGAATGGACCAAGGCCATTGGTACTATTGTCTACTCCGTACTCGCCGATCCAGTTTCCTTCTTCTTCGTCCTCGTCTTCGTCCGATGATCCAAATTTATCTGGAAGGTTGTTGGTAATCTGCTGGCACAAGTAGCGCGCAAACTAGAAAGCGGTCAAAATATATTACAAGAATAATGGGTCTTGGTCAGTACCGTTCATGTCCATCTGTAAATTCACAAAATGATATCGGAAATAATAAACACCAACAAGATCCCTTTACCTGATCACTGGCTACATCGCCCTCGTGTCCGGTGCCGCTATCCCCTCCAAGGAACCCATTCTCGTCGCCAAACTCGTCATTGTCGTCCATGTAGTCGTCGTTGGGGTCTTCCAGCCCAGACTTGTGGCTCTCAACCACATTGGGCCTGGTGCCTCCAAGCACCAGTGCATCCCTCTCTTTGGTCTCCTTCAAGATCTTGGAGACATAGTTCCACCAGTCTTCCAGATCAATGAATTCGTACAGCATGGGAAGCAGAGACGTTTGCGAATACAGCTCCAATAGCCTGACCGTCTCATCTGCGATATAGGTCAGATGGCCCATGTATCCAAGACGTACTCCTTTTGGCTGAGCACTATTTTTTTGTTTGTGATAGAATGAAAAAGTCAGGTGAGCTCTTCGAGTTTTTACTTCGACTTTCGTCCCAAGGCTCCTTCTTGTCTTACCACTCATAGTCGCAAAGTCGCTGAGCATCAGTGATACGTTTCGTCAACTGTCCATCCTTAAATATCGAAATGGTAAGTCTCCGGTTCCATCCTTCCTTGATGCCCTGATCACCCTTGGGTGGGACATAGGTTCCATCCTTGTCTGGACGGCCAATGTCGCCCATGGGTCGATGAAACACTTGGTGGACCATGTCGTAGACAACCGTGTGTAGAAAGTTGTTCCAAGGGAACTGGAAAAAGAGATCGAAACAGGTTGGGATGATTCGGTGGTCGACAAACTGAAGCTTCAAGAAATCACCCACAGGGATAAGAACGTCATCACTTATAGAGCTGGAGGTCAGGGTGGCAATGGTCGAGCTAGCGATGGTGGAACTGGCGAGGGTCGAAGTGGGTCCCAGTGGAGGAGAGGCACGTGGGGTGGCATCATCAGCTGGGTCGTCTTTGGTTGATCCTTTCTTATTCTCGTCCTTGGCTTTTGTGGATCCTTGTGGTGAGTGATCGCCGTTGACTTTTGGCTCCATGGTGAAATCTTCTACAGAGTCGTCGTGGTGGAACGAATTTGAAGAGACGCAGGGTATCCGGACAGTGCCATCGGCCGAAACAGAGATAATAGGGTGAGAGTTGAGCACTGCCATGTTCGAGCAGTGAAGCAGTTCTGCAAACATTTCACAGATCTTGAGTCGCTCGAATCCAAGTGGTGTCTGCTTTCCAATGGAGGTGTCGATAGGACCGGTCTAACATCAAGAATAGTGAAATAAGTCAGTCATCATTTTTAACTGAGCCATGGGTTCAGCTACAACGAACGCCAACATAAGCCCGTACCACTGATCTCGGTACAACAAGCAAATCTCGAAAGTCTTCAATCCTGGATGCCAGCACCTTCAAAAGGTCGCTCAAATCGACTGCCTCACGCGGTGGTTCAGTCGCATTTGGCTCCACATCGTAATCACTAACGTTGAATTTTTTTTTGTCAGCCCCCTAGGATACGTAATAAGGACAAGCCACGATGCTCATCTTTTTCATGTCTGTGATCTTGCTTGTCTTTCTAACATACCTGTTGTTCCTTCGAATAAGCTCAATAAAGATAGTGACACCGTTGATCAGCGTCGAAGACGAGTAGGGTGCATCCCGCTCGAGCATGAAGCCGACCAGCTGTGTGACAATGACTTCGCTCTTGAGTTCGTCAATGAGAACGTTTGTTCCGATGGAGGGTTGCTCTGGGTGTGAGGACTGTGAAATGGCGATGATGTCCAGGAGCACTTGAGACGCGATAGAGTGGACCTATTTGCCATAGAATAAACAATATTCAGTCAACCATTTCTTGGACACAAAGGCACACATCCCTCGCCACGCCACGCCACACAAGACGATATAAATAAATACCTCCGCGTCAAAATTAGGGTCCAGTCGGTTCACTAGCCACGGCATCAATCCTTGTTCGCTTAGCCACTATAATTACATCCAAAAAAGTAAAAAGAGGAGAACGTATATTTAGTATCCACTTTTTTTTTTTTGAGTTTCTTCTTGTTTTGGTTGAGAGCGTGTACATGTGCACATGTGTGCAAGGGTGTGTGCTATCAAAACAATTATAACGGAACAAAGCGATGGGCCTTTGCATTACAGCCTTTTTTGGGCATGCCTTCTTGCTATTTACCTGCACAGTTCCCTTGCCTTCGGGCGACTCTTCCATGCTGATGATCTTGAGTAACAGGTCCATGATGGAGGATGTCGACATGTGTAGTAGTAGCTTTGGCACGACTTCTGGCTGTGTTTTGATAAAGTTCAACATCTACGAAAACGGGTAAACGACGTCAACAAACATTAGTCGCTAGTAGTGCGAAAAAGAGAAACCCCAGGAAAACTGTTAACTTGAAGGGGGGTTTTTTTACCTCGCCCGTCTTCTTCATGAGGAAGACGCCAATGACCTTGCCAAAATAGCTGGCCTGGACTGGGTTCAGAGGCGGTGGTCGATCCAAAAACTCCCAGAACTTGACCAAAATCTCAATGTTGCTGAATGCCGACTCAAAGACGCCCCATAGCTCGCATGCAACAACTTCACAGGCGATAAACGGGTACCTATAAAAACGAGGCCACAACAAAATACAAAACAACAAAAGCAACAGGACTTGAGAAAAAGGCGACATGCATGGTTTTGAACTTGGCTAGCACTTTCTCAACAAAAGGAGGCGATCCCGTGTGTGCATCTCTCTCTCTCTCCCACTCGTTGTCGTTGTCTCTGTCGCTATCTCTATCTCCCGGTTTTTTTTGTGATATCCTTGTCCCTGTCCTCGCTTTATATTTAAACTGTGTGGTGTCGTTCCTTGGTGCCTTGTTCGAAAAGTAAACGATCCGTCCGTATCGGTTCCCGAAAAGATGTGGATGGGGTACACTCTGTTAAGTTGGTGCTTTGCTTTGTTGGTTCACTACTGATCATCAATTAGGGATGGTCTTTGCCTGCTTTGCTTTGCTTTGCTTTTGCACCACGAGATGTTGTACTCCCATGTGTCGTGTGCTTTGTTTGAAAGTGTGTGTGGTTGTCGTTTAGCCTCCTCCTTCCTTGGTGCTACAAATCGAGGTGCTTTGTTGTACTGTTTCCAACCACCCATGGGCGTATGTTTTGCTGTTTTGTGTCTCCAGTCGAGCAAGGCGAGAGAAGGTGTTGGTTTCCCGTAGTTGGCACGCCTGTCTGTATGTCCTTGTAAGCTTGTCAACGGAAGCAGGTCTTGGAGAGCAGTGCGAGGAAACCTCAACTTACTTGAATCGTGCGCGATCCTCTAGGTCATCGCTGGTGATGTAGCTCAGCAACTGTCCAAGCACGGTTGGATCGCGGAGACTGATGAACGAGTCACCAAGAACAAATAAGCAAATGGTTAGAGAAAATCATCATCCACCTAGCGTTTGGCATGCTTTTTCAACACACACACATTGCTTTGCAAGAACAAACATCAAAATGGCGTACTATTCAATGAGTCGTGGGTTCTGCTGCTTGCATTCCTGGATCAGGTCATCTTGCTCCAACAGTTCCTCGAGAGAGACGTTGCCACTCTCGAGGATATGGTCAATGACGGATGCCGTCTGGTGCCCGAATCGCCAGTACATTTGGTTTGGTGAGGTTTGGCGTTAAGATGTCGAAAGGTCTTGTTGATTTTGAGATGGATGGACTTGTTAGTATGATTGCCTTTTTTTTACGCGCGTATGTATGTGTGTGTGAATGTGTATCTGTGTGAGTGTGTATGTGTGTGTGTGTGTGTATGTGTGTGTGTATATTGTCGTGAGTGTGTGTCGTGAGCGAGATGAGCGCGTAGACTGATGACGACGTTGATGATGATGATGACAACGCCAAAGGAATGGGTGGATGGTATACAAGAACAAAGAGAGAGAAAGAGAAAGAGAGAAAAGCAAAGCGCGCCTTTGATGTCCTTTTTCTCGTTATTGTGAAACAAAGGTCAGAGTGGGAGGGTGAGCGAAGAAGACATGCGCACAAACACCATGGCGAGACAGCCCCGTGTGCTAAAAGACATTGAATTTGGGCGACGTCGTCTTTTTCGAGCACCTTATTGCCTTGCCCTTTGTGCACGATTGATGCGTGCAACACACAGATGCAACATGGCATGTATGTGTTATGTGACTTCACTGGTACACAACATCCTTGCAAACGCGCTCTGTTGCTCTTGTCAAAGTCGAGCCTCAAGGGTCGCTTTTGCCATACTCCTTAAGCGGAGCTCAAAGTCACTCCCGAAAGGAGATGGTCCAACCAGGCACCTTCTGGTGCGTGAGTGATTGACACCGCGTTCCTGCGGGGTGTTGCTCGTGCTGAGATCCATTCAGCACACACGACCCATGCTTATGCATCGGCTGTCGAGCTCACTCTTGCCCAGGTCTCGAATTTTTTTTTTTTTTTCGTTTCAACAACAAAATCACAAAATCTACTTGACGGATCCCACCACACCTCGTCTAGACAAGTATCTCAAAAGCACAAGAAGTTATTTTCACAGTCACGTTACATCACGGGACGGGTACTGGAGTTTAGGGCTCACAAAGCAAACCTCGGGCACTTGGTCGTCGTCCCATCTCGGTCAGTGCACTAATGACAGTGATGAAAGAAAAAAAAAGTAGGGTCAACTAATCTCGATTTATTTATTTTCACTGGGGCCCTCGAACAAAAAAAAACATCTCGATCTATTTTGTTTGTTAGTTTCTGTGGAGGTGGAGGTGGGGATCGGGAAAGAGTACTGTCCTGGAAACGTCTATCCTGTCTACCAATGTCGGCCGATAAAGTTCAAAAACCTGAACATTTGAAGCATGACCCTCGGTCACGATCTAGAAAGCCTGTCGACTTCCGTCTTCATAACCTCAAGTCGCCAAACTTTGGCTCCATAAAAAATAATAGAGTTGGAATGCGTATGCGACTTTGCTTGCATAAAGTGTCTCATTCTTTGCTCCCAGGAGGATGCAAATCAATCCGCGAACAACCTTGGATGCCTTCTCTGATTATCTGCGCGCCAATGCCAACGTGGGCGTGGGGGGACTCGAAAGTGCCCATAGATACGCCATTACTTCATTACTATAATTGAATGATAAGAACGAGAAGCGCATCATCGCGACCGAGAAAATATTAGAAAGAGGAAAGGGGCAAAGCCGCAAACCTGTGTACATGGGCATACTGTGGACAAGCCAACACACGCGCAAGTGTGCGCTTTCAAACACAAAAAAATATATGTTTTTAAATACTGGAGTCACATTGACATGCCAAACACTGCTCTGAAGAAGAGAAAAGGAAGAAAAGGAAGAAGAAAATGTGACTAGAGTTCGGCGATATACTGGAGTTGGCTCTTGGACAACTTCCTTTCGATGCGCGAGAACTTGTGTCCACTTTTGCTCAGGATAAAGACTGGGAGTGAGAGAATACCAAACTTGGGAGGGTCGCTGTGTTCGCGCTCGCGTCCAGCTGAGCAATGGCTCGGCCACTGTACTCTGGCTCAAGCTCCTCCAGAACGCGCAAGCTCGCCGACGTGGCTCGCACCAGGGAGCCCAGGCCACCAGCGCAGGAAGGTCGGGACTGAAAAGGTCTCCGTCAAAGGTCTCGTCGGCGATGGCCTTGAGCTCGGCATTTGTGCTCAGGATGACTTGACATGGATAGGTGAGGATAGATGTGACCAGGGCTGCGTGCACGCTGCATGTATGCCAGAACAAATAAAAACAGCTCAATTGTCATATTGCAACCACATCGTTCAGTTTGTCCCATCATATTGTACTCTCTCTCTGATGCTCTTTCAGTGCTCGGCTTTGTACCTCTGTTTCAATCCCTATCATGTGAAGAAAAAAAGAGATGTGTGCATTAAAGAAAAAATCATTGGAACCTACCATCTCGACTCAAAGAGCAAAAAATTCTTTGTGACACGCACACATGTTCAGCTTCTGGATAGCCTTTACGAGAGAGTGCAACCTAGGAGGTCCCAAACATGTATTCCTAAACCTATGATAACCAAAACATGGTAGATATATATGGCTATATTTCTCTGTTCGCCATGCCCGACAGCACTCCAAGTTCCTGCTCGATAACATCCAGGCTATGCATCGTTCCTTGCAGCCCCTGGCCCTGTACTGACGCAAACTGGCGCAGTCGCGCCACGGCCATCTGGGCCTCCTGGAGACTCATCACGCGAACAAAAATTTCCTCGGCAGGCGTTGGAGCGCTCTCGTACCCGTCCTCTTGACCGTACCCTTTGTTATTGCGGTTGTTGCCGCTGTTGCTGTTGTCGTGGTCTTCTTCCTCAGACTCGTCCATGAGACCTGAGAACAGGGGTGAGTCCGAGGTTGGGATCACAATGTCGGCCGAAGCGTGCTTGGGCGCGGACGAGGAAGGTGGCGTATATGTAGGGATGATGGGAACCATGGGTATAGAGTTCAGAAAGCGCATATGCATATCAAGATTGGTAGAAGAGGTCGACGGTGTGGTGTGATGTGCCAGGCTGGGTCCTAGATATTGTTGTGGTTGTGGTTGTTGTTGTCCTTGTTGTTGCTGTTGCGGTTGTTGTTGTTGTTGTTGTTGTTGTTGTTGTTGTTGTTGTTGTTGTTGTTGTTGTTGTTGTTGTTGTTGTTGTTGTTGTTGTTGTTGTTGCTGCTGTTGTTGTTGTTGTGGCTGTGCCTGTGGTGCGTATCGAAGATCAGGCAGGTACGGCATCGATTGCATGTCGGAAGAGAGACCAGAAGGCCCAAAAACTTGCAGCTGTAAGGATGGTGAGTTATCAATACTCGACGGCACGGCGATCGAGGGTCGTATTTCTACCATCTCGTCCCCTGTACTGTGCAATGTTGGCGACCCTGCCGTGGAGGATGACAACGACGTTGGGTCCGAGGTCGTGTTGGGCACCGTGATCGCATTCGAGTCCATCCGGTCCGCCATCGACGACTTGCCAAACTGCACCCCATACCGCGCCTTGAACCTTGCGAGCCATCCTGGACAGAACACAATATCGTCAATATGCATCTCCTGGGCGATTCGCCGTGCCTGTCGGATCAATGCTGGGCCAGAGATGGCGTTTTTGAATGGTGTTAAAGTGGAGGAGGAGGATGATGATGATGTTGGGGTGGTTGTCGAAGTACTTTCTGTGTTGGTCTTCCCGAGTCGGAACCGATGGTGCGGGAGGTAGTACATCTGTTGCCGCTGGTTCTGTTGTTGACGTTGTTGGAACTCATGCAGCTGTTTCTGCTGCTCTTCTAGGACCCATTGATAGACAGCGGTCTCGAGCTCTGGGTGGCGGACGCGGCGTTTGCGGACACGAGTGAGTTCGTACTTGGAGAGCATGGGGCCCCGGGACAGGATATCATCGCTGCGCTTGAGCCACTGAGAGATGGTGGGCTGACTGACGGGGCAGTTGTATTTGGTGCGGAACCAGGCGCAAAGTTCGGCTTGGGTGAGGGTGGGGTGTTCGAGCTTGTGGAGACAGAGCTGGTAGCGCTGGTCTTCGGTTACTCTGCTGATAGCATGAGATGTCGAAGGATTGGTAGAAGTCGAGGCCATGATTGCAAAGTTGAGTTGAGAGACGTGATCCCGACGTGAAATGTATCCTTATGCATTTGATGCATTATTGTTGAAGCAGTTCATTGAACATGGACGAGAGCAGAAGGTTACACTTTTCCGAAGTCAAGCAAGGTGATTGAGGTCACGTGTATTATTTTTAAGGGGCGGTCTATTAGAGGAGATCAAAGTATGTATCGGAAGTTTGGGGCGCGCTCCAGATTGTGAGAACCAATGTACGCAGAGCCTAGGGTGCCGTCGCGCAGGTCTCTTTCCTTGCGCTTGTTGTCCTTGGAAAGGATCTTCCGGATAATTGCAGCCGAAATGATTAGCAAAGCCATTGAGCTCGCCATCACAAGGTGGCCATATTCTATTTCCAGAAGCCCCGTTGAGATGAGAGAACATGTTAGTCTGGAGGAACACCATGGTCAGAAACATAGTCTTCCCAACGCATGGTAGATATGTTGCTTACGATATCGGGGTCGGTCAGGAGCACGGTAGACCTGAGTGCCTGCCACTGAGGCTAAACTGCCCGTTGAGACTAGCATAGCTAGGGCTGTTGCGCGCTTCGTGTGCCCGACACAGTTGTTGGTCAGCCATGAAGCCAGGATGGGGCCACTAGGTACGATCCCCAGTAACGCAAGAATTACACCTGAATACCTGACTGCATAAATAAAAGCACAAAACCGTGTTCAAGAAGGGTGTTAGGACAGGGTGATTACACAGAAGCAACCCTTCCTAAGGATATGCTTACCCCATGTCCAGGGTGCAAAAGCTAATACAAGGAATCCTGCCAAAGCAATGAAAGGGACGGTCATCAGAAAGAACCCGCGGACTCGGATCCGATCGGACCACCAAGGCACCACAAGCGAGAATGCCGCCGCCAGCATGTAAGGCGGCACAGTCAGAAGTTGTGCTGTGGTTCTATTATCGATCGGCAGAAAATGTTGTTAGTTGGTTTTGGCAAGAAGATTCAACCTTGCACCTCACTCGTACACCCATAAAATTGGGCACTTACGCGGTGAACCCCATGTCCTTGATCAGTGATGGCAGGAACAGCACCACACCCGAGCTGGGCATCAGCAGAAACATGTTGGACAAACAGATCAACCATACCCGATAATCCGTCATTGCTTCGCGTGTCTGTCGCCAGGATGCATTGGCTGTTGGCAAGACGTCACTTTCCATCAGGATCCGGTTCGATGCGTAGATGCGCTCGTCTGTGGTTAGGAACTTGGCCGTCGAGGGAGAAGGGGACATTACAAACCAGGTCAACACTGCAAGCAGGATCGTGGGGATGGCTTCAAGGACAAAGATCCACTGCCACCCTTGTAGACCGAGTTTGCCGCTCAGGCGAGAGATGGCAGCGGCCAACAGGCCACCAAAGGCACCGGCTAGGATGTTGAAGGAGAGAAAGATGGCGATTCGGAAGGATTGCTCGGAGCGCTTGTAGAACAGCGTGATGTAGTATAGGACACCGGGGACAAACCCAGCTAGAATAGTGCACCCAAAATGGACACGATAAATAATGAGAGAGTAAGTACGACCAACAAGGCAAGTACACCCAATCCACACTGCGTTGAATAAACGAGACAAGAAAGGCGGTTTTTACCTTCGGCCAGGCCCAGTGCAAAGCGAATGATGGTGAGGCCGGTGAAGGAAGTGACCCAGGCCATCAAAAGACTGATGCTCCCCCTAAAAGCACTGTCAGGCGTCAGTTTCAAACGTGAATTCGATTTCAACGAACAACGGGGTTTTGCAACAAATAAAAAAATCGAGTATGATATTACGATACCATGCAAGCATCAGCAGCGGGATCCATGAGCGGGGGCCAATGCGGACCAGTATCCAGTTGGAAGGTATCTCAAAGATGCAGTACGCCACGAAGAACGATGCGAGAGCACTACATTTTTTGTTCGGCCGTGATCCCAGTTAAAGACCTTTAAACCAGAAGACATCACAAAGTATATAGACAACATATGATCGACCTAACTTACATATTGTACTGGGTATCTGTGAGATGCATTGCTTCTTCCAGTCCGAACAATCGAGCATTACCGATATTGACTCGGTCCAGATACGAGAACAGGTACAGTATGCCAAGCAAGGGCAGCAGATTCCAGTCCAGTTTCTTTACAATCTTTTGCTCGGTTTCTCGATCCGGCAGGAACAAGTGCCAGTTGGGGATGTAGCCAGGTTGCTTTTCGTCGTCGTACTGAATTTCCGCATCGCCTTCGAGTTCAGACATGCAGGTCGCAGTGCGGTACATCTGGATCTTTTCTTGAGAAAGAGGCCGTGGCTGTGCATAAGGTTGCTCTGGTGTTGTACGAGTTGGTTTTGTGTTCTCTTGGCCAAATTCTGGCATGGGCACTCCATGGGGATAGAGCGCATCTGTCATCGACATGGCTTCGGAAGTTGTGATCTCTGTCTTGCCCGGGCCTTGTCGCGCAGGGTTGGATTTTTGGGAGGGCGATCGCAGTGCACTGCGAGCAAGCGGGAGATGTCGGCTCTGCTGGCTCTTGTTCATAGGTTGGGGATGCTTGACTTGCCGATGTGGCTCAACCGGTGGGATGATGGCCGTTTGACCAAGATCATGGCTTTGAGTCATGGCTCCTCTAGATGTGTTGTTGACGCCCTTTGATATCCTGTAGCTGGCTTCCTCATCATCGCCTTCCTCATCCTCGCCCAAGTTCTCTAGATCAGATAAATCGATGTGCGTGTTGGGTTGTGTGCGATGATTATTCCTGTCGAGGACGGCGTCGACGGTGCCTATGGCAGAGGCAGAGAGACCTTGCGCGTGCTGGCCGTATTTCTTTCGCTTGCTATAGTCGTAGCCGTCGTCCAAGGACGATGATGACGAAGAGGTGGGCGGCGAGTTGAGGGAGTCTGCGCGATCGGCTGAGTTGTGCGACCATTGCTGGGCGTTGGTTATGTCGAGGGTGGATGGTCGACTGGAAGGGGTGATGGTGATGTTGATCCTATTGGCGCCAGAGTTATTCATGTTTTTATTTTTGTTCTTTGTCTGGTATTATGGTTGAATGGTTGTTGTTCCCTTTGGTTGGGTATTGACGTGGGATCCAAAAGAAAGACGAGTTTCTGGCAATCAGGCGTGTTAAAAGAGGGGAGGATCGAGAAAGAAAGAAAGAAAGAAAGAAAGAGAGGACAAAAACGAAAATGTGCAAAGCTACACTCGGAAACAAAAATAAAAGGATGAGGTATCCTTCTTTTTCCCCTCCACCTCCTCCTCAATCCCCTTGATATTCACAAGGGTGTTGATAGATGCTGACTTTTCTGTTTTTATAATTCCTGCAGATAAGTAACTGCTGAGGCGAAGGTGAGGAGGTAGAATACAGGTGGCGCCTAATCTTTGCGAAGAAATGACGATTATCTTCTTTGTTGGAATTGGACAGTGACAATGCGCAAGCGAGAAAAAGGATGAAGAGGGCCGATCAATAACGGTTTCTTCCAAAACAGAATAAGAGTGAGGTGCACTCTATGGAGAAGGCAAAGTTGGCAGAAGAAAACAACCGCAACCAGCGAGAAGGGATGGACACCACTCATCACACATGAAATGATCCGATAACCGTTTTCGACTGGTTTGTCGTTAAGTCGTTTTGTCATTGTTTTGGAAGGTGGACCCAAGATGCCAAGAAGAAGAGAAGGATATGTGAATTACTGCTCGCAGACCACACACCAATGTAGACCCAAAAAAGAGTTGCTTGTCACATTCGACCGGGGGACGGACAAGACGCGTATGTCCTAATTCCCCCCGGTATTTTGTCCTAGGCAGCTCATCTACGCACTCACTATCGCACTCACTCACACGCTTATGCTGTGCTCACCTAATTTCTTAGGAAACCTATAATATACACTACTGTCCAGTCTGGAGACGGTTGAGCTTTGGAGCGCCGTTGTTTTTGAACTGAATTGGCGCGAGAAAAAAGACATAGAAGAAACAAGGAGTACAGACGGGAGTGTAAGGAAGGGAAGGGAAGGGAAGGAAGGAAGGAAGGAAGGAGGGAGGGAGGTATGAATGGGTTGTTGCTATTAATGCATGCTCATGTATTGTTGTCTGGTGCCCTTTTTTTTTTTTTTTTTTTTTTTTTTTTTTTTTTTGCTTTGTTTGTTTGTTTGTCGCATTGTTCATTGTTCATTGTTCAATTGTTTCACCATCCATTTCATCACTTCATTTCATTCACCATCCATCTAAATCCTCATTCCCTTCGCAAGCACAACACATCCCCGCGGTCCTTTTCTTCTGATTTGTTTTATACGGCATCCTCCTCCCAGGTACGGTGTTAACATGGACGTCAATACGCGTCTAGTTTGCACAGTGGACGTTGATTAGATCGATGGTACGATGGAGTAAACCGGTATTTCCGGGACGAGCAAAGAAGAACCTCACGGTCGTTGGAGAAGAAAAACCGCAAGTCTTTATTAAGGGAGGAGGAGCGCCATGGATCTGATCCGTCTCGACCTCGTAAATCGGCCACATCGACTTGTTATTTTTTATAACATCCATCCGACATCCTTCGATCCTACATCCATTCTATGCTATCCTGCCTCATCTCTCATCGTCAACCACTTTTACTTTGTATCAATTTTCTTTTTTTTTCTTTCGCTCTGTCTCTCTATCTCTCTCTTTCTCTCTCTGTCTCGTTTTGCTCGGGGCCATGGATAGAAACAAGCGGAGTAGTTGCTTTTGTATCGTTTCTCAGTTTGACTGTTTCCCCCCCTCTCCTTGCTCATGATGGTACATGATGCATACTCCAAGCATACAGGAGAAAACGAACGCAACAACGGAGACGATATAAAAAAAAAAGCGTTGAGTGAAAGAGAAAGAATAGAGAGATGAGAGAGAGAGCAAACAAGGTAATGCATGGTGAGCCTTGGTCGCAAAAATGCTGTGGTGTGAGCGGGGCAAATTCGTTGTATGGTCGTTGCAAAGAAACAAGTGTGACAATCTTGACAGATAGTCGCGAGGATGGCCTTGAGACGTCTTGCTCTTGTTGGCATAGGTCACTCCTCATGTCTTTAGTTTAGCAACCTACACGATGGGGGCATGTGGTATGGGTATCATCATGGGTGATTCGTCAATTGCGATCGATAGACGGATTGTTTTCTCTTTCTCTCTCCTGGCATGGAGCGCACATGCAGAGAGAGTGAGAGAGAGTGAGAGCGAGATACGCACACACAAACACCACACCCCCTTGACGCCTCTTTTCTCTCCAGCCAGGAGAAGCACCAAGGGAAGAACTGAACAAGGGAGAAAGACGAGTGGCCCATTCCATCCGACTTCCCCCCCTTCCTTCCTCTTCCTCCCCTCCCCACTCGAGTCATGGCAATCGCAGCCAAAAGCACCAAATGCACCCAATGTACCAGAAATAGAGAGGATCGATGAGAAAAGAAAGAACAGCGCGCTGGGCTAAAGTAGTTTGTGCGCAACATGTCATTTCGTATCGCATTGGTGCCCTCTCCTCCCTCGTCTGTCTTCTTTGTTGTGTTGTCCTGCCAACAATCAACAACAATGAACATCAAGGATGAACATCATGAAAGCTTGGACACGTTCTTGAGCAAAACATAAGCACCCCCATTTCTTTATTACTATTTGGGAAACCTCGAAGAAACCGTTGCGATGGACAGATGGATAGTTGGGGATGGGTATGCATTGATACGTGGGTAATGGTTCGTGAAAGAGGGGGGTAGGGGTGGACCAGGGGAGAGGGCACATACCTCACTTGGTCTAACGACGGTGTTTCGATGCTTTGTTGTTGTGGTTGTTGCTGTTTCGTCGTCTTTCTCCACAAACATATTCGTCAGCAACCACTTTCTAATCGCAATTATTCCTCCCCACGCAGACAAAGAGCGCACCATCGGCCTTGCTGTCTCCATAACCACGGTAGGCATTTCAAACATACTTCCAATATCCATACTCCATGTTGGTGGATTACATGTGGGTAGTATATCTCATGTTGTCTTGCCTTGACTCGACTGCCTTGCCTTGGCCTGGCTTGACTTGATTTGACTTGACTTGACTTGAACTGCCTTGAGCATCTTTTTTCTCCAAAGTTTTCTATCCTGTCCCATTTCGCTGTCCTGTCCTGGCCTGGCCTCGCCTGGCCTGGCCAGGCCTGTCCTTCTTTTTTCTCTGTTCCCTTGATATTATCCATCACATCCATGCCATCCCACCCATCCTATTCTTCCCATCCTACGAGATTGAGCTCCTGGGACAGTCCTTTTCTAAAAAGAAGCCAGCTTCCATCCCATATGATCTGTCGTGTGTTTTGTTTGTTCGTCGCTGTGCTCTTGCTCAGAAAGGCACGTCTTTCTTTGCATTCGTTTCTGCCTTCGTGTTCTTCTTTTGTGCCTGTCAAATGTCCTTCTCTCTTCTTTTGCCCTCCCTTCCTTCTTCCTTTTTTCAAACATTCCTCACCTACATCCCTCGCAGTGACCATTGACCAACCCGCATAAAGAAACAAGATGGATACTAACGGATGCCTCCCTCCGATATCTCCTTCCCTATCCATGCCGGCACCGGATCCAATCAACATCACCTCTTTGACCTTGTCTGTGTCGTCCCTGAAAAACGCGACTTCTAAACCTCCTTCCTCACCCTCGACACCTGCACTTCCTCTCTTGACCAACACTCCTATGGATCCCCCTCTCTCAACCGGGGTCCTGAACACGTTGTCTGTCGCCGACCCTTTCATCAATGCATGCAACACATCCAACACATCCGACACCACATGCCCTCTGCCGTCGCCCATCTCTCCTCATGATTGGTGGGACATGGACCTTCCTGGCCAACACAACGCAGACAAAAAGCCGACCTCTAACGAAATTGCACAAGCCAACCCTGTGCCAAAACATATCAAGACTTGTTCATCGTCATCGTCTTCTTTCTGCCCACGACCCAGTTCTTCTTCACAAATTTCTCCGGTGCACATTCCCGCACCCTTCCAAACCAAAGCGCACGATTCGACGCTATTGGAGACTTTTGACAAGAAGCCGTTACAACAACAAGAACAAGTGGTGCCCTCCATCTTTGACAACCATCCTCCCTTGACGATCCTCACCTCCAGAGCTTCGACACCTTCATCGCCCACGCCAGAGCTAGAACGTGTATTTGTCCACGACCAGGAGAAAAACAGCATAACTGTTGGTACGACAACAAATACTTTGAACAGCTTCCACACGGCTTCGGAAAGCATCGAGAGCGATACTGCCTTGGAAAAGACCAACGCTCCGTCCTCCACCGTAACCACAACAATAACAACCACAGCTTCTCAAGTTATCTCCCACTCTTCCTCTGCTCCTTCCTTACAGGCGACACGTTCTACTACATATTCGCACAGTAAGACCGGCAGTAACCCCTTGCTCAAAAACCACTTCTCCAGTCCATCCCAACCTCTTTCTTTCATCAACAACAACAACAACATGGCCACGCCTTCGACCTCTCCCATGTCAACACCTAACCTGAGCGGCCAGTCCATCTTTAACAACTCGACCTCGTCTGAGCCACTCAGTCCTGGAAGCGATAGTAACATGAACAATGCATCGTCGACGACTGTGACCAACACGACCGGATCGACTACTACATCGTCGTCGTTGACGACCATGACCTCGACCACACACTCGCCCATGGGAGTGAGCTCTGGAATCAGTGATGCCAAGCTGAAGCGCTTCCTGGAGCACAACCAGCGTTTGCGAGAGCAGCTCGAGATGCGGCGCATCTCTGTGTCGGAAGCCGGTCAATGGTAAAAAACAACGAGTCTTTTTATCTTTCTCTTACAGCGGAAAGAGGAAGAAGATGGTGATGAAAAAAATAGACGTAGCGCTTACATCCTTCTCTCTCACTCGCCATGTGTTAGTTTGATCAAGTATGTGACCAACACCAAGGACTCGCTTCTGCCGATGCTGTGGGGCAACCCGGCCTCGGATCCGTTCTCGAAGCAGACCAAAGCATGCTGCAGTATTTCGTGAGAACGTCTTTTTATTTTTATTTTACCCGCTCCATTTCATGATCGTACACGACATCTATCTCTTTCTCTCTCTCTCTCTCTCTCTCTCTCTCCAACTCTTTGTTAACGTCGTACTCTTTGTCCTTGCTTTCCTTCCTTCTCTCATTTGTGCCACATACACATACGCGCCATAGTACGCCCGTTCTAATAAACATCAACGCAATCGTCGTTCATTGCAGGGGGTTTTTTATAATATATGTTTAGTTTGGGTCTCAAGTGAGAAAAAAGGCCGTGTCATCAAAGTGAAAAGAGTCATTAAGTGAGAGGAGAAGGAAGGAAGAAAAAAAGTATATACAGAAAAATAAGGACAGGGTAAGGTATGGGGTCATGAAAAAGGGCGATGAAGAATAGAAAATGGAAATAGAAAAAAAAAAGTGTATACAAACTAAAACAAGAACACGAGAAAATAAATGTAAAATGGTGAAACGAGCGAGAGGTCCTCAATGTGCCAACGGTGGAGATAGAGTGACGATCAGGTCTCCCACATGCTCCACATCGATCGACTCGGTCGCTTGGTGGAGCTCACCCATTGCGCTGGCCATCTACCAAAATGAACAAGTATGTGTAAGCTTCTAGAAACAAGTGGCGCCATCCATCCCACATCCACGCTGTTTCTTCATCTCTCCTTACCCAGTCAATCGTCTTGGGATCCACAGTCTTTTCCGAGAGCACCTCGCGCACAGACGGTGCCTTGATCGAGTTGCCCGAAGAGGTTGACGAGCGAACCACGCCAGACTCCTCTTCTGAACCCTTGACCGAGGTCATGCTGTACAACTTGCGGATCGCTTGCTTGGGCAGCTTGACAGTGTTGAGGGCCGACATGTACTCGTTCGACCGGTTCTGTGCCTCTTGCTGCTCCAGCCGTTCGAGCTGAAACGTGGATGGAATATCAATCAGGTTCCTGGAAGGGAAAGCACGAACGGAAAGGAAAGAAGGCGTTAGTATCTTTGTTTGCACAGGTGTGACCAAAGGAAGCACGACGAGCGCCATGTCTCCAACCCAACCCCATTTTTACTATTTTCATCCATGCCCGATATGCCACACCGCATCACGCCTTTGTTGTGTCCATCCAACGGTCCTCTGTCGTAAACAAAGGAAAGCAAAGGAAGGGAAGGAAGGAAGGAACAGAGGCAGCTCACATCCCAAACAGGGGCATGATAGGGGATGTGCTTTGTCCAACTCTCGATTTCAAGACAACACAATGCAAGTTACATGGCCCGCCCCATCTGTCCTTTTGCTCAAATTTGTTTGCATCCACAGTGTCTGTGTGTATGTGTGTCTGTCTGTCTGTTTCCTTGTTTCCTTGTTTCCTCGTAATGCTTGCTTCTTGATGGGGATTTTCTTGGTGGGACTTACCCAGCAGTTCGCTCGACAATCTTTTGAAGAGACTCCTGTTCCCGCACTTGGTTCTGCTCGCCGTGTGGTGTAGAGACCATTCTGTTGGCACTATTTTTTTTTTGTTGATAGATGGAAAGATAGACACAGAGAGCATTGAGCGAGTTAGCGATTTAGTCTTTGTGTGGGGTGGGCTGCAAATTGCGATCTAGGCGCGTCTTTTTGTTTCTGTGGGTTGCGATGTGTGGCGCAACAAACAAACACAACCAAAAACGAACATCAACGGCCAACAAACAAAACCCTCCCTCCTTCTCCCCATCTGTCGCCGAGATGTCGATCCAAGAGTGTATGTCGAGGACACAAAAAGCACCTATCCCCCGAGGAGAAGACAGAGACGGTGAACAAAAGGGAGCGTGTTCCATGTCTCTCTACCAACATTGTTGATCGTGACACTTGCTGCATTTTTGTCCGCATCACTTCATGCCTTTCGATTTATATTACTCTTTTTTTTTTTTTTTTTTTTTTTTTTTTTTTTTTTTTTTCCCCGCCAAATATCACCGAGTCGCGACACTTCTCCTCCCCGCCTTTGGTGCGCCATGCACAATGGCTGGGCAAACAAAGGGCAATCAGACAAGCAAACTAATACAAACAAGAAGAAACTCCACAAAACAAAAGTGGACACCAACGAAATGTGAAGGCCACAAGCCAAGCCAAGCCAAGTCAAGCCAAGCCAGAAACACTTACCCATATCGACTGGTATCACTGGCTTCGTCCAGGAGACGCGACCGTTCATCCTATGATAAGACAGATGCAAGATGTTTCTAGTGCGTTAGTTATCAGTCTCTTTCTATCCTTGGTTTGAATGGAAATAACGCGAGACAAAAGTGAGCAAGAGAAAGATAGAGAGAGAGTGTGTGTGTGTACATATGTCTTTGTGTTGGCATTAATCAGCAGTCGCCATTTTGCTGATGGGGGTGTTGACGGGTGAGTCTCATCTCCGATGCGTCTTTCTATGCTCGAGTCTATAGAGACGTGCCTCCTCTCTCCCTTTTGTAGCTGTTCTTTCTCTAAATCCAATGCACGGCTGCACGGCTACTTGCATATTTGCAATGTTGCATTGCGGATATGTGGAGTAGCCCGATTTGATGGTTGGTCGCATATTGTGTCCCGATTCATCAAAACATCGCCCATCCTGTTGGACTTGTAGACTTTGTGGATTGGGATTGGAATCGGGATTGGGTTTGGGATTGGATGGGGAGGGTTGTTCTTGTTGCTTGTGTTGCGACAATATGCGTGTGGGAAAGCTGCTTTGCAAGGTATCATGTCGCTGTTGCTTTGTTGGTGTGCTCGTTGTTGTTTAAAAAATAAATAAAAAGGACCCAAAATAGCCAGTGTGTTTGTGTAAGGTATGGTGGTGTGTGTGTGTGTGTTGAGTGGGTGTAGTATGTGCGTGCTGTGTGTGAATGTGTGTGTGTGTGAATGTGTGTGAATGTGTGTAGGGTGCATATGGGAAGGATGGATGTGGATGGATGGATGGTTAAACAACCGCGTGAGGTGGATGATGACGATGATGGTGCTGCAAGTGGGAGAGGGGTGGGAGGGGGGCACCAACCTGCGCATGGTCAGTCTGTTTGCTTCCACAGCAACCCATTGTGTGCAATTAATTAATTAATGTGAGCGAGGTGAGTGTGTGAGGAAGGTGAAGAGGATGGAAGGTGATGAGAGATGGCAAATATAAAAGGCGACGCAGAAAAGGGTGGAGGGAGGCAGAGTTGGCAGAGTTGGCAGAGTTGGCAGGAAATTTAGACTTTTTTTTTATTCGTTTCGGTGCAGGACAGACCATTGTGGAATTGCTGCCAACACTCACATAGGAAATGAAACGCGCATGAGCAGAGAAGGGTGCACACGGCACAGCCATCCATACTGTAGCCAAAGCAACCAAAGCATCGGTTGGCGACATTGGCAACATGGTGTCGGCATTGGCCAGTGCCGCCTTGCTCTGTCTCTCTCCCTGCTGGGCACCCAAGTCCGATCATCCACACGGTTATTTTTTTCCTCTTTTTTTTTTTTGGCTCCGCCCAATGTACGCTTCCTATTCTTTTTCTTGATCATCATCCCACCTCCACTCACTCTCCTCTGCCTCACATTCCACAGAAATAACGTGCTAGATACTCGAACGTGACTAGTTCAAGGACATGAGGTATTAAGTCGTTCCGTCTCACCTCGTTCTTGATGCAAGAGCTTTTTGCCACTAATTTCGCTTCACACGTAAAAGGGCCTACATCATGAAACCCCCTCCCCCCATTGACTATGAGGACTATGAGAACTATGCGAACTATGAGGACGGTGAGAGGCCCTTCATGTTGAATCACTTTTTCGGATGTCTATTTGATGGTAGACCTTCACGGAACACCGAGAGACGCAGCAATAATGTCCACATCTTGGTCAAGCCCCAAGTTTCACAACAAAACGACCCAGATTTCCTTAAAGAGCGTCATTGGACTGTGCGTTGGATAAAGAATCAGGTTCAAGTTGTATAGAACGAAGAAAATGAACAGGGTAAAAGCTTTGTCGCTAATGCTTTCTCTTTCGTTTGTGGAGTATTATTAGAAAGGGAACCAAGGCCAACGCAAACATCTCGTACAGGACTTGCAAAGAGAGCAAGCGTTTCCCACATGTACGTCTCTTCTTTAGTTGTAAGAGTTGGGTGTGAGAAGATCCTTTCGACTAAAATTTATGTTAGGCCGAGGAGAAGGGTCATTCGTGCAAGGAAAAGTGCAAAAAGGGCAAGAGTGCCAACCAAGGCGGTAAACGAGAAAAGGCAGGAAGTCATTATTGAAATGGGTATGCGCAACGGAGATGTCAAAGTGGGGGAAGCTCAATCAGTATGTTTTTTACTATTGTGTTGAACAAGTAACGACCGATGAGATGTGGATATTCATATATCGAACGACGAACGTTCGTTCTACAAGGATATAGAGAAGCTTGGGGACGTGATTATGGGTTGTTAAAGAGGCATGCAGATTTGGTGTGCACAGTCCATTGCACTGGAAGCCCTGAGTGGCACAAGCCGCCCATGAGTGACGTCACTTTCGAAATTTTTGTGGTCGGTTGCGAGCAGAGAGCAACCAACCAAATTCATTCATCCATTCATTCATCCATCCATTCATCCATTCCCCTCACCTTCTCCAGCTTTCACTTCTCCATTCATTCATCCATCCCCGCCCTTCAATTCCATCCATCTATACATCACCCTCCTCCCCCTTCCAATTAATCGTTTTTTGCAAGGCACACGTCATGAATGGCACTCCTCCCGGTATAATCATGCCCTCGAGCTTGTCTCTTTTGTCGCTCTTTTTTTGAAACCCAGTTCTATGTGTGCTAACTGCCTATTATTCCATCTCGACATTTGCTTCTTCCTTTTTTAATGCTATCATTAGCTGGCTGGGAGGCATTGAATGAGCGGCAGACTGGACTTCTTCTGGAGCAACGGAAAGAGATTGAGCTGGCAGAAGCAGGTAACTCCATTCGCAGGACACATACATACGCACACATACACATCCATCATGGAGCCTCTTTGTTGCGACCTGAAGCTAGCTCGGTATTTGGTGGCAACTCGCAAAATAAACGCGCATTACCTCTACCTGACCACTTTTTAAGCTTCTATTGTTTCCTCCCCTACTTGTCACCCACACACTCACTCGCTATTGTTTTCTTATAAAAAAATAATCTTGTACTTCCTTAGGCATTCTGAACAATGCTCAATCCCTCCTTGGCACAGACACAGTCAACTCGTTGACAGGACTCGTCAACTCACACACACTCTCCGTGTTCCGGGATCAGGACCGGTGGAAGAAGCTGAAAACGACAACACAGACAGTGCCCCTCAACAACGACCTCTTCAAAACCTCGGCCTCTTGGTCAGGGATCCGCTCGCAACTCGATGCTGAAGGTACGCACGAGAAGAAAAAAAAAACTCGGCACAAAGAAAGAGGATGTGTAAATGGGAGGGATGTTATGTATGAGACCTTATTGTACTCAAACATGATGTGCTTTCTCTATCTCTCTGTCTCTCTCTGACTATTAGATCACTACGAACTCATGGACAAGGTCTCGCAGTCAAAGTCAAAAACACCCACGGCGTCACGATTGGAGTTCAAGGAGATGAAGACATATGGAGGCATGCCGATGACAGACGAAGTGGTCGTGGTCACTTGCTCGACCTGTCTTAAGCCAATGATTCCCAGCGCGTTCAAAGAGCATCGAGGTATGCCATGATGGTCAGGTCACATGGATAGCGACAAAAGTGTGTTGTCAAGTTGTTGTGCTAATTTTCTGTCTTGCCCTATGTATCACATAGGCAAGTGCAAGCCTCCTGAGGGAGGAGATGCGCCTCTGGTCATCAGAACAGACGCACTGGAAAAGAAGGATACACCCAAGGTCAAAAAGAGAAAAGAGTCTGTCGCCGTGGAAGGTATGTCTAGAAAATATCTGCATTTGTTGCCTTCCCTCCTTCATGGCACTAACAAGTTGATATATTTGGACCCTTAATATTATAGAACCCGAGACACCCTTGTCCGCCGTGGAAATGTCACCGCCACCACCCGGTAGTCCCGAGAAGAAGCCCTCAGAGAAGAAGCAAAAAGTGGCCAAAGTGGCCAAGGTCAAACCAACTGGACGCGTCAAGGGACCCCTGGACCTCGACAAGCAGTGTGGTGTCGTTGCCTCCATTGGCGCTCCTCCCTGTGCTCGCTCTTTGACGTGCAAGAGCCACTCCATGTCCTCAAAACGAGCTGTGGAGGGTCGATCCAAGCCATATGACGTTTTGCTGAGCTTTGTTCAAAAGAAACCAGCCCCAGGTATTTATCTTACTCGCAATTTTTCTTTGGATGCTTCATGTATCAAAGTCCTCATATTAACGAGCTTTTTATTTTCCTGATCACACGTGTTAGTCAAAGACGAGAAAGTCAGACTGGAATCAGAGATGCCCACGGCTGATAAGGACGACGCGAACATGGACTCGGACGAGGAATTCAACGAGTTGCTGGATGCGGTCAGGAGCTATGAGCCACAACCTCTTGCCCAGCGGCCTATGACCTATGTGCGACGACGCAACAACTGTCTGCGTATCCGGGATTTGTTCTTGGATGCACTCAAGGGCCCTTGTCGTCCCATCCTTCCCAGTGGCTCAACCGTTCATGATCAATCGACCCTTTGATTTTCTTTCTTTTCTTTCTTTCTTGCTATATCCTTTTCTCGCTTTGTTGTCTTTTTATAATCACGCCCCTGTTGTATACTAGCACCTTCCCCTTTGTCATCCCTTATCCCCATAGCAGAAAGCAAAAACCCAATAATCTCTCGTCCCTACGAGCACCCAAAGAAGGGACCTCCTTTCTCATCATCCCAACTACAGAATTATTGAGGACTTTCTTTTCTCTTTGGTCGAAGACCTTTTTTAATAGTCTTTCACGCGATTTTTAGGCGATTACCCGTGATGTGTGCTAATTCGTTAAAAAGAAAAAAAAAATCGACATATATGTGGGTCCTCCTGGTGTGACAATAGTAGATGAAGGATCGGGAAATTGAGTTGCAAAGTGACAGAGGAGGAAAGGGGTATCAAGGATGCCCTGGTCGTAGGAACTCCTTGATAGACGTCCTTTTGGAAAGGTGGTTGGAGGAAAGGAGAGGAGAGGAGAGGAGAGGATAGACATCAAAGGGCAATGGGGTTGTTGGCCAGGAGACGCTATTTTTCTTGCTCTTCATTTGGTGTTGTGGGCGTACAAACGACGATCGTCTCTTTGTGTAGTCTTTATTTTGTTGTTGTCCTCGTCCTATGGATCTGCAACAGGAGAGAGAGAAAGAAAACAAAAGGTGTGGGACCATTGGCGTTTTGTTTGCCTGATCTGCCCATGCTCAAGGAAGCAGTTGGACAAAAATGCTCCGTGTTTGTTTTTCTTTCATTCCACGGGTGTACATCATATCACCGGTGGATATGCATCCATTGTTCGACCGTGAAAGAAAGAAAATATGTGTGTGTCGTGAACATGGCAATTAGAATCACGAAATAGCAAACATTGGGCCCACTGAGCCCGCACAACACCGATTGCGCGGACGTGTCATGGTCTCATGGACATGGCAAAGCACTTGTGTCTTGAAAACAAGGAGGCATGGGAAACAAAGGAGGCAATAACACAACCAAGTATGTATTAGATACGCTACAAGCCATATCTTTGTCTCCTTGTAGGAGGAAGAGGAGACGCCAAGGGGTGTTGGGGACAAGTGTGAGTGAGTAAGAGTGATTGAGAGAGAGGGAGGCAAAGAGAGCGCGAGGGTCCATGTCCAAGTCCAACATATTTGTGAGAATTGTTTTTTTTTCCTCACTTTGTCTGCAGAGTTGCTTCGTTGCATGTTGGCCATACATGAAAGAATAAGCCCCACTTGTTATGAGCAAGCACACAGAGTGTTTTGTGTGAACATGCGTCCACTTTGGACATGAGGCCAGGAGACACGAACCTCAATGGACGCTTTCCTGCAATGCATGGAGATGTGAGCACAACTCTATGCACTTGGGTCTTTTTATTTCTTGTTTCCATGCATACCCTCCCAATTTTGGAGTCATCGATGCTCCATGGTTGGCAAGGGTGTGCGTGGTACTACAGTACGTGCATCTGTGCATCTGCTCATCAGCTGTATCTGTCCTATCTTTCCTGACTGTTACAGTGGCCGTACTCCTGTCTCCTGGCACACAACAGCATCCTTGGCTTGTTGCTGTTCTTGACCACCAGACTTGCCCTTTTTATTTTGGTTTTTTTTTCTTCTTTGCGTTCATATGTCGCACATCCACCTGTTCACCGTTATCACCAATGCCTCATGCCCATGCACTCATGTTATGTACTGCATCCCATCCCATCCCACCCCACCGTAATGAGATATGATAAATAAACAAACACATCCTCACTCCTTTTCTTCGGTTTTCTCTCGTCTCACTCTTACAAATCTTCCCATCGCTCCGCTTTTTTTTTGTTTCTTTGGCGTTCTTTCGTTCATTGTTTCTTTCTCTTTTCTTCCTCTCGACTCCTTCCTTTCTCCCTTCCTTCCTTTCTTCCTTCCTTCTTCCCTTCCTTCTTCCCTTCCTTCCTTCCTTCCTTTCTCTCCCTTCACTCAACACCTTGCCGAAAAGAAGCAAACCATCCTCACCAACCTTCCCTGTTCCTATTCCCTTGATCCTTGACTTGGCCTTTGGCGGCTTTATACTTTTCGCAATAGATCACAACTCATCTCCAGTGCCATCCCATCCCATCCTATACCCATTTCCTTGTTCCCATACGGCCATACCCTAGTCCTGGAGATCCACTCACGTAACCACATATACCACCACTTCCTCCATACCCACACGACACGCACCTTATTTTCTTCATATTGACGACTCAAGCACACGAACTAAGCACACACAACAGAAAACACAAAGAAAGCGATCCATCTCTTACATCTCCACCTCTGTCCATCCGCACACTCCGAGGAAGAAGTACCACTGCAAATCAAACACCATCCCAGCAAGACCAAGAAAAAGCGGGCCTTCACACCAGAGACAACGTTCGCGGCACCATCACATAGTCACACATCTTGACGCCTTTGATCAACCGCGATCTCAGTTACACACAAACTCGAAAGCTAAAAAACAGCACAGCACCATAGGAAGCTTTGCCCTTGCCCATGGAGCACCATTACGGCGATCGGATCTCCAAGAAGCTCGAAGGACCTCACACCTATCAAGATCAACGGCGGCACACTCTGCATGGGACAGACTGGGCACTCGGTCTGAACTTGGATCGATTGACCAACTACTCGTCGATGGGACGCAGAGCCACGGAGGAAACCAACAGTGACGGGGACAGCGAGAACGAGGCCAACTCGTCCGAGGACACGTACACGTTATCCACATCGTCAGGGAGCCATCTCACCGCCAAGGACAAGTATGATATACGGCCAAAGCTCTCTTTGAACCCCAGCGATACTTTTGGCCGGCGAGCATCCATGTCGCAGTTGTCGCTCTACGGCGATGTCTGGGGTCAGGTAAAGTGACTCTCACACACACACCCTGTATGGGAAAAGATGCTGGGACTAGTGGATGGTGAATCTTTTTGTTTTAACACACGCCACACCCTCGTTCGCTCCACGCACGGTGCTATTCATTGCTGTCTGTCGTGTGGTTGTTTCTTTCTCGTCTTTTTTTTTTCTTACACAATGTGGGAGTGTCAAGTGGGAGGGGGGGGGGGGCACAGCTGTTTTACCATAGGCGCTCCATCGCTCTCTCTCCTTCTCTCTGTCCACCCCATTTTGTTGTTGCCAATTGGACCATTGCACACAAATACCGAGATGTCGCCATATTTGCATCCACCAGGACGACTCGCCCAGTCGCCCCCCATCGCCATGACCATCCCATCTCCAAACGTACACTTTTCTTCTTCTTTGGTTGGACTGGGCTGGATAATGGACATCCCTATTTTTTTTCTTTTTACATCCTCTCCCTATTTCCGCCTTCTTTTTCTTTCTGCTCAATCGCAGCAAGCGAATCGCCGTTGGTTGTTGGCTGGACGAAAATGTTCTCTCACGCCCTTTATTGCGACACTCATGATGCCCATGACCGACATGTTCAAGAGGCCCAACTGCCCAATACCACATCCCCTCCTCACCAATCGATGGCATGCTTTTCTCGAAGGGGTTGGTCCTTGTGTTCAAAAAGACGAAACTCGTGAATAATGCCCTCGGTGGGAAAATACAATGGGGGTTCTTTGCACACCCTTGTAGATCGACTTATGCACTGACTGTTTGTTATTGTTGTCTTTCTCTCTCTCTCTTGTATCATGCCTATTCCTTGTTGAAACCACACCTATGATTGTAAAACGGGATAATTGACAGGCTATCCCATCTGGGAAGCACGACTTGCTCCCTATCCCAAGCAAACCCACATCAATTGGACCTTTGGACATCCCAGGAGACATGGCCTCGTTTACTCAGTACCATCAACATCCACCCTTGGGTAGCAGGCGAAACAGTCGGATCCTACCCAACCCAATTCAACCACCCTCGCTCCATGGACGCAGATTGAGTGTAGATGAACAAAGCGAACCTCTTCCTTTCGCTGGGAGCCACTCGAGCCTCTCAAGCCTTTCGGAACACACCATCCCAGAGGAAGGACCACTGACGCGTGCCAACGAAGGAGACACCATGTTGGGTGGGTTTGTGCCAGGATTTGACATTTGGGCTCGAAATGCTTCACTCTATCCACAAAGCACACAACAACGCAGGAAATCAGAGTCGGTGTTGCATGACTTAAGCGCGTTTTCCGACGACCATTTCGTCCGATCTATCTCATCAACAACGATTTCATCCACAACAACAGGATGTAACCCTTTGGACAGACGATTTTCGACGTCGCGACTCCCCATAACGGACTCGTCTCACATCTCGGATCCCCCAGGAAATACACAACCTCCTTCGCTCCATCCCTATTTCGCGACTTCAGATGAGGGCCATGGGATGGGAGGATCTGAGATGTGCGGACTATGCAGCGTCCAGCAAGCGACCATGTCTATGGGAACATGTGGACACAGGTAACTTGGCAAAGATTTTGATCCCAAATGACAAGCCTTATTTCTTCCTCTGACCGTTTTGCTTTTTTGCGTTCTTAGAATATGCAACGTTTGCCACCGCCACGAGAAGCACCGATCGATGAGGTTGTTCCAGAGCGCGATCCCACCTTGCCCTTTCTGTGCTCATGGAGTGACAGATATGCCCGACAAAATGCAAAAGTCGCTCCCTGCTGCATTGCCCCATCCCTTCAACCTCCCTTTATCGACCCAACAAACTTCCCATGGAGTACCATATGGAGGCCAGGGAGGATCGGGCGACGACATGTCAGATGGATACCCTTACTATCACCCAACCTACCCACATCCCACGCTTTTCAGGACAGGATCAGGACCCTTGGACATGATGTCAACACGCCACGGTTTGTTCGGAGGACACTATCCCGCTCATATGAAGCCGCCCACTGGCCATTTCACAAAACCCGTTTCTTACGCCAAGGGGAACCAATACATGCCAACGTTCCCTTACAACTCTCATGGGATGGATATGACACGTGTGGGATCAATGGACAACATGTCTATGAGACGTCCAGGAATAGGCCCACCGGGCTGGAAAGATGGATCTCAAGACTTTATCAACGACTTCCACAGGAACAAACAACACCAAATCTATACTCCAGGTCACCTCCCAACAACCTTTGCGATGCTACCTAATCTGCCTCCAGCAATCCCACCCACAGTGCCTCGAACCGAAGCTATCCAGTGGGCCGTTGTGCGTGTCACCAATGTAGGTCACAGCTTTGCCTTGAGGACTAGCGTCTTCAATGTCTTTTATATTTTTGCTTAAAATATGTGTACTAATCTTTCCATGTCTATAGATACCATGGGATGTGTCACTGCAAGACATGACAACGTTCTTCGCTGGAATTCCAACTCCGCCTGAGCATTTGCTATCGCAGAATGTGCACATCCTAATGGACCGAGCCACCGGAAAGACGTTCAACTCGGCTTTTGTTGAACTAGCTTTGACATCTGTCGACGCTGGAATGGTGGCGCAAGCAAAGAACCTCAAGGTCCTCAAGGGCCGCGTAGTAACCGTGGAATTGTCGAACCAGGAGGAACTGTTGCGATCAGTGTTCCCCAAGTGGGTTGGTCATTTTGAGAATGGCGAGCCAGTGAATCCAAGTGATCTTACGCACGAGGGACAAGCAAGCGATGGTCCTGGAGCGACTTCAACGCTTCTCTCCCCTCCCTTCGTGACACGTGACGAGATCAATGCCCTCCTTGTGGTATGCCGGAATTACAAGGTAAATGAAGAACATTGGATGTACTTTCAAAACAAAAATTCATTTGTATCTAACGTTCATCTTTACTCCTATTCACGGCTCGATAGCTTCACTTTTCTCGCAAATGTGCCGAGCGCCCGTTCGAGAACATCCTGTCCATCTTGACAAAGTACCCTTGGCACCAGCCCCACCGTGTGCTGCCTCTGCACCGCGACCACATCTTTGAGCTGCTGAAGCTGTCGATCGAGTCTCTGAGGATGCACCTGAACAAAGAGTGTAACACGATCCATTCCACGCTGATGATCCGCATGGTGCGATGTGCGATCTTCACTCCGGCTTTTACTGAACGCCAAAAAGCAATGGTTCTCCATGTTTCCGGCTGTGCCTGCCCTGAGGACATTGTTGGCTGGATTGTTCCACCTGTCGCCACGAACGAGTTTGCTTCTTCGTCGTCAGAGACAACATTCGATGGATCTGAGGATGGAACTCTGGCGTCAACCACGGATGTCTCTTCCAAGGACTCGTACAAGGTTGAGGATGACCTGGAAATCGAGGAGCAGGTCGAGAGTCTTGAGATTAATGAGAAGCAACGAGGTCAAGAAACGTCTTCACCCGTGCTCCACCCTGCCCACGTTATCTCATGGGCATCCGTCGCTGCTCCAACGTCCAAGGAATTCAAAGACTCCAAGCACATGGCGCCTACATTGTCCGAGGCTAAAGAAATGCCTCTACATCAGGAAACCGAAGTTTCCCCATCCTCGCCTTCGCAAAACGCTTCCTTGTATGGAGGACAGGTATTGAGCTGGAGTGAAGTCACGTCTCAGGCACCATCCAAGACAGGAGCACCACGACTGCCAGGTGGAGCCATGGGGTTTTCGTTCCCCACCTTGCTTTCAAAGGAGGACCACCCCAAGGGACAACTGCCTTCGCCCGTCGAGTATCGTAACCAGGACGCAGGACCAAACCTTCAGCCCAACACAACAATGAGCTCGTCTGGTGCTTCGTTGTCGGCCACTACGGCTCCGTTCCCTAGCCTTGCCAAAGGAGGCCCTCGACGAGGCAGTCTTCCAAAGATCTCGGTGTCCAGATCATCGATGGCGCCTAGCGGTTCGCCTTCCTCGTCGACCAGCAATATCATGAACAAGTCGGGCTCATCGATCCTTGAAGCCATCAAGACGATCACTCAATCGACGCCTCGCCTTGCCAAGGGATCGATGGGACCCAAACAGCAATGCCGCGAAGGAGGCGAGACTCTTTAAAGAGGCGTATTTGGCTTATTTCTATGTACTCTTTTTCGACTTAGTTTCCATTTTTCTTCCCAAGTTCTATTATCTGCCTGTTCTCGCTTTGATGTGCTCTTCTTTTCCCGCTTCATGTACGTTTAGCCCCGTTTCTCCATTCTTCAATGTATAGTATAGACTCTCTTTTTTTTTTTCGCACATACCAAAAACACACATAATCGCGATGCTGTCTCTCGCTCCTTCAAATAAAGAAATTTCCATATAGCAAGCTAGTTTTCTTTATTTTGGTTGTTTGTCTATTAGACCCTTTGCATGAGCACAAAAGCAATACCCAGAGCCGCAGAAGCCGCCGTCAACCACATGGACCAAACACCTCTCTCTCTTCCTTGGATCTCTCCTTCCGCCTCAACACTGTAAGGTACAAAGGCCTTGTCTTTCGGCACGGCCTTGAGCTCGAACTGTGTCCTCTCCTTCCCGATTCCGCGTGCAATCAGCCAGCGCTGGCTCTCCCGGATCACAACCCCGCGGATCCGTGCCCACCCGCCGGGCAAGCAGGTCATGAGCCACAACTCCCCGCGCATGACGTTCCGGAGCAAGCTGTTCAGGAAACGGTACGAGTGGGTCATACGCGGTAGGCCGTTGATGGTCCAGAAGGCTGGGCCTAGCAAGTGTTCTGCGAGGGCCATGTGGACCTTGACCGGGTCGGGCAGGCCTAGGCGGGAAGCAAGGTGGGAGAGCCGAGAAGGGCTCGCCATGTTGTGGAGTAAAGAGGCACACATCCTGCCAGAGGACTCGTCCGGGTCAGTGAGGTGCAGAACAATGGATTCCAATGCAGCATCGGCGCGCTCAGGAGAAGTAGTAGCGGAGAGGAAGGAGTCGTCGACACCCATCATATGGCCAATGTAGCGCCAGAGGTGCAAATAGTCCTCGCGTTCCTGGATGGTCATGTGGACGTCCATGCGAGTCTCCATGACGCGCCACATGGTGTTGGAGAAGGAGAATAAAGTGGCGAGGAGGTCTTCTTGGTTGATAGGGACGCCGTGCTCTTGGACGTTGTAGTATTTGGTAGAGTGATCATCGCGAGAGAGTTTGGAGAGTCGAGCGCGGACGCCTGCGTGGAGGAAGCGGACCTGGATGATGGACTCCCAGCCGGTGTTGCCGTGGCCGGGTTGGATGGAAGGGAGGGAGTGAACAACGTCGAGGATGAACTGGGAGGTTTCGAGGACACGTTCTTTGGTTCTTTTGCCGGAGAGGTAACCCGTCGAGTTGAGGACCTTAGTGATCTTGGGGATGGAGAAGCCGCCGGCAAGGGAGAAGTGGAGGAGGACGTGGGAGATGAAGAGGACGTATTTCCTGAATGTGCGTTTTTTTTTAAAAAAAAATTGTGGCGGATGGTAGTAGGTGTTAGGAAATTAAAAGGCGAGCCCTGTATAGAGGTGAGAGGCAGTGTGCATAGGTCGTGTGAGAGTGAGGGCGTGTGACGGTGCGGAGAGGGTGAGGTGCAAGGCCTTTTGTGTTCAAGTGGTGCATAACTCTACGGGGAGACACTTACCAGTATACTTCTTGCCCCCGCTGTACTTGCGCCCAGTTGACCCACTCTGGCACTGTCATGAGCTGCTGCATCAGCAGACGAGGCGCCTCGCTCGTCTGTTCTTTGATGGGCTGCGCCGTGTATTCACGCAGCGCTACAAGTGCATCTTGCCCAGGCTTGACATTCAAGGCTGCAAGCGCGTTGTCCGCAAGGACGTCGCCGACCTGGCGTAACGGCTCGAGGCGGCTGGCGGGGAAATGTTTCTCGGTCCACGTAATGTCGTAATCCCAAAAAGGGAAGCGCTGGCCTGGGACAAGGGTCTCAGTGGTAGCGGCGAACGGTGCTCGCGAAGAAGTGAATCCAGCGGGACATGTCATTTTTGGAGTATTTGAAGTTGATGAGGAGAGGTACGGGGAAGAGGATGGGGACAAGGAGAAGTGAGTAAAATGTGGAAAGGTAGAGGTAGAGAAATAGAGAGGTAGAGAGAGAGAGATATTAGTGATTTTGTGGCGATCAACGGAAGATAGCAATGTCAAGGATCACCAAGGTGGAAAGAAT
The DNA here is from genome assembly GCA_000739165.1 of Podila verticillata NRRL 6337. NCBI lineage: Eukaryota > Fungi > Mortierellomycota > Mortierellomycetes > Mortierellales > Mortierellaceae > Podila > Podila verticillata. The sequence goes on along the minus strand of KN042428.1, from coordinate 55,957 downwards.
CAAAGAGGGATATGCTGCTGTCAAAGTGAGGGTACGTTGTATGGATAGTCGTCGAGTTGAGAGGGTGTATGTGGGTCGAATGCACTGTTTTCTGTTGCTGTTAGTCATTGTTGACATGAAAACTTTGAAAAGGACAAAGACAGGTATTTATGTAAACTGGACGTAGCTTGCCCTAAGTCTGGGGTGGGGACAAACCCCCCTATCCCTGTGCTGTGGCCCAAAAGGACGCTTTCTCGCTTGTTGTTTCTCGACATGACCACCCGCTGCATGTGAATCCACCAAGAAGGTATGATAGGGATATGTGATTGACGAGAAGGTAGCGAAGGGGGTGCTTTTTTCTTCCTATGAATCCATGATAGCCCCTCTTTCATCTTTTGTCCTCGCTTTTTTCCCTGAATTGTTGGAGCGACCGTTCATCCTGGAATAGAACCCGTTTTCAATTGCTCGACATGGTTGCCAGAAAAGCGAGCCTCGCTCTCACTCCAACCGCGTAGGCCATGTCTTTCTAAAGCATGTTTGTCTGTGTGACGAGTCTAGACAAAGAAAACATGGCGAGGACCGTCGCCTGTTGTCTCTCGAAGGAACGGTACGTCGAAGATATTTCTCCTTTGATCCCCTTGATTTGCTCGGCTTGCGGTTTGTTTGTTTGTTTGTGTTTGTGGAGGGGGAGAACAACAGCAAAGGCTGTTCCGGCTGCTCCTTTTTTCTCGCCTTCTTCCGTAGTGCACAACCCAACTCACATCCACGCCCTACTGTGGTGCGGCTGTCGAGAAGGGAAGGAGTGTCGTGAAAGGAGGAGAAAAACAAATCCCCCAAGCGATGTAGGAGCGAACTGTGTAAACATTCGTCGGCTCAGAAAGGCCATGATGCTTTGGAAGTATCCCTGTGTCGCTCGCCCTTAGACAAAGTCAACAAGAAATCTCCTTATGTCCACACAAATGCATGATGACTGAGTTGGAGCGGCCTCTTCAACTCTATCCTGTGGTTTGTTCGACGCGTGTTCCTCTCTTCACCCGGTCTATAAGGAAAAAAGAGATCGCTCTCCACAGTTTGCATAAGCAAGTAGCGATCAAAACATGGTTTCGTATTAGATGACTGGTCCCCGTCCATGTGCTCAGACAACGACGACACAACGAGAAGCAAGATGTTGTTGTCTATCGATATTTATTTCCTGAAAAAAATGAGATTGTTTGTGATGTCAACGGTAGCTTGATATCGTTTAGAAGCCTCCAGCGCCACCCATGTTCTGCGACTCGCGCTGAACACGGTTGATGTAGGTGCGGGAAACAATGTTCCAAGCCTCCATGTAGCGATCCATGCACTTGGAGAGGCAGGCCTAAAGTGAGCAACAAAAGGATAGTGGAAGTGGAAGGGTCGATTAGTGAACGACTATCCATGAAAAATACCTCCCGCTTTTTGGAGAATTCAAATAGGCAGTGAGAACTTGGTGAAAATAAAGAATAAAGACTAGGCCCATACCTGCTCGCTGCTATCCAAGGAGGAGCCGGGCTTGGGGACACACTTGGCGAAGCACTTCTCGTTGATTTTCTGTTCGAGGAGAAAAGAAAGACGATAAAAAAAACAGTCAGTTTCTGCTGTTCTTCTCTTTGTGGGCTACCTGCTTCGTTTGATCCGATGAACAGGCTCCAACTTGGCTTCTCTCAAAAGCCTCAGAAGTTTGCTTCTCCATAGAGGCAAGGTGTACACACGTACGTTGATCAACTCCTGGGCGTTAGCAAGGGCGAGCTCGCTGCGAACCTGGTCCATGACCTGCTGCTTCTTAGCCTCCTATTAATATTGAAAACACAAAGGACGTACAGATCGGGATATACATGAGTGAGTTGGGCAAAAATACGTGAGCGGGTTGATGTTTCTCCCTGATCTGATCTCAGTCTTCTTGTAATGTGTGTTTTTTTTTTTTGGGTTGTTTTGTCGTCTACAATAGTTCCAATGAGAATACGCTGGATCGTTCTCTCCTTGCCATGAAGCTGCCAATTGTGTTTTTCATACCATGGAGCCGCCGCCGTAGTTTCCGTAGTCAGACATGATTTGGTTGTGGATGTGTGTGGTGTGTGAAGAGAAGAAGCATTCCATGTCAAAGTGGCTTCGTGCTTTCAATTAGTATAGGAAATAACGATACATGTGCTAGGAAATAAAGTCTTTTAAAGTCACGTGTTTATTGACACTTTGCACTTTGCTCAGGGTAGATAGTCCATGTGTGTTGGTCATGCTCCATGGACCGGTAGTGGATAAATGGGATCAGGATGGGCCCGTTCACCATGCCAGCAGACCACAAGGTCAGGCAACTGACCAAAGTCATTTTGGAGGACTTTTCGGGGAAGTGAAACACCGACTTTGCAAAATGACGATGGGCCGAACAACGTGGCCACTGGGATCCAACTTCATTAAACTCCCCTCTTGAAGAAAGAAGAAACAAAAATGCAATAGGTCTGGATCCAGATTGAGCGTGGTCTATCAAAATGTGCCAGAGGCTTGGCAATTGTTCCTGAATGTCGACGTCCGAACGTGTATACCATGTTCCTTCTTTTTTTGTTTTGTATTTGTTTAAGATGGAAGGTAGCACATTTCGTGATAACAACACGGGTTAAACAAGGCGAAGGTGATATCTTCTTTGTGTTGAATGAGTGTTTTATGACGGCGGCGGAGATGTTATATAGCCCTAGTGCAAATTAGTTATACTAGTTAGTTAGCTAGTTAGTAGTCTTGGTTGTCTTGGAGGAGAGAGAGAAGTCTGGACTAGAAGACGAGAACTCGATGCTCGCAGGGGTTGGGTACGATTCACAATAGGGTTGCGGTAAACCGGCTCCAAATAAGGTGAGCAAAAGAAAAAAACGCATGAACTGTTGAAACGGTTGGTTGAACTAGTTTGCAAACAGAAAATAGGGTTGGCGAGGATGGTTGGTGCTGAGTGGGCTGATGCCGATAAGTGGATAGACCAACTAGCGGCAACAGACAGAGGTGAGAAAGGCGTGGGCGATGGTTTGTCTTTGAACATATGATACGAAGTCAAAGAAAAGAGAGTTGGGCGAATTGGGTCGGGATCAGTGAGCCCATTTTTTGCTGAGAACAAACACAAACACCCACTCCAAGTCAACAACAAGAACAACAATGGACCCATATTTTTGGTCGATGAGCGATGGCATTTGGGCGGATTTGGTCGGAGAAGACTGAAGAGAAGAGGCAAGGTGGGATGGTGGGATGTGGAGGACATGCATTTCTATTTAGAAAGATATATCAAGAAGTGCGCTTTGCTAGAAATAAGAAACAAGGGTCATGAAACACTAGTATATGGCAATTTTTTATTGTGTACATTCGTACAGTACCAGTGCTGCTCATTCAATGGTAGCATGCACTTTTCTGGGTGTCCTTCCCCCAGACCAAACAGAAACACAAGGGAAAATCGGACAACAAGCGACAATGGTGAATGCTGAATGCCTTTGCGCTGTCTTTTTGCTCACTCTCGGAGAGGGTTCGAGCACAATTGCTGATTGGTGCTCACCATTGGGCGCTAACCCGCTGCACCTGTCATGCTGTCATCGTCGCACAAGAAAAAACACATACAGAGAGAAAACTGTTCCTCACACACGGATTATGCAATTCGATAACGAAACACACAACTTGAACTGAGAGAGCGAGGAAAAAAAAAAAAAAAAATCTAATGCTCAGCACGCGATTGTTCCTCGAGATCGGGGGGTGACGAAAACGTAGAGAAAGGCATGGGAGGATGGATAATCTCTCTCTCTCAGCTTTGTCTGGTTTCTTTGTTTCTCGCTGCAGGTCCAAACTGTGTATATCCGTCGAAATTTTCATAATCCATTGATACCTTTGCACACTACATAGGTGGACGACTTTTTTCATCTTTGTTCTTGTCAATGTTGACAAGGTTGCTCATGTTCATGGAAATACAGTAATAGGGCAAAAAAATAATACAAAAAATAGGGTAATAGGAGCTAACAAGAAACACAGGTAAATAAAATGAAATCATGCAAGCAAAATGTGGTTCGAGAAAGACAAGCAGTTGAACAGAAAAGGCCATGGACAACAAAAGAGAGAGAGAGAAAAGAAAGGAGTAACAAGAGCAAATGACCTATGAGCTATCTAACAATATTTTGTGCCCTTAAAAGAAAAAAAAGAGACGAGAAAAGCAACTATGCAGTTGTGTCATTGCAGTAGAAGAGATCAGTTGAAGCAAAAAAATAAGGGAGGAAGCGAGAGCAAGAGGATGGAAGATGGGCCATTAAAAGATTCCGATTCATATCAGTTGGAGGAAGAGAGAAGAGAAAAAAAATCATCATGCATCCACCCGCCCTCGTCAACCATCCGCGAGAGCATCGCTGTCCCCACTGGACCCTCTAATCAAAGTATCAAGAAAGCATGAAAGCAAGAGAGCAACAAAGCAGTTCCAATGCGGACATGGGTATCCGAGAGATGTATGAACACGTTGTGATCCACCTCACTCCCAAATCCTTGATGGATCTATCTCCGAGAGAAACTAAGAGAGAACTAGAGGATAGTTAGTCTTTTTTTTTTTTTTTTTTTTTTTTTTTTGTTCCCCCGACACCTGCGACTGGCGACTCGCTGTGAACGAACCAGACGCATCGATTTTAATTGAGTGTCAGTGATCTTGCAAAGACCAATCAGATGGCACGAATGGGAGATGAACTGACTAGGGGGTTGGATGGGGTATGGATCCACTGGGAACTAAATTATAAAGTAACCTTGGTGCTTAGCTTATGAACTTGTATGTCGCATAGGGGGATTCCTCTGCAGTGGATGGGGCATGATCAGGTATGGTCTTGGTCTCGATCCAATGGAGCCTATGTGGAAATAAATAAAGAAAGAGAGTACCACAGGAAGCTTGAGTAAAAGAAAGAACGAACAAGGTCGCCATCCATCCATCACTCTTGTGTATCTTGTGTTGGTGGCAAGAAGAGTACGATGGCAAATATATTTATGCATGTGGATTCATGTTCATCCCTCCCTCCTTCTACTTTCTCTTCGTCATCCTCTGGCCACTAGGATGGATGTTGCCTTTGTTGTTTCCCTTCAAGGCCTTGCCTAGCCTTTGATTCAAAACAACACAAAAGAGAAGGCAGTAGCAAATCGAAAATCGCAAAGACACGCAGTTGGGTGACCAAACATATTATTACTATTACTACCTTGCCTTTCCTCACCTCTGTCGTCCACCCTTTGGCCCAATGACAGTCAAAAGCAATAAAACGACAATTTTAGAATACTCCTCCATCGGCGGACAAAATTATTCTTAGCACTTTCTTCCACTCCACGGCCTTAGTGCGTCACTTCGCACCATTCGATTCAATGCCCACGAGTACTCTTTTTCACATAGTACTATTTTGTGGGAGCACTTTTTTTTTTGTATTTTTCATCTCTCTCTTTTTCCCCTTTTTCCTTTTTTTTATTTTCTTTTCTCTTTGTCTTCCTCCCAACAACAAAACCCATCCATCCATTCATCCATCCAACCCGTCCATCCTCTCGTCATTCCGTTGACCGTCCCTCCGTCACTCTTCCCTTACCCTCCCTACACTCCACTCCCCACTCACACTCATTTTTCTTGTATTCATTCTCATTTTATAGTAACGTCTATCTACCCTTATTATCCCTTGACCACCCATCACCCACCCTAACCCTTACATCCCCACACAAGACCTCTCTGCCCACCCTACCCTCCACATTTTATTTCTAAAAGACCAAACCGCCAACCAACATAGATCTTCCTCCCGACTGGATAATGGTCGGTCCCCTCACAATGTCTGCCTCTCACATCCTTCATCGAGGACGCTCCGTCTTCTCAAAGCTCAATAAAAAGTACAGACAGCCCTCCAACTCTTCCGATCACATCGAGGTCCAGCAACAGACCTCTTCACCCTCCTCCTCCTCCATCTGCTCCTTCTCCACCACCACCCCTTCCCACTCTGTTGAATCCTTCGTCTCCACCACCTTGCCTTCTGAGCACGACACTGCCAGAGCACAGCAGCTCTTCGAGCTGGGTCAGCAGCTGCTCTTTGGTCGCAACCAATCCAAAGACGAGTCCGCCGCAGTCGAATACTACCGCATGGCCACCCAGCTGGGTAACCTGGATGCCCAGGGTGCCCTCGCCTTCTGCTACGAGTTTGGATTGGGCATCCAGCCCAACTTTGCCGAAGCCGAGCGTCTGTACCTGCTTGCTGCCGAAAAGGGTAACGGCCTGGCTCTCTCCCGATTGGCCTTCCTCCGCAAATACGGACGCCCCTCGGTCAAGATTGACAGGATCGAATCAGAGTTTTGGCAACAAAAGATCAACCAGCAAGGACCCTCAGCACTCACCTGGCTCCTGGAGGCGGCCTCGGTCGACAACCACGACTGCTGCCAATACGCCCTCGGCGTCTGCTACCACGACGGTGTCGGTGTCGAAAAGAATGCTATCGAGGCCTTCCACTGGTACCGCAAGTCGGCAGAACAAGGAAACGCCCGCGGACAGGGCATTCTCGGCTACTGCTATGGCGAAGGATTCGGTGTTGAGCGGGATCGCCAAAAGGCCATGTACTGGTACCGCATCGCCGCAGAGCAAGGAGAGTCGGTGGCGCTGTACAACATTGGATACTGCTACGAAGACGGACTTGGCGTGGAGCGCAACCCCTACGAAGCCGTCAAGTGGTACCGTTTGTCGGCCGAACTTGGAAACGCCTTTGCACAAAACTCGCTCGGATACTGCTACGAGGACGGCGTCGGTATTGAACAGAACTTGGCCTTAGCTGCCGAGTGGTACACAAAATCTGCAGAGCAGGGTTACCCATGGGCAGAGTGCAATCTTGGATACTGCAACCAGAACGGTATCGGCGTTCCTAAGGACGACGCCAAGGGTGCTTTCTGGTACCGCAAGGCTGCTCTCCAGGGTCATGCCCGCGCCCAGCACAACTTAGGCTTTTGCTATCAGAACGGAATCGGTGTCCCCAAGGATCAGGCTGAGGCTGTCAAGTGGTACATGAAATCGGCCGAGCGCGGCAACATTTTCGCTTTCCACTCTCTTGGCTACTGCTACCAGAACGGTATCGGTGTCCAACAGAACTTGGACGAGGCTGTCTACTGGTACTACCTTTCTGCGGAAGAGAACCACGCTCCTGCCCAGCTGTCACTGGGCTACTGCTTCCGTAATGGTGTCGGTGTCCCCAAGGAGCCCAAGGAGGCCGTCAAGTGGTTCTACCGATCAGCCATCCAGGGCAACGCTCTTGCCCAGAACTCGCTCGGTTTCTGCTACGAAGAAGGTCTGGGTGTCGAAAAGAACCGCGAGAAAGCCGTCTTTTGGTACGAAAAATCGGCCGCTCAGAACAACCCCTGGGCCCAGTGCAACTTGGGCTTCTGCTACGCCAACGAGATTGGTGTCGCCCAAAACTATGAGCTCGCTGTCAAGTACTACTCCATGGCTGCTGCCCAGAACCACGCCAGGGCGCAGGACAAGCTGGGAGTGTGTCTCCAACTCGGTCAAGGTGTTGCGCAGGATGTCAAGTTGGCGGTGCGCTACTTCCGCATGGCTGCCGAACAGGGTCATCTTGCTGGTCAATACCACCTTGCCAATGCTCTTGTAAGTGTTTATTCTTGACGTTCACATTTTGCTTGTATACATCTTGTCTTTCTATTCTTCGAGTTCTTGTCGCTGACTTTGTAAAATATTTTCGTTCTCGTCTTTCTAGGAAAAGGGTCTTGGATGCGAAGTTCAATTGGAGGAGGCATCACTGTGGTTTGAGCGCGCTGCTGCCAATGGATGCAGGACGTCACACGAGCGTCTTCAGCGTCTCTTGGCCCGTGCCTGCCTCGAGAACGGTCTCGAGAGCAACTACAATGGTCTCTTCCTGGGCGCTATTGGTCACTGTGCTCCTGCCGCGTAAAAAATTCAAGGGTGTCTCCCATGCTATCTCTGTATGCTTCCGAGCATAGTATTATATCCGCCATCTTTTCTGTTTTCGTTTTTCATTTGCTTTTTCTCACCTGTACTTTCTAGTCGTTGTATCTTTTGCTTCTATTCATCCCTCATGTACCATTTCTTTCGCTATTTGCTTCTCGCTTTTGCATTTTCTTTACCTTCTCATTTCTTCCCCTTTCGAAAAAAAAAAAAAAAAAAAAAAAAAGTCGCGTATACCATAGAAATAAATAAATTAAAAAAAAGTGTGAACAAAAATAAGCAAATCAATGGCCTGTCCATTGGCACATGGGTGCCAGAACAGGAAGGAGCCGTATGAACGTAGTGGTACCTTGGCTTTTGAGAACCCGCCTTGTGTATTTGGTTCCCAGACGAGCATGTTAGTTGGTTGACGATGTCCGTTTATTATTATTTTTTTTTTTTTTTTTTTTTCGCTTTTCTTTGGCCTTGGTGGTATGGTCAAGAGAAGGAGAGGTATGGTGGTTTCGCATCAGATTCTACATTTGCGAGCTTAGTGCCCACGTTCGAGCACCACGGAGCAAAAGATCGAAAGATGGTTTAAAGCTGTCTGACCAAGAGTTTTTCCTTGAAGCGAAAGGGTGATCAGACAAAAAAAAAAGAAACAAAAAGTCAGATCCCAGAGTATTGTGAGAGGCCGGCTTGGGAAAGGACAGGCACCTGCATATTCCATGTGAACAAATAACAAAGAGACCATCTTTTTCTCTTTTTCGTTTCCTTTCACTTCACCTCACTTTCCACTTTGTCACACAGATCGCCCTTCCTGGCCTTCTTTTCTCTCTTTGCACTAGCCTTCTTTACCCTACTTTGATCCGATATCACCCCCGTCATACCCACGCCAGCGAAGCAAAGAAAAAAACCAGCTCACTCGTCTCTCTTTCCCCTTCTTCCCTCTTTGCTCGATCACAACAACCAAAAAAGAAATGCCAACAACCAAAGTCATCCTCGAGAACATCTTCGGGATGCTGGGCATCGTCTTCTGGTCCTTCCAGCTGCTGCCCCAGGTGGTCGACAACTACAAGCGCAAGAGCACCGAGGGTCTCTCGTACAGCATGTTTGCCTTGTGGTCCCTCTGTGCGATTGGGTTTGGGGCGTACTCGGTGGTGCAGGAGCTGAGCATCCCAATCATTATCCAGCCCCAGGTGTTTGGGTTCCTGTCGACACTGTGTTATCTGCAGTGTCTCTACTATGGGCAGCGGACACGGTGGTCGATAAGGAAGACTGTGGTGGGCGGGATCTTGATGTATATTGGCATGGCAGGATTAGAAGTCGCAGCCATTTATGGAACAAGGGTAAGTGGGCAAGTTGACATTTGGGAGACAGATGGGAGATGAGGGATGAGAGGCATGGAAGCTTGGTGAAAACGACAATAGCAATGTACCAAAATGTGCCCATTTAATCCAGACGAGCATGAATATTGTTTTGTTGTTACAGAAAAACACAGAGGAGGAGAGTTGGTGGCAAAATATGGGAAGGAAACATATCCTTAGTTTTTTTGTCCGTTTACTTTTTGTAAATCCCTAGGCTGGCCTGGATCATCAAGTCAAGGGCACCATCGAGGCAGCAGGCATCATCCCCATTGTCCTCCTTGGAGTCGGGTTTGTACCACAGTACATCGACATCTACCGGGATCGCGCAGTCATCGGTGTCAGCATGGCCTTTATTGCTGCCGATGGTTCTGGCGCAGTCTTCTCCCTCATCAGCTTGGCCTTCCGCAACGAGTTTGATCTGCTGGCGGGCATGAACTACGTGGTGGTCCTGATCTGTGACCTCGTTGTGGTGGCCTTCTTTGTCTACTACAACAAGATGAACCCACAGCTTGCACGGGCTACGGCAGAGGGCAAGAACGATACAGATCTGGAAAAGGTGACCTCCTCGGACTTTGCCCAGGAGGAGACGATAGTGGCCAGTTCGGATATTGAGCAAGGGCACAAGAGTTCAAGAGAGTCGATTGCAACGGCCCAGGAGAAGGTCGCATAGGTTTGGTTTTGCATCATCATACCCACCTCGACAGCATTTGCACACACCTTTGACCTTACTCTTGCCTACTACTTATACTCTAATAACATGAACATTTGTTTGATATAATCTGGTGTAATGGGCCATGTCCTATGATGTATATGGGCTTTGGTTCCTTCTTACCTGCTCGCGCGTGTTCAAAAGCAAGGGTGTTTGTCTCATTACCCCACATGTCCTCATCTCCCAAGTGGTTCTAACGGTTCTTTTGGTAGCACAGTGACTTTCTTCTCGGACATGAGCACCAAATCGAGACACTGGTGCAGGGAGCCCTTTATTAGAAACAAAACATAAACATAAAAGATCATGCCATGCGATGTTATTAATATAGAAAGCATGGACGCAAGGGCACACTGGCACGCTTCCCTTCCCATTTGGGCAAGGCAAGAGACAGACACCAAGGGGAGCCAACCAAGGTTGAACCAATGGGTCTGCCTGTCTGCCTGTCTGCCTGTCTGCCTGTCTGTCTGCCTGTCTGCCTGTGTGCATGGCTGGTTCTATTTAGCATGGATTTAAAGGTGGGATGTCGGACAATCAAAACCACGCCATCTTTTCCAGCGTTTCTCCGCACACACAAACGACGGAAGGAAGGAGTGGACACTGAACAAAAAAGTGGTCCGTTGTCCGATCAGCCAATCGCGTCTCCCCAAAGCAAGCCATAAAAAGCGAGGGCCCCTTTCGATTCCCACCAAAATGCCATCGGGCGTGTTTGCTATTCAGGAGACTACACGATAGTTGATGGCGTGTCTTTGTTGCGAAAGCCCTAAAGTGAAGACGCAATAATGGAAACAAAAGGGTCGTTACAGCCCGCTTGTTGCAAGGTGTTCACTTGCTGGTCAGGCCGCCAAAGAGAGAGGCAGGGCGGGCTGTAGTAGAGCACGGCAAGGAAAGCGGAATGGGTAGGCAGATGAACAGGGATCCACAGTAAGCCTGTCGAAAGAACATAGTAGCGAACAGAAAGGAAAAAAGGGTGCCCAAAGAAATCCGGGACTCGACATACTTCGAGACACGCGTAGAAGGAACATTAGAACCTCTTTTTTTCTTTTTTTTGCATATCCAAGATCCCGCTCGGATGGCGGGCTGGAATCGTATCTCTGTTATCTCTCTCTTCCGTCTCTTGTCTCTTGCCCTGTCCCACCGTCGCAGGCAGTATCACCACAGTTACTAGCTTAAAAAAAAACAAAATAAAGGCGCGTCAGATCCGAAATACCTCTTGCTTCTTCCATTCCACCTCTCTTGCTCTTCTTTGCTCTTTTCTTGCTTGTTCACTTTGGCAACAAAGTATTTCTCGTCCTTCACCCACCCACCCCTCCCCACTCTACTCTACTCTACTCTACACTCCAACTATTCTCCTGCATTTGTAATCCGCTGTCTCATTTCTCATTCCTCTCTCTCTTTCTCTCTTCTCTTCTCTTGCTTCCATTCCTTACCTCCTACACTGCCTACACTTGCCATTTATTCTATCGCCGATTTTACCAGCACAGACAACCATAGCCATCCTGACCACACCCCGGCTCTCTTCTACACACCGTTTTTTTTATTACCGATATACCCAGGTGCTTCTGGACTGCCACAGTCCAATCTGTCTGGTCCCGTTACATCTCCCTCTCTCGCTATCTCGCTCTCGCGTTCTCCAATCCATTCTCAAACAAGACCAAAGGTAAAGGCCCTTGACCCCTACTCGTCATGCTCTATTGCACATGCACCTCCAGCCACTGCCACCACTATCCACGGAACCCATCATGTCCTTCCACCAGCGATTCATCCATGCACGCATCCTCCCACCGCACTTCATAACTGATCAAAACGAGAGTGGGATGATGTTTCACTTCGATGTTATCGGGCCCCTCCAATCAGAGCTCCTCTTCCTTTACTTAAGCTTTTTGTTGTGTAAAAGGGGAATGGTGCACGCACACTGAACACCGATAAACAAAAAAAAAAAAAAAAAAAAAAAGGCGACTATTTCAGTCTCCACTCCGTCCTTGTCCTTGTCTTTGCGGCCTTGGTTTTATTCCCACATTCAGTCCATCATTCATCCCTCTTCTCTCCCATCATCATCATCATCCCTCCATCGACTCTGCTTGGGCACCTGTCTGCGTCTCTCCGTCCTTCCTTCTTTCCTTCCTTCCTTCCTTCCTCCTCCTCCTCCGCACAGCAGACCTTCCCTCCGCACAGATCTTTGCAACAACGAAACAAAGCAAACTCCCTTCCCTTCCTCCTTCTTGTTTGTCTTCCCTTCCGTTCGCTCAAACCTATCTGCACCTTGCATATCTCATCTTCACTAGTAACGGAGAACAATTAAAAAAAATACAGCCATGACCGGCAAGACTCACACTCCCGAGGCTCGTCCTCAGAAGGGACACATCGCCATGGACGACAACTACCAAAACTCGGCCCTGCGCAAGTTCCTGCATACCCTCGCTTCCGCCACCACCCAGCACCCGATCGAGTCCATCACCTTCTGCTTGATCTTCGCCTCCTTCTCCTACTTCACTCTCTTCAACACCATCCGCCACTCCACCTTCTTTGACATCAACAACGTTGTTGTCTACCAGCCAGCCACCGTCATTGCCAACCCCGGCATGGATTACTTTGTTTCATTCGATAAGCGCACCTCCAAAATCCCCAGGAACGCCCAGCAACTCCAGCTCAAGCAGGTCCTCGTCACGGCTGCCGACCCTGCTGCCATGACCCTCGATGGCGAGGCCGAAAGCAACCTCAAAAAGTCTGTTCTCTCTTCCGTTCTCCAGCTTCAGAACCTCATCGAAGACCAGGTCCTCGTCGCCCCACTCCAGCTCTGGGACAGAGACATGAAGAGCCTGATCCAGAATGGCAAGGTCCAGGCCACCGTCACCGAGAACCTGGAGACCAACGACTACCTCTTCAAGGACCTGCGCTCCACCCAACTCTCCAAGCTCTCTAACGCCACCTCGACCATTGTTTCCTCGCCCGCCTTGGTGCTTTCGTACGCCTTTGACGCGAACGGTCCCTTCCAGTCGCGTCTGGCTCAGGCCTGGGAGTCCAAGGTCGCTCATTTGGACACGCCTACCATGAAGTCGCAATCGCGTTTGCTGGAGGATGAAAAGTCGGCCATTGCTTGGATTGGTGCTGCCCTTCTCGATGTTACTCACAAGATTGAGGGATTGGTGGAGGTAAGGATACTGCTCTTTTTCATCTTACACGCTCGGATGAGGGAACACGGTTGACACAGACGTAACAAAAACGACCAACGGACACAGCAACACAAATCAACAATAACAACAAGGACATACTCGAGCCATCGATGGACACAACTAGGGACACAAAGTGAACACAGGACATGGGACACCGGACACAAACACAGGCCGAATTGCTTGCCACAACCTTTCTTCCTATTGTTCTAACTGGCCCTGCTATCCTTTTTCTTCTTCATGACATGCTCCTCTTATGGCGCCTGGTCTCCCATTGTTATAGAAGGCAAGCAGCATCGATGTTTTTGTTATCTTGACCGCCTACTTTATCATGTTCTGCTCTTTCGGTCTCTTGTTCGTCAACATGCGCAAACTTGGTTCTCAGTTCACCCTTGGACTCTCTGTGCTCGTCGGTGGAGGATTCGCTTTCATGGGTGCCGTCATCACTGTCCACAACCTTGGCGTCTACGTCAACCCCATCCAGCTCTCCGAGGCCATCCCCTTCTTTATCATCACTGTCGGCTACGAGCGCGCCTACACCCTCTCCAAGGCCGTGCTTCGCCCTACCTTGAACGAGCACGTCCCCGAGTCCATCCAGAAGCACGTTGTCTCGGCAATCGAGTCTGTTGGACCTCTCCTGATCCGCAACTGCGCCATTGAGATTGCTGTCCTCCTCTGCGGCTTCCTCTCGGGCATTCCTGGTCTCAAAGAGTTTTGCTTGCTCGCTGCTTTCATGCTCTTCTACGATCTCGCTCTCTTGTTTACCTTCTACACTGCCATCTTGACCCTCAAGCTCGAACTTCGCCGTATCCGCGAAACCAGCAAGTCGCCCACCTACTTTAGAGAGTTGACCATCAAGGCCCTTCTCGGCAGTGCTGAGAACACCGAGAAGCCTACTCCCGTTTCCGAAGCCTTATCGTCCAAGACCGAGACCCGTTTCGTGGCCAAGATCAAGCTGGGCTTGATTGTTGGCTTTGTTGCCATGCATCTCTTCAACGTCTGCACCACCTTGACCACCCCTACTGTCGTCGAAGCCACCACTGGTTCCTCCGTTGATGTCGCTGCCGCCTCAGTCGCCCCTGTTCTCCAGAGCTTGCTCACCATCCACCGCGCTTCGAGCCTCAAGGACTTGCCCATGATTGTCGAAGTCGCCCCCGCCTTGACCTTCCAGCACCAGGCCATTTCCCAGAGCGTTGTTGCCCACTGGACCGAGCGCCCTATCGAAAAGATGTTTGACCTCTGGTCATACCTCATTCAGGACCCAGTATTGTCCAAGTACATTTCCCTGGCTCTTGCTGGATCATTGCTCCTCAATATCTTTTTGCTCAATGTCGCCAAGCAGTCTCGACAGGGACCCACTACTTCGACTACTTCGACCCCTACCTCGCCTTCAACCACCACCACTGTTGTTGCCACCACCACCAAAATTGCTGCTCAAAAGCCTGCCCCCGTCAAGATTATGCCTGGACACGTTATGAAGGTCGAGTCTCTGCCCGAGCCCAAGGCTGTGGTTGAGTCTGCTATTGCCAAAGAGTCATGGGCGTTAGTCCGTCCCATGGAAGAGTGCATGGCCATTGTCAAGTCCCCCGCCGGAGCTGCTGCTGTTTCGGACGAGGAAATTGTAATGCTTGTCAACAACAACAAGATCCGCTCGCATGCTCTTGAAAAGACTGTCGGTGACCTCACCCGTGCTGTCAAGATCCGCCGTGCTTTGATTTCCCGCGCCACCCACACCAAGACTCTGGAGACCTCCTTGTTGCCCATGCACTACTACGACTACAGCAAGGTCATGGGACAGTGCTGCGAGAACGTGATTGGATACATGCCCCTGCCCGTCGGTGTTGCCGGACCTTTCAATATCGATGGCGAGTCGCTCTACCTTCCCATGGCCACCACTGAGGGATGTCTCGTTGCCTCCACTTCTCGCGGATGCAAGGCCATCAATGCCGGTGGCGGAGCCACCACTGTTTTGCTTGCTGATGGTATGACCCGTGGCCCCTGTGTCGAGTTCCCCAACATTATTGAAGCCGGTGCCGCCAAGAAATGGCTCGAGGGCGAGGGACTTCAGGTGATGCAGGACGCCTTCAACTCAACCACCCGTTTCGGTCGTCTCCGCAAGCTCAAGGTCGCTGTCGCTGGCCGCCTGGTTTATATCCGTTTCTCGACCACTACCGGTGATGCTATGGGCATGAACATGATCTCCAAGGGCTGTGAGAAGGCGCTCGAGGTTCTCGGCGAAAAGTTTCCCTCCATGTCGATCGTTTCCCTCTCGGGCAACTACTGCACAGACAAGAAGCCTGCTGCCATCAACTGGATCGAAGGCCGTGGCAAGTCTGTTGTCGCTGAGGCTGTTATCCCTGGAAAGATTGTCGAGACTGTGCTCAAGACCACTGTCAACGCACTTGTGGAGGTGAACCTGAGCAAGAACTTGATTGGATCCGCTATGGCCGGTGCCATGGGCGGTTTCAACGCTCAAGCTGCCAACATCCTCACTGCTGTGTACCTTGCCACTGGTCAGGATCCCGCCCAGAACGTCGAGTCCTCGAACTGCATTACTCTGATGAAGGCTGTCAACGACGGTCAGGACCTTTGGATCAGCTGCACAATGCCTTCAATCGAAGTCGGCACTTTGGGCGGTGGCACTGCCTTGCCACCCCAGGCCTCCATGCTGGATCTGATGGGCGTTCGCGGCTCACACCCCGAGACCCCTGGCGCCAACGCTCAGCGCCTGGCACGCATTATCTGCGCTGGTGTGATGGCCGGTGAGCTGTCTCTGTTGGCGGCTCTGGCTGCAGGACACTTGGTCAAGTCACATATGGCCCACAACCGTGCCCAGCCAGCGATGATCACAGCCGGACCTGGCACCACCACCACTACCACTACTAGCACGACCACCACCACCAAGTCATTAACCTTGACGGCGTCATTAGTACCCGAGCCCGTCCTTGGCTCTTGCATCAAGTCATAGTTTTTTCCCTTCTTCTCATCACCAACACACTCCAAAAAGCATTTTATTTATTTAGAGAGAGCCACCATGGCCTTAATTAAAACGAGAACAGAAAAAATAATCTTACAACTGGTGGCTATTGCCATTTTTTTTTATTTCTTTGTTAAAGCGACAGCAAACGGTCCACCTTGAAGTGTTTACATTTCTCGAATTGTGAAGAAAGAAACAACGGAGGGATGATGTATATTTGTAACAAGACAGACATGGATGAAAAGATGGGCCTGTCAAATATTCCGATTTGGGCGAGGTTCTCTTGTCCGTCTCTCCAAAGGTGGTCGTTTCAGTAATGACGGCGCACTTTTTTTTATGGAGTTGGAGCATGATGATAGTATGGCAACGTAACTGGTATTGGAAACAACTGCGTTGAGCGAGCGAGAATAAACCGAGGTGCGCATAGGTTGCTATCGAAATATCGCTCGCGTTTGCTTCGCATAGGACTGAAACCGAGGGGTCAGTCACCCCGCCCGATCCACTATATTTTCCGCATCAACAGTTGTATTTGCAAGTACAAGTAGGGTCCTTCCCCCATATTGTTTTCTTTTACTTTCTTTTTTTCTGGTTGGCACTTGATATCGACACATACAACGCGATCTATAGCATAGAGCATAAATCTACAATGGCATTCACATTCCCATCATTGGTCCCCTCGCTCTCCACATTCTTTGCATGCAGCTCAGACCCGTCTCTTGCAAGTCCTACTACACTTTCTCTCATCTCCAGCTTTTACCTTTCGACAAATAATCTGGATCACGCCAAGTATGGGACAGCACTATGCAAAAATGAAGGTTTTTCTTCCTTCATGACACCACATCAACCCTTGACAAAAGGATCTAGATCGGGGTCACCGTCGCCATTCAAAGAGTCCTCCAACGAGTTTTTCACAGAGCGGGAACTCATCCAGGCCGAGGCGATCGCGCTCGCCCTTAGTAACGAGAACCACCAAAAGAAGCAACCTCATGAGAAAGCTCAAGAGGCACACGTGGATGACACCTTGCTTGAACAGATCTTTGAGATTGAGAAATTGAAGATACTTCTCGAGATCACAGATCAAGACATTGAGCAGTTCCATTTGCAACAACAAAAGCTCAATGCCAACAACACCCCATCTCCCAAAGCCATAGCCGCTTCCACATCGACAGATATCAAGCGACTGGACGAAAAAGAAACCTTTGTACACCCAGGTTTTTACACCCTCTCATCAACTTCGAGCCCACCGCCTTCAAAGACCTCCAGGAAGCGTTCTTTGCAGGAGGGTGTACTGGAGGCGAATCGTGCACGGACCATGACACCACCACAGGATTTCCCACGCCGCCACTCGGAGGGAAACACATCCGCGTACTCCCCTATGATGTCTTCACCCATGATCCCCGGCCCACTGATGCAGTCGCACCCACCCTCGTATTCACGCCATTGGTCGTCCTACGCGACACCTCCAAAAACACCATCCACACCATCGACTTCTTACTATCCACCTTCATCCTCTCGCAATACTCCTCTCGCATCGTCTTCGCCACATCAAAACTGCGATGACCTTCCACCAGGCCAACCAATTGTTCTTGCCTTTGGCGCGTCATCACCCTCCTTGTTCACACGTTCCGGAACATCCACACCAAACACAACCACAACGCCCTATCCGCCTCCACGGTCCGAGACCTCGTCGCCCTTTCCGGCCAAGAAGCGGCGTTCGTCCAAGTTCAAGATGGACCCGTTCCAGTTACACAGCAACAACAACGCACACTATGAGGGTCCTTTGCAACAACAACACCAACGACATCAAAGGCACCCTTATCATAGCTACAACAAGGAACGACAACATCCCTTTCCCTCACCGCTGTCCTCGTCGTCATTGTCATCTTCGCCTTACATGTACTCGGCCAAACCCACTTACCGGCACAATCCGGCACAGGTGCCGGCCAGCATGATCCCGCCGGACCATTTCGTGTTCCAGGAAGCGTTGCAGAAGCAACCCTGGCTCAGGGGCCTTGTAGGGGGTGATGGGACACACGCACTTGCACAGCAAGGCCTCTTGATGCCAACATCAATCTCTCATACGCAACGGGGTGTCGCGAGGTGTGGGAGATCGTCGTTGACAGCTTCTTCTTTTCCATCTTTTTCTTCTTCTTCCTCTTCCTCGTCTTCGTTGTCATCGTCTTTGCCCACTGGAAAGCCATCCACGATCGTGATTGACGATCCCGTGGATCCAGACAAGGACAAGGAGAAAGAGACGAGAAGGAGGGAGGCGGCAGCGTTTGCCGCCAGTCTGACGACATTGTGAGGGAGAGGAGGAAAAGGGGGCGGGGATCGTCGCCTGTTTGTCGACAATAAAAACAAGAAGTGACAACGGTTTGTTTATCGTTTTCTTGGTACCAATAGTATCTCCCAAACATTTAAAGCCGTAGAACAAAATGAACATGAGCAAAGTTTTGAAAATTGTACGACATTGTTTCTCTAGGCCACGCCCTGCGGTCAAGGTTGTGGATGCTGTCAAGGCCAGGGCGATAGCGCGAGCGAAGAATGGCTTGAAAGCGAGTCTCATGAGGAAGGAGGAAAGGGAAGGGGGTTGCTGTGACCGTGGGAGGGGATTGGACGTGAAGAAATGAAAAGATAGGTTTTCCTCGCCGTAGATTTTTTTTCTGGTAATTCCATAACCATGGCCTTCCCAGCAAAAAGATAAAAGTAAGTGGCACTTTGTTTTTGTTCCGAATTGTGCCCCATGATGATCCCTTTGATGCTTTGAAAGTCATCATGGCTTGAGGTATGTAATATGGGTGGGTGAGAGGTCTTGATCCGTCTCCTCCCTCAGTGCCTGTTCATCACTCCCTGTCCCCTTTCTGGTTCTTTTTTTCTTTTAGTTCAAGCCAAGCGACGGAAAAGACCACCTTAGCCCCGTGCCTCCAAAAAGGGATTTGACACCTAGAGCTGGAGTACGTATCCTACATGTTCATTTGTCTCGTCTTTTGTTTGGAGCACACAGGAAGGAAGCACCTCCTCACGTCCTGCCTGTAGTACAAATTTGGCACCAGGGCATTTTGTCTTGTATCTTTTCTTCCTCTCCATCTCCATCTCCTCTCCTTGCAAGGCAGGATCGATACCCGTTTTCAGCTCTATTGTTACTTTGATACTTTGAATTTTTTTTTTCTTTTTTTTTTTGGTGAGACAATGTCAATTGATACGTGAGAAAGAAGGTCCCACACGCACTTGAGAGATCGGTAGGTAGGTGGCGAGATAGCACATTCTCTTTTCTGTTTTACTCTTTTATTTGTTCACTTGAAGAGAAAGGGCCTAATATATATATATATATCTCCCTCATGCTTTTAAAACATGATTGTTTTCCAGAAAGGTCTCGATATCGCTTTTGGACTTGTCCCCAGTCAGGGCTGCCACATACGCGCCTACGTGGAACAGCACCAACGCCGGGAATTCCTGGCGGGTGAACTGAGAGGGCTTCACTAGGTTTGTGTCCGAGTTGAGACTGACCACTTTGAGGCTGGTTTTGTAGGCTGGGGCAATGTCTTTGAGACGGCGTTTGACATCGTCGCAGATGTCGCAGTCATTTTTCACGAACTCGACGAGCGTGTACTTAGGGTCGTCGATGGTGACTTGGAAATTGTTGTCAGTGATTTCTGAGGTATCTTCGAGAGGGGCAGCCAAGGTCATGGTGGCCATGGTGGCCATGGTGGCAAGCACGAGAGCAAAAGAAGTGATCTTGAAGGCAAGTCTCATTTTACTTAGGAAGGGTGTGATTGGTGGTGGCGAGAGGATTTATTAAAATGGCTGAAGGTCTGGTGGCAGGATGAAAGGAAAAAAAAAAAAAGAAACGAAAAGAAAAAAAAAAAAAAAGACTTTAGTTGGTTAGTCTCTGTAAAGAGACAAACTGGCGACAGGAATGATAATGGCTAAAAAGAAAAGTGAGGAGGGATAGAAAAAAGACTGAAGTTAGAGTTGCAGGGGCCGTCATATAACCCATCTCCTTGAATTTCTGTCTTCTTCCAAGACTTGTCCTTAGTCTCTTCCAAGGCACGTTTTCATGCCTTCACACAGTTCAAGGGTTCTCACCCTTGAACGCTCGCACATTCCTGGGACTAGGAGCAAAATAAAAAAAAGAGTAAGGGTGGGCAACTCTCAAAAAGATTAACCTGGTTACTGCTTTTTCATCCACGGGTGCTCCAACGTACTTGAGAGATTTAAGAGTCGTTTACTACGCATTACACTAGTTTATATAGTTGCTTTTGGTCATTAAATATCGAAGGTGCGGAGCAAATCATCCTGTCCTTCCTTCTTCATGAGCGTCCACCATCAACCTTCTTGATAATCCCGTTCCAGATATCTCGACTGACCCCGGCGCCCACGCGCCACAGGTCCATAATCTCGTTCTGCTTCAGGGGCTCGTGATGCGACTGCATGCTGTCCACCGACAGTGCTCGTGCTCTGCGGGGTCCTGCCACGGGCACAAACCCGTCCGGCTTGTTTTCCTGATGCGCGCTCACGCCGGCCAAGATCCGTTTCTGGGACGCTTTGATCAGTCCGCGATCAAAAACTGGCTTCTTCTTGCCTTGCTCCTTCTCGTCCGTGTGCGCGGGCACAGCAACCACGTATGCGACAGCGGTACTGCTCACCGCTGCACGCTGTGACAGACTTGTGGAAGGTGCGGGAAGCGTCACATCTGAGCGTGAGGTGGTCAGCCCAGGCCTGCTGAACGACTGGTACCCTGCCGCATCTGAAAGGGCTTCCTCAATTGCCTCTTCGTGAGCTTCAAAGTCGTCGTATTCTTGATCAAGAACCTCTAGTCCAGGCTTGGCGTAATCACCTGGCCCGTCCAACACCGCCTTGCCTTTGAGGTTTGATTTCAAAGTAGTATGCAGTCCCGAACTCACCAGGGCGGGTGTCGACTGGTTCTGGCCCTGGAAAATGGAGCCAAGCACTGAAGTCGGCTCTCGTCTCAAGAACGCGAGCGCCGATTGGCCACTGGAACGGCCTAGACTGCGCGTCAACGATTCGTTAGATCCTCCTGCTGCCGCCACACTATGGAACGATGTCAGTGACTTCCCTTTCGTAATGGTCGTAGTGGTCGTAGTGGTGGGTGTCTCAAGACCCTTGGACGTGGATCCAGAAGCGTGCAAGCCTTGACCCTCTGGCCCTGTCATAGTGGAAGCCCCTCCTTCGGTTGTGGCGAATCCCGAGTTGCCCTTCGAGTCAAACCATGAGGTGGCAGACATGGGCGAGGATACCGTCGAGGCAGAAGGTGTGGCTACCGTCAGGGATGCACGAGTGATCAGTGTCGGTTTCGAAGCTGGCTTTAAGCTTTGTTGGGTCGAGACTTCTGCACCGGTAGAGCTAGATGCGACTGAGGCTGAAGACGACGAGGCTGCCCGGCTGGATTTTCGTGGAACGAGCCCATCTCCTGAAGCATGGACCCGTCGATCGCTGTTGGCGGTGCTGGGGACGGTTGAAAGACTGGCTGAAAGGGACGATGAAGTCGATGTTGTCCATTGTTCGGGAAACACATCCTGCTTGGTGACGACATTCAAGGCTGGACCACTGACTCGGGTGGAGATTCCAATCGACCGTGGTGGCTTGGCGCCAGAACCAGGACCAGGCGTGGAAGGTACCTTGTGTATACCCTCCAGTGACTCAACGACCGACGAAGAATGAGACGAGCGGCTTATAGCCGATGAGGATACTTGATGTGTTGTTGTTGTGGTGTCCGCCTTGGAGACGGCTGCCGAGAATGTTCCAAAGAACTGGTTCTTGGGCAATGATCGTGAGAACAAACCCCGCCCCTGTACAGGGCTAGCGGCCGAAGGCGACATTGGCGGAGACCGTGCATGGCTAGTGCTAGGACTGAAGCTGATATCCATGGCGCGAGCTCGCGTCGCTATGGGGTTGGCAGGATCCAGTTTTTCTGGGACAGGCACAGTGTTGGACCGCATAGGCGATTTGGTCGCCATGGCAGCTAGCGACGTTGTGGCCGAAAGCTTAGGTCCCGGTAATAGCAGACCACTCATATTCGTGGAGGAAGTGCCCTGAGTCGCTGAGCGCACAGGTGCCTTCGGGGTCTTGGACTCGACAATACCAGGCGATGAGATCCATGCTGTATCGGCAAAAACATGTGACGTCTCCGCAACGACCCCAGACTTGCTCTTTGACATGGTCGGTTTGTCTTTGGATTCGGGCGCGCCCCGCACTTCTTCCTGTTGTGTTAGATTGCTACTGTTGTTGATGCTGTTGTTGTTGTTGTTCCCTCCAAAGACCTTGTTAAAAAACCCAGAAACACCCGTCGACGCAGTGCCCAGGATATTGGGTCTCTCCAGTTTCCCTAGCACGTTCTTGAGCTGCGCCGACGACTTCTCGGGAGCTCTTTCAACTCGCTCCAGTGGGCCCAGATCGTCGTCGCCCTCGTACATGGCATCGTCCGCATCAGATCCGTATGCGTCCATAAAGTCCTTTTCGGCCCGAATCCGGTCCTGCTCCACCTTCAGCACATAACTCAGCTGCAGCTCGTTGATCGTCATCCGCAGCTTGCCAATCTCCGAGAGCATCTCCTGGACCATGTTCGCCAATGGGAAGAACTCTTCCACAGAGAAGTCCCAGTCTGCTTCTTCAGAGCCGTCAGAGTCAGAACCAGAATCCGAATCAACGTCACTACCTCTCTTGTCCTTGTTGGGTGCCTTGTTCCAGCCATCGTTTCCTTCAAACACATCGTCCATGGCTTGCGCCTCGACCCATCGGAATCGCTCGCCCAGGTTGCTAACGTCAGTGAGCACGTTCTCGATCACAGAGTTGGACATTTGGGAAAGAGCTTGAATGTCAAACGTCCGCTTGAGTCGCCGATTCATCTCCCTCGTGTCCGACCTCGCCAGTCGTTCCAAAAGTTCGGTCGAAAGTGTGTGCAAGAGTTGGTACGGGGTATGCTCCTGGTCGTGTCGCCTGTTCGACATTGCTTCCGATGCTGTGCTCGCTTCCGACGGGAACCTGCGGTTAGAGACCATGGATAAGCGCGCCATAGGCGAGCGTGGGAGGGATGACCGCGATGACTTTGGCGAGAGCAAGCTCTGTCGCTTCTTACCCTTGGGCGTCCTGGGTCCTCGTCTCGCTGCGGTGGGGGTTGACTGTGTATCCTGTGCATCAGAGTCTGCCACAGCCGTATCGATGGTGAGAGCAGTATTGGACTCGTTTCCATTACCCAGTTCCTCATCTGTTTCTTCCTTGACAATGTCCGTGGTGGTTGCCAAGAGATCAGTAGAGCCGGCGTGCTCTTCAATCATTGCAGCCGCTGTCGAGACACCACCAGCCAGGTCCACTCCCTTGGTATCACTGTCCTGGTCACCCGAGCTACGTCCCCCATGTTCTTGTCGGCGGTGTCCATGTCTGCGCTTCTTGGACATCCTGGACGTGCGTGACATACGCGACATCTTGGACATCTTGGACCGAACACTGATATTATCCGAGTCTTTTCTCTGTTCACCAAAGGCCACGATCGAGTGGATCGATTGCTGCTGAGTCACTGCCGCGGCCACAACACCAACACGCCAGGCTTCCAGGACTCGGTTGCGCCTCTCGGTCATGATCTGTTCCACCAGCTCTGCGCTCTTGCACCGCTGCAGGTCGGGTAGTCCACCCAGGCTTGCGCTCGAGTAATGACTAGAGTGGATGCAGTGCACATCGGGTGACTCCATGTGGGGTCTGGCTCGGCGAATACTGTAAATTGATCCTGGTCGGCTCTTCTTGGTTGTCATTGAGTTTTGTTGCGCAATAAAATGCAAAGGTTCCGACAGTCTACGCCGCTGACGCCACGTTGGGAGACCTTGGTCGGACAAGGATTTTTCGTGTTGTTGGAACGGCTTGCGATCTGACCATAGTTCTCCCTTTGCCTTGTCCAAAGCATCATCGTCTGGCAGTCCCTCGAGTCGACGCAGCGCTGCCTCTTGGTGCATGAGAGCTGGTTGTCCATCGTTCGACAGGTCGATTCTTGAGTCTGATCGCGTTGCCTTTTGCAGTTCGGCCGAGAGGAGTGATATTGAGCTGGTCCTGTTTTTCAATGAGTTGGGACGGTTCACGGTCGGAAGGTTGTCCATGCTCAATGTTTCTGCGGCTGTCCTCTCTGCAGTGGTTGTGGAAACTGTCTCATCGCCAGACGAGTTGTCGTCGTTATGTTTTGTGTCCTCCAGGTTGGCAGGAGGGAGTAGTGCTGCTTGTGATGAATCCTCTTCCTGAGCGAGCCGCAATTCGGCCTATGTGTGAGCACCATTAAAATAGTTAACAAAAACGATCGTAGTAAAGAAATAAATTCATGTGAACACACCCACCAAGAAACTTACAGCTAACGATACGCCACCAAATCGGGGCATGCCCTCATACTCGGTCGTGGGATCCAAAACGTCCAAGGAGCCGGATCTCCTGCGGTTGGGAGGTGCATCATCTTCTAGTTCGCTTCCAGATTTCACAGTGTCCAAGCCGGAGTCCATACGCAACGACATTCTGTGTGAGGCCGGGCTTGATGGATCGTGCTCAAAGGTTGCGGGTGTGGGGTTGAGAGGAGACAGTGCATAGGACATGTTGGTTGAGCTGCGTATTCCATCGAATGAGCTCGATGTTCCAACTTGTCGTTGGTCCACGGGTATCGTGTCAGCCAATGATGGAGTCAAGGATCCACGTCGTCTGGATGAGTTTGACGCCTGTTTTGTTTTTTTCGCTCCTGGCGGCCGAAGTTGGTTATTTCCGATGGTCTGACTGTAAAAGCTTTCGAGTTCACCAAACACATTGCCGCGGACGCCTGAAGCAAGGTGTCGATGATGATGGTGATGATGATGGTGACGGCGGTGTGAAGGTGTGGTCATGTATGGCGGTGGCGAGCCTTGTATGGATCCCAGAGTGCCAATGTGGCTAGCGGCGTCTAGTCCTGCGAGTGAAGTGTCCATGACGCTCCATGCGCTCTGTGATGTCAGGTAACTATCCGAAGCATCATCCATTCGACCACAGCAGTTGTCAAGTGCCTGGCCCTGTTCATAATCCTCGACCTGTGATCGCAACGTCAGCACCTCATTCTGTGAGTCCTTAAGCAGATCACGATACTCGTTCAGTTCAGAGCGCAATGTCGAATTGGTGGTGGCAAGTTCCTTAATGAGCGAGATGAGCTGGTTCTGTGCTGCCAGTGGTGGATCGATAAATGAAGATGGGTATGGCGGTGAAGACGAAGAAGGTGAGTGCTGGTGGATGCTGATGGGTGCTGAACCGTGCGAAGACCGACTGTGCATATGGCCTCCCATGCTTCCCATGGGTGGGGAACACAACCTGTCTGTCGTTTCCTTGAGCCACGCTAAGGCCTCTTTGCTCTCGCGTGCCAGCTCCAGCTCCTGCTGTTGTCGTTTGAGGTTGTCATGTCGTTTTCCAAGTGTCTCGTATTTGCTCTGGATCATTATCAGCTTCTGTTGGAGGACACGTTCGGAGTGCTGTACCTCCTGGAGTTCGTCCTGCAGGGCCTCGATCTTGAGACGGCTGGCATCCTCGCTCTCCTGGAGTGCAGCACGTTTTATTCGTTCGATCCGCAAAAGGTCAGCGTCCTTTTGGCCATCATCCAGCTCCTTTGTCAGAGTGTACAACTTTTGTTCTGTGTGCTCGAGTTGGCCGGAGACAAGGAGGAGGCGGGTTGCAGTGCGGGCCTGATCACTGACAGCCATTAGTCGTGATTCTTCCAGCTCCTGATTGACCTTGGCGAGATCTCGACTCATCTTGGCCAGTTTTTCAATCTCCAGCATAGAGTTGCGAAGCTGTGGGAGTTGTTTCATGACGGAAAAGTTTGTTGATGAGATGGACGGAGAAATAGAACGATAGAGAGATAGAGCGATAGATAGATAGAGAGATAAAGAGATGTTGGTAAGTATGTGCAAACAATCATGAGATGGGAGGGCGACATGCAATCATAGACAAAAAGTTGCGCCATCCATCCCCATTAACCCGATGGCCCATATCTCTTTGTTCCCAGACCATGTTCTTCCCGCCCTTTGTGTTTTTCCTGCATCTCATTTATTTTCTGCGTGCCTCCCTCTTTTTTCCCTTTGCTCCTTCTCCTTCTGTCCTGTCCTTGATCGCTCATTGACGCATCATCGACCGGACGGCATGATCAAGGCACACACCGATCGCCAAGGGGAAAGGAGACAGAGACCAGTGTGTTATGACGGCGTTGAAAAAGTGCTTCTCATCCATTTATAAGTGTTGGTTGTCCTTTGCCATTGAGCTTAATCGCACTCTTTCCTTTCCTTACTGACGACGAAGGAGAGCCTGCATGGTTCCTTTCGATGGTTTGGTATCTCAACGTTTGTTTGTTTTGTTTCTTTTTTCCCCATCTGTAGTAAAGTACGTTCTCGCACACACACTCAAAAAAAGTAGAGCCTCTGATCGGGGCAGTTGAAGGGATGGTAGGATAGTAAGATGTGTGGTAGGTTGGGGATGAAGTAAGGGTAAAAATGAACTTGATCCGTTGTTTTTCTTGTTACTGCTTGTCTGCTGTTTTGTTGTGCGATGCACTCAGGTTTGAGATGTTGAAGCTGATGCATGTTGCTTGGACCAACAGAACAGAACAGGGGGGTCGTGTACATAGCTTGAGCCATGGTGTGCGAGAGAGAGAGAGAGAGAGAGTAGCGGGACATGGCAGGAATGACCAAGATCTGCTGTGCCGTTTGGACCCATCTTTTTCCCATCTCCAAGGATGTTGTTTGCTTTGTGGTGTAAGTCGTGTCTCCCCGTTGGCATGGCTGGCTTGGAGAACAACGACAACACCGTTTGGCAAGAACAAGGCGTCAGGGAGGTGAACAGGAGAAAAGAAAGCGAGACAAGAAGAAAGGGGGTCCCGCTCCCAACCCCCCCGCGGTGTGTATTCCTTCCCGCTCTTGAAGAGAAACGAACAGGTCGATGGTCAACCTTCCTTCTTCTCTCCTCTCGCTCCGTCCAAGTCCAAGGCTAGTTTGCATGCATGCATGCATGTATCCCCTATGTCGCTCTTCCCTTGGAAATTGGGTTGCGCAAACAAAGAAACAAGAATCAACCAAACAACAAACGGACCAAATTACGAACAAGGAAAGCAAGCCTCCTTCGCCCTGTCCTTGGTGTGTGTGTGTGTGTGTGTTTCTTGGCATCTTTTCTTTTTCTTCACTATTTGCGTTGGCCTTCACATTTTCAACCACCTCTTTGCAAGTTTTTTTCTTTCCAAGGCACAACAACACAGATGGTGGGGTCATCTGGTTGTCAGGTTGTCTTTTTTTGTAGTCCATGGTCCAAGGGAATAAGAGCATGCTGTGCTTTGTGCGCAACAAAAGAAAGAAAGAAAGAAAAGAACCACACAACAGGGCATGATCCATGCTTCCTTGCATCACGCAAACACCATCGCACCTTCTCTCCTAGCCCCAGTCCATGCTTCCGTGCTTCCTTCCTTCTTTTTCTCCTGAGGTAGAGGTTGCGCGATTTCTCTCTTCCTTTCTTTACCTCACGCTGGAGCTCGCTGACAATGGGCCGATGGTCCTCCTCGAGGCGCTCTTGTTCTGATGATGCATAATCGTCGCGAGTTGTGCCAGCAAGGTCGACAAGCGTAATATATAATGAACGAGAAGGCGCGGCTGTTATTAATACATGATCTATTTCTTGGCTATGTGTATGCGTGTGTGCTGTCTCTCTCTCTGTGTGTAAGGGTTGTCGTTGAAGATACGTTCGTTCATTCACAAATCCACAAGGGCAAAGAAAATATGAAGAAATGACGACGTTGTGATGTGTTACTGCCCTTTCTCATCGTCACCTTCGTCATGCGCCTGGGTAATGTGGCTGTTTACGTTTTGTGTGTGTAGTTGTAATGCAATATCCTTGATGTGCCTCTGCTGGTTGTCGTTTGGTTGTCCATGATCGATCGCCTTGTTCTTTTTTTCCCGCGGTCCCATGGTTTGCTCTCCCATGTGCTCCATGGGATTCCTTGATATAGGATGGGACTTTGCTTTGTCTCTGCACTTACCAAAGGTGGCTGTTCGCTGGTGCTTGTGTTCTCTGGCTGTGGACAGTCGGTTGTCCATCTTGGAGGCGATCCAATGCGGACAGGACTGTGCCTGGTCACAGTAACACCCCTCTGATGGGTCGTCGTCCATGATGTCCATGTGTTTGCTGGAGTGCGTTTTGCCTTCGGTCCCAGAGTTGGCCAGGTCTAAGTTGAGTGATGAGGTGAGTCGGAAGGTCAGAGGAGTGTGTATAATACGAGGTGGGGACGAGTGGGTGTGAGTAATGGGTACGATGTAATGGGTATGGATGATGACATGGATGATATGTGATACGAGCGCGGGGATATCCAAGTAGCCGTTTCTTGCTCTGCTATCCAGGTACAGACAGGCAGATCAAAAAAAGGAAACGAAAAGGTACGGTGGCACGTACAGCACTAGTATAGACTTGGCACGGAGCAAACAAAGTGAAGGGATGTGAAGAAAGAAAGAAGAGAACCGGGTTGCTTTGGCAAAGAAGACCAAAAACAAGTGTGCTTTGACCAGGGGACA
>KN042428.1:0-27001 GCA_000739165.1 Podila verticillata NRRL 6337 | reverse complement strand
AGGAACGTACCTCGATAATGGGGAAACGAAAGTAAAAGACAAAAACGAGAGAAGGAAAGAAAGGAGACAAAACGACAGAAGGGGAGGATGGGTTGGCAACGAGAAAAAAAAAGGGCTAGAATGCGTATATAGCGCAGGCAATAAGCTCCGAGAAACAGCCAGTCGTTACTTTTTTTTTTTTTTTTTTTTTTTTTTGCAAAGACTTGTCGTTGTGGGGGATGCAGTAATGTAGAGATGGAGCGAGGATGAGAAGAGGGGAAGGATGAGATGAAGTAGGAGATGAAGTAGGAGCGAGGAAGAGAGAGAAAGAGAGAAAGAGAGAGAGAGAGAGAGAGAGAGAGTGCGAGAGTGAGATGGAGAAATGAGAAAGAGATGGAGGCAAATAGGAATGGAGGAATGGAGAAGAAAAGAACAAGGACAAGAAGAGCAAGAAGCGTAGCACAAGAATGAGTGAGTGAGAAAGGCACAAAAAGTGCTCATCACATCACTCTCTCCCATTTTAAGCTTTTTTTTGTGTCGCATTACTCCGCCCTGTTCCTGACCACTTTTGTTCTTCTTTGTACTTGTCCCACGCCATTCCACGCCTTTGCACGTACTTTGCACGCACTAAACACGCTCGAGCAAAAGAGACCATCCACTCACTGCTCACCTTGTTGCTGTTGCTCGTCTCTTCTTGTCTCCTTCAACTTGTTCTTAACTTTGCTTCTTTCTCTCTCTCTCTCCCTCTCTCTCTCTTTTCATCCTTTCTTCCTATCCACCCAAGTCGACGATCCTTTCACATAAAGTCGCCAAGGCGCAAATCTTGATTTTGTTTTTATTTGCTTGTTTTTTGATCTTTTTGCATTTTTTGTTTCTTTGGTTTGGTTTGGTTGGGTGGTTGAAAAGGTGGCTGGCCTTTAGTCTATCTCGACCTTGGGCCGCTTCCGCATGTGGCCACCTCCTTGGTGTCCTGGGGTATGTCCAAAATGAGGTCCCATGCCAAGACCGCCTCCTTGACTGACAAGCTTCATGTCCCGTGCAAACTCATCTACACTGTTGTTGAGGCCGGTCCGTGGACTTGGGTATGAATCTGGAGCATCGAGGTCACGGTGCATTTTACCGTGCTTTCCATGCTTGCCGTGACGACCTCCACCACTACTTCCGTTTCCTACTCCTGGTCCATTAGCCGGGCCTCCTTGTGTGTTCCCTGGATTGGGTCCTGGAGGGAAACCTTGCCGTGGTCCTCCAGGTCCTCCAGGCCCTACAGGTCCTCCAGATGCTCCAGGTGCTCCAGGTGCTCCAGGTCCTATTGATCCATTTGGTCCTCCGTTAAAGTTGTTATTGGTATTACTGTTATTGTTGTTGTTATGATTGAAGCCTGGTCCTGGGTTCTTGTGGTTGGGATCAAATCCTGGCGCTCCCTGGTTTCCTGGTCCTCCCTGGGGTGGAAACCGGTTACCCATGCCTCCCATGCCTCCCATGGCCCCCATGTTTCCTCTGAACGCGGGGTTAACGACGGCTGTTGCCCCTGGGTTTCTCTGACTTGAAGCGCCCACAGGTGGTGGAACGCCACCATTCATCTCCAGCATTTGTTGGACTTGAGGTGTGAGTGGCAACTAAAATAAGCCAGTTGAATATGAGAGATGATAAAATGGTTAATATTCCCTGTCATCCCAGGGGATCCACCCTTTTCCTTTCCTTTTCTCTCTTTTTCAATAAGCTTAAGTAAAAAAGAGCTGCAAAATGGTGAACGAGAAAACAAAAAGCCAAAAAAAAAAAAAAAAAAAAAAAACATACCAACATATTCCGGTTATGAGGATCCTGCACCCATTGGTACTCGCTCCACTTTGGAACCTCGCTAAAGGGGAACGTATCCTCGCCGATCTTTTTGTAGCTTCCAAACTTTGACGTCGCCACTTGGAGATTGCCCTTGTACAGCTTTGCCTCCCTACAGCACAAGAAGTGAAAAACACAATGGCTCAGTTAGTGATCCCCACTTTGAATACAAGCAAAGGCCAAACCGTGGCAGCCCTTACCCGTTGATAACACGGACAATGTCTCCTGGGCGCAGATACTTGACGTCCTCGCCCCAGAAGGTGAGGTTAATGCTCCCGGTCTTGTCGGCCACCCACCACGAGGTTACCAGCTGGTGGTCGATTGTCCGGCGAGGCTCCTCCTCTACAGAGAACATCAAAAAAAGAGAGATAGTAAAAGAAGTGTATGAGCACAAATGATCATGGTTCTCCCCGTCTGTGATAAGGGCTGTAATGTATGGATGGCGTCGATATCTCCTAAATAAACCAAAAAAAAAAAAAAAAAAAAAAAAGAATAAAAAGCCTTACTCGCTTCGAGGAGGATGCACTCTAGGTTGATGCCACGCATCGGTGGCCGCAGATCTTGACAATGTGTTAAGGAGAGGCCATTCGCGTTTTTGGCAGAGGTGGGAGCAGGCATGGGTCGGAGATTGGTGCTGATGTTGACGGGGTTGCCGGGGATGTTGCCCGGGATGCCTGGACCATTGCCGCCAGGGCGATTATTTCTGTTCATGGAGGAGATGTATGTGTTTGGATTGATGGCGGCTGTCTGTCTGTCTATCTGTCTGTCTGTGTGTCGATGTGCGAGTGTGGTGGTGGTGGCGGTGATGGTTGAATATGATCTGTTGATTGAGCGGGTTAGTTAGAACAACGGTGTTGAGTGATTTAGCGGGATGGATGAGATGGAAGGATGAGTGATTCAGGTGTGTGTGTGTGTGCGGTGGGGCTGTGTGGGTGTCAGTGGCTAAGTCGTTCTGTCGAAGAGAAGAAAAGAAAAGAGAGGATGATCAGCGAAAGGAAGAGAAAGAAAGGATTTGAGGAAAGGAAAAAAAAAAAGAGACAGGAAAGGGCGCCTCCTTTTATACTCGTGAGCAAATGTTCGGATGGGCGTGTGACTGTCACAAGTTGGAATAGGATTTTGGATTAGCACTGTTTATCTCAAACGGACGTGGACAAAGAAAGGGTCTGGATGGTTGGGCGGATGGGTGCACACAAAACAAATATGCGCAACGCAGCGCAACCCAAGGCAAGGCCAGACAAAGCAGCCAATAGTTGGTTTCCACCGTTGACTCTTTTTGATTTATTTTCATGCGAGGCGCACTTGCTTCTATTGCGCTTGCTGTTCTTCTTGTTGGGCTTGCGCGGCTTCAAGTCGTCTTCTCTCTGCCAACACTCGCTGGCCTACAGTGCGATCAAGGGTTGTGGGTGACTCTAATAACGATGCTATCGGAGACCTTGGGGCCGACAATGGAAGCGGCGATAACATAGGGTCAATCTCGATGGCCTTGGATGCGACGAAGAGACTATCGACATCTGTGAGCAGCATCAGACTTGGAAGTGTCCTTGACCGAGTCGGCAATAGCGGCGGAGAGTTGGACGGTGTGGCACCTTGTTCCCTGATAAGTAACACAACTCGCTCTACTTCGACCTCGCCTTTGGTACTTTCGCCCGCTTGATCGTCCGTAGGAGACACCGATCGAAGTAAATCCAAATCCTTGTCTTCTGCAAGCGACAAAGGTTGCACCAAGCTCACTTGCCATTCGCCCGCAGTGCCTGCGATGGGACGGCCCCACAGCGATCGCATCTTGCTGTTAAACTGGATCCACTCTGGCAGTGTCTTCCTGAACGACGTCTGGCTAGTGTACTCGTTCTGCGGTCCACGTTCCAGATCCAGAGAGTTGATCCTTGCCAGATCGCACGCTTGATCCGTGTTAGCACAAGTTTGTGGATCCGATACAAGATAGGCCTTCAACCCGGAAGGTCCTTGCGAAGGAGATTTTGGTACTCTTGGCGAGGAGGGTGTGAACGCTAGAGTGGATGACATGGACTGTCTGATCGTGGCCGCGTAATGGAAGGCGGTGCCAATCGTTGCCTTGACAATGTTGCGTGGGACATTATTGCATGCATTATTGAACAGGACTGGATAGCTGATGGGCCGCATGCGCTCACTCGATGGTTTCCGCGAAAGAGACTCCTTAGGGGCCAAAGTATGGCTTTGGGCTTTATCCATCCCTGAAGGACATGATGAACCGAGTGATCGTGAGAGCGCCAGGTCTTCTCCTGGAGGGAACGAAGGCAGTGTTTGGGCGTCCTCCTGGCCTGCTTGCTCAATAATACCCAACTCGGATTGCAATGAAAAGTGCCGGCTCACGTTACTATCGTCCCAAGACTGGCTGACAGAGGATGCCAGGCGAATATCTTGTCCTTCGACCCATTCGAGAGTCTCAACTGGCAGTTCAATCGGAATAGATGTCTCATGAAATTCCAGTTCTGGCCCGCAAAACAGTTCCTTCTCGCTTTGAGCTCTTGATCTGTGGAGAGATAAGTTAGCTAAACTATAAGTTCTTGAACATCAGCGAAACTAAAAAAGTACACGAGTATAATAATTACCTAGGTGAAGACCCGCTTTGGGTTGAAACCTCTTGCAGCGCGTCTCCATCAAGTACGCTCCATATGGGTAATCCTGCAGAAACCGCCGATAATGGCGAGATGGGTACGCCTTGAGAAAGCACCTCGACAGCTGATTGCCGCTGATTGTTCACATGCACCGACAGCCCTCGATCCCGGGCATAAACACCCTGAAACCCTACAGGCGCTGTCCGGATCGAAGCAAAAGAGTCCGTATCGGAGGAGGAGCCTCCTTGGCCCAGATAAACCATAGATCGAGTTGGTCGAAGTACCGTCAGAGCCGAGAGCGCCGTTTTTGGTTTGCGTAAAAACACTTTCAGGTTCGGGATACTGCTCGAGGATGAGCCCATCACACCTGAATCAGATCTGGGAAAGGACGTGGCTGCACGCTTGATCGTCGCTTTGTGCTCATTCTCTAAGAGGGTGTCGTCTTGGATCAGCTCCATATCCTTTGGTTCTTCATAAGATGCCCATGACGCCCGCGACTCGGAATCATACTCGTCGTTGGAAGCCATCCGTAGCCGCTCTCGAGATCGCTGGCGACGGATATTGATCGTTTCCTCGGATTGTTGCTCGCTACTCTCGTCTAACGAGTTTCTGCCACTGTCCGATGTGTTACTTCCACTCATGCTCGCAATGTAGCCAGATCCCGTCGATTCGAACGAGTGGCAAGGTCGTGTGCTCTGGATCCCTGGCACCAATAGTACTTGTGAACAGTGTGGTGTATCCTGATAGAATGGCCGTTTCCGGGTTCCGAGACGGAGGGAACGACGCAACTTGCGTGCAGTAGTTTCTGGAAGCACGGGTAGCTCTGGCACCTCTTGCATCTCAATCTGCTCTACAAAATCGGGCTCAACTTGCACATGAGATGGTTGTGGTGTATCTGGTTCGTTCTGGTTTGCTTTTTGGCCCTCTGGGGCCGGTACTCTTTGTAGTGGTATCGGAGAAAGCGGCGCTGGCGAATGAGGCACTTGCAAGTAAGTAGGGCATTCCACCACGGCTGAATGTCGGTTAGGGACTGTTGTGCTGCTGTCATAGAATGTACTGCGGTTGCTTCCAACAAAGCGAAAACTACTCGATTCGAATGGGTAGCCCACAGACACGCGCTTGAGACTGAAGTCTGCCAGATCTCCTGTTCTTACTCGAGTACCATCTGTGGACTAAATGCAACGAGTATCGAGTGGGAAATGATGTCAAAAATATAGAGTTGAGTTTTTTTTTAATATGGTGGATGCCAATCTAATATCTCCAATATATGGCACCAGGTGTATCATTTACCTGGAGGTCGCTTGTTTGTGCTGAAGGTGACCTGGTTTCCCGAAAAATCCAGCCAAGGATAGACCTGCGTTCAGATGGTCGAACGCTCCTGCTATCCTGCTCCGTGTCTTCTGTCGTATACGTCAAGATTCCGTTCTCGGCCGCATACTTTTGACTAAAGCTATCCCGATGGCCCACCGATGGATCGTCGTCATATGTCGGTCGGCAATGTGGTTCCCGCAGAACCATCGCCTCTGACGAATGTTGATCACGCCTTCGTCGTGCGCCCTGACCGTTATCGTCATCGTCGTCGTCGTCGTGGTATCCATTCCAGTCAGGCGACGGGGATGTTTCAAAGCCACCTACTTTATCGATCACTTTGACTGGTGGTTGGTTCTCGAGTTCCTGTTCTTGCTTGATGACACGGCAATAGCGCGTGATGATGAACCAGATGGCAAGAAGCATAGGCAGAGCGACGGCGAGAGCAATAATGATTTTGATGCCAAGTGGACCGACAGAACCTTGCGAGGTAGAGTCATCGCTGTGTGGATCGGCCAAGACGAATGGAGGGGACACTTGGTCGGAAACCCAGATCATGAACTCTGTGCTGGCGTGCTGTTCATTGGTAGCCTTGAGGGTCCACCGAACACGCAGGATAATCGAGCATGGAACTATTCCAGACAAAAAAAGGGTTGTGCCTTCTCTGGAAGCAAGTATGTCGGCTGTCACCATAGTCGGATAGTTAAACCAGTTGAGAAACAAAGCTCGCTGATCGTCGTCGCCTTCGTCTGATTCGTATCGCCACAACTGAGCTGACGAGCACATCGATTCATCAGCAAGCGTCAGGTTTGGAGAGGGTGGGAGTGTTCCGGTCAACGATGTGTTTGCATCTTGAGTTGAAATGTCGACCACTTGGAAAGAGAAACGCGACTCGAGTGGGAACGTCAATTGGCTCTTAGGGTACTGCAGCAATGTGTCCAGATTCAGTGGTAGTTTGAAGTCGTGTCCGATTCTGATCAACTGGTCCGGAATGGGTTGGTGGAACTCGAGTGGAGGAATGCCGTTAGTGTATATGTGAAGCTTGAAAACTGAAGATGTTTTAAACGAGTCAGCCATATACACCTGGAGAGTGATCCGTGCTGGGGCTGATGATGGCGCCGTGCCCGAGATGGTCCAGTCCGTCGAATTAAATGTGATCCAGGAAGGGAGCGTATCCATTGTCGAGTCTGGCAAAAGTTCAATGGTTACATTGGTGATAGTGACAGGTGTTTGGGCGATGGAGTGGTCGACATTTGTGGAAGAGTCAAATTCTGGACGAGCAGGTTGCATACAATCGTCGGTGCGAAAGAGATCCATGCTAAGCTCGTAACGAAAATGTCGATTGGTGTCGATATATAGATCAGGCAGAGAGTCGGCCACAGTGCTTAAACTTTTCGAATAATATGCAGCCGAAGATGAGCATGCACGGAGTGGCGACGTCGAGAGAGACAGAGTGTGAACCACCACCTTGATTGTAAACCGATCGGTTGATTGCGTATACCCAGGAACAGTGGACGCACTCACAACCACGGTGATGTAGGAGGTCTTTGCATACGTCCCTACAAGGGGCACGCCTGTGAATTCGAGCTTGTACGGGTCGAAGATGAGCCAGATAGGGAGTGCTGTTGATGTCTCTAGCCTGGCAGTGTACGAGATTGGTCCTGAAGAAACGAGCGCGTCGGGGGTCACCACGAAGGTCGAGGGGTCCAACACAACGCGAAAGGGGCTTGTCTGGCCCTCGACCACGACTGCGTTTGCGAACCGTTCCGTCAGCGCGACTTTGGATGCCCCTGTAACGCTCCTTGCGCTGAGTGCTCGCCGAGACAAGTGAGGCGATGATGTCGAGAGTTGATTCGATATTGGGGAAGAGTTGATGATGGTGGGTGGTGCGAAGCCTATGCTCGTACCCTTTGCAACCAAGACTGAGAAGTGAAATATTGTTCCGAACTCTGACTCTCGATGGTCGACTCCCACTGGAGTCACTCGCAGAGAGACCGTCTGCTCGCCCTTGTCATCTTCTGTAGGAGAGCCTGAAAACGTCCTTGTTGCTGAATCCAGTTTCAGCCAGGCGGGCGAGGGTGATTCCAGCTCATATTTCCATCCTATCCGTGAAGTGTCCTCGTTTTCTGGTGTGAGGACAAAACTCCCCCTGAGAAAAGTGAACAAGAATGGCTGTCCTTGGCGCGCAAGGGGGATAAACTGATCCTTGAATGGGTAGCGAAGGTGGAGGCGAGGGATAGACAAGTGATACTGAGAGCCGACTCTATCCGTTTCCTGAGTGTGTCCAAACGAGCACGCTATAAGTCCATAGGTGACGATGGAGAGAAGCCAAAGGCCATACCGCCGTGAGATCATGGCTGAAAGAACAAGAGCTTTTGAGTCTGTTAGGAGAGGATTAGTCCTGATGAATTTCTAATAGTGGGCAGTATTTTCACCGCGTGCGTGTGTTAGAGAAAAACATGCGTGCGTTCGGCGAGGGGAAGCATGTTGGCTGTTGATGTTTTTGTTTGTTTGACGAGAGACGCACCTTTTTGCCGAAAAATAAACGCAGATCAAAAGTGCGGTCAAAGCAAGGACGATGCAAAAGAGGGCAAAAGTGTGGATGCAAGAATAAAAAAATAAAAAAAAAGTCCAGAGAAGGCAAACGAAAGAGAATAAATATCTGCGCCAAGGTAGATCTACGAAGACAGATCAACGATGAGAAATAGAGTATTGACGTGGCAGCTGAGGAGTCGTAAACGAAGAAGTGTGTGGTTAAGGATGGGAAGACATGAAAGTGGGCTGGCGATTATGCACCTGGGAGTCGAGGAATGGCCTGGGGAAACAAAAAAAAAAAAAAAAAAAAAAAAAAAACAGAAAAACAGAAAAACAGAAAAGAGTAAAACAGTGCGTGGAGGGAGATGATGGGAAGGGATATGTATAGGATATGGGTTCTGGGGATGCACCACAAAGGGATACAAAGACGAAAAAGAAGAAAGAAGAAAAGCTCAAAAATGAATAGACATATGTGCTTGCTTGCAGGGAATAAAACAAGGGACTGTTCGGTCCGTACTGAAGGTTACAAAAGTGGGCATGGGTGTTCCCGCCACAGATCACGACCAGACAAGTTAAGGCAAGCTAATACCAGGCAAGGATGAGCTCAACAAGAGGAGAGATAGAAAGATGGAAGCAGAAGAATGAAGAAAAATGGGGGCAATGCTATTGACGGATAGTCTCCACGATGTTGATGGGCCATGGGCAAGTGGTGGCGAAGGCGAGTCTGTGTGCTACGTTACATCCGTCCAATCCTTTTCCATCCTTTTTGTGTACTATTACCCAACCACGAACAACAGCAAGCTTGGACCCACCCAAGATAAGGGGCCATTGTTGTTGTGTTTGGCCACCACTACACGGCGCAAAGAGAAAAATGTTCAAATGGAATGCCAGCATGTAGTTTGTAAGCATGGCTCATCTTTGTATAAGAAGAGGAAGAAGAAGAGGCGTTGGGCAAGAGTGAGTTTTTTCTGTTGACAAACGGGGTATAGCTTAGAAAAAAGGTGCTTGTGGGTAAGTGGGAATAGACGTCAATACTAATCCTGGTATAGTGTGCACACCATTCACTATTGAACGACCAACGGCTCACCCTCCTGATCGTTGGACGTTTTTTTTTCTCTTTCTTCATCTTTGCCTTTGCCTTTGCTTTTGTCTTTGTCTTGACTTGTTTCGAAACTTATTCTTTGCACTGTGCTCGTCTCAATCGCCTGTCCCTTTGCGTGATGTCCACTCCTTTATTAAGATGCGAGCGAGCAAGAGTAAGAGGAGTACGGTAGGCCCTTGTTTGGCTATGTCCGCTACCCCGCTTTCTTGTCTCCATCACGTGGGCAAGAGGCAAGGGGGGTGTTTTCTGGCTGACCATGCACAAAGAATGGGCAGCAAACAACGGGTGGGAAAGAAGGAAAAACAGGGAGAAAGGAGACAGGAAATGCAGGAATCCCACACATTTGCTTACCACGGCTCATGAATGTGGTCCGTTCTTGATGCTAGGACGCATGACTATATCTGAATAACAAAAAAGAGGTGTCACTCTCAGGCGGTAGCATTCTGTGTTTCCCACGATCACAATACAACAGCAACAAAACGTCTTTGGCCACCACCTTGAAACGCGGTTTTGAATTCATTCCAGTGCGCGACGCGTCCGTACGCGTCCCTTCTCCTCCGACCATTGACCGAGACAGACTTTCCTTTTGCGGACAGAACGAAACTCAAAAAATTCCACAGCGTGGCTCAGCAATGCTTTTTCTTTGGATGTCCACTGGCTCCAACTGCCAAAATCAAGCCATCAAATCCAATTCTCTCCATTCGACGCCATCCATCGGCCATCAACACCCGCCACTCTTTAATACCTGCCTTGTTGACGGGACCTCGCTTCATTATTCTCTGGATCTTTTCAAGAACGATCTCATCGACTCTAATATCAGATGGACACTATTCAGGAAGCATCAGCTGCAGACCAGAAAAAGGTGCCCGCCGAGCTCGAGGCACTGTCCGTGTTTTTGATGCCCAAGGACCTCATTACATCTCTTGTCCCGCAAGCACCTTCAGATCTCACCTTTCCCACTGAGGTCCCATTGACTGCATCAAGACTCGCTGAGCTCGATGATTACAACACCGGTCGTTCTACTCCTACATCACTCGACTCAGCCTCGCCTTCATGCCGAATCTGTGGCATCCCTCAATTCGAGAGCGTCGAGAAGCAGCGCGAGCACGTCAGACTGGACTGGCACCGATACAATCTCAAGCAGCAGCTGCTCGACAAGTTGGCGAAACCCATCTCGGAACAACTGTTTGAAAACATGATGCAGGACCTCTCCAGTATCTCTGGCTCGGATGACTCATCAGACGACGACAACGATGACGCGAATGCCAAAACAAGACCTTCCAAGCCATCCAACGATAACGACACGGTTACTTCTGGTCAAGATCAAGAGGCCATGATCCTCTCGCTGATGAATAAACTCGAGCTCACCGTCAAACAGAACCAGCGCGCAAGGAGTCAGGACCCTGTCTTGGTGCACCAACAGCAGCTCCTAGAGCAACAACTACAGGAGGCTCGTTCATCTCCCATGATCTGGTTTACAAGCAGACAGTATGACCGCACAGTCCGCTTGGGGATCTACAAAAACGCGCTGCCCAACAAAGGTCAATGCGACAACATCCCAGAATATCTTCAGACACTCCAGTTCCCCATTTTCTCCAGCAAAAAGGGCAAGACAAAACGAGCCAATAGGGAGGAAAAGAGAGCAAAGGAAGCAGCAGGAACAGGCGACATTGACCCAAAATCAATCGCACAAGGGAACGACTCTAACGAGGAAGAGGAGGAGGTAGATCAGAACCGGGATTGGCTTGCTTACCAAATGGAGGCAAAGCAAAGCAAAATCTCTACGCCGACAACAATGCCAAGATACTGGACCCTGGTGTTGATTGGTGGTGGTCACTTTGCTGGAGTGGTCATGGATCTCGCTGGGCAAGTCTCATCGCATGGACGCGATATGAAGGTCGTTGCGCACAAGACATTCCACCGTTATACAGGTGAAGAGGCAATTTGCTCCATATTGAAGTGCGTTGATTAAACATAAGAAGGACCAACTAACATATATCGTCCATCTAGTTCGCAGAAAGCAGGGTGGATCCCAGGCTGCACATGGAGCTGCCAATTCTGCTGGTGCCCGCATCCGCATGTACAACGAGGAAGCGCTCAAGTTGGAGGTTCGCGAGCTGCTGGATTCGTGGTCGGAATGGATCAATCAGAGTGAATGTGTCTTTGTGCACTCGCCGGGAAACAACAGACGTGTCCTCTTTTACGACGGCTCCGCTGTTTCAGCCGCTGACAAGCAAGGACGCCTGCGCTCCATCCCCTTTATGACTCGTCGACCCACCTTGTCTGAACTCAAGCGCGCCTACCTCGAGCTTAGTACCGTCAAGGTTTACAAGTTGACTCAGGAATCGCTTGCCCAGCAGGACCGTATGGAGCAGAAGGCGCTGGAAAAGGCTATCGAGGCGTTGAAAACAAAAACAGATGACACTACTGTCGCTGCTAGCCAGGAGGTAATACCCGAGGCGCCCGTGGAGTTACTGAAGTTGATCGAGCTGATCAAGAAGGGCCGTGCAGATGCTGCTTCAAGCCACTTGCTCAAGCACGGCATGGATGCCTCAACACTTTTACCCTTGACTACCAGCACCGAATATGACATGCGGAGAACACCTACTTTACTGCACCTAGCATCCCATCACGGCCAGCCTCAAATTGTCAAGATCTTGCTCGAAAAGCACAATGCGGATCCAACAGTGACCTCAGGAGATCAAGGCAAGGACGAGTCAGTGGGATTCAGTACCACATCATTGACAGCGTATGATGTGGCCAAGGACAAGGAGACGCGCAATGCCTTCAGGAGAGTCATGGCACTGATGCCCGACAACTGGGACTGGATGGGGCTGGCCCATGTGCCTTCGGCACTCACACCAGAAATGGAGGCTGAGCAAGAAAGAAAAGCCAAGGAGAAAACCAAGAAACTCTTGGATGCTGAGAGGGAGCGGAAAAAAACACGTGAGGCCAGGCCCACTACTTCGACGAACAGCAAAGCTGCGTCTTCCTCTTCGAGTTCCTCGTCCTCATCTCTCATGTCCAAGAATCTTGCTTCTGCTTCCGCCGCCAACTCACACCTCTCGCCTGAGCTCCGCATGCGCCTTGAACGTGAGCGTCGCGCCAATGCTGCTGAGGCCCGAATGGCTGCAATGCATCAGGCTGAGACGATCCGCAGAGCAGTCCAGGACGGCAAACACATCTGCGTGGCCTGTGGTACTAGTCTCGAAAACAGGGTGCCTTTTGACAAGTTTGGCCGCAAGTTTTGCACCACAGAGTGTGTCGCCAAGGGTCCAGCCTAGATTTGAGAGAATAAACTTTAGATCCAGTTGCCCTCATGCCCATGATCGTCCTTGTTTCTTTTTTTTTTCTGCGTTTATTTTCTTTTCCGGACTGATCGAGTGTCCATGATATTAAAGCCATTTTGGATGGTCGATAGGCACTCGTACTAGATCAGTGTCAAACAGCTCAATGAACTGTTCGTTCAGTACTCTAACTTTTGGTCCTGCATATCTCCGGTACTCTTCAAAGATCGAGGTTAAGTTCCAGCGCTGCAATTTCCTTAGACATCCAACGATTGTGCCTATACTCGTTTCCAAGGGATAAGTATTGGTGAGCTATGTTAGTTATGCTCTCGCAGAATCGAGCGATATATTTTTTTCGCTGCCAAAAATCAGTTCTTGGACTCACCTGTACGATGCCTCCCCAGGTTGCACATGACAATCATGGGGTAGTTTTTTGGCGTGAGGATAAGCTCGGATGCTTCAAGGACGACTTCTTCTGTGATAGGATCCCATGCGTTCATGGACGAGACCACGCCTAAGTGGTAGAGATGAATATCTTGATCGTCTACAAAGTCCAGGCTAAGTTTGTAGAGAAGAATTGTAAGATGTCCGTCCATTTTGTGTGTGTCCATGTCCATGTTCATCCATGCTATATGATGACAAATAGCAGTATCAGTTGCCTCTGTCCTTACAAGCGCTGATTTGGTTCCTCAGGCGCCAGCCACACTACGGTCTTGAGACCGAGCTTCTCGAGGAAGGGAAAGTTGAGTTCGTTGGGCTGTCCTGACCGGTAGAGATCCTCCTCGATCATGCCAAAGTTCTATCATACATGAACAAAACAAACGTGTGTCGCGTGAGCAAGAGTAATCTCTTTCTCTCCATGTCATATTGAAATTGTCAACCCT
Source organism: Podila verticillata NRRL 6337 (assembly GCA_000739165.1). Taxonomy (NCBI): domain Eukaryota; kingdom Fungi; phylum Mortierellomycota; class Mortierellomycetes; order Mortierellales; family Mortierellaceae; genus Podila; species Podila verticillata. The sequence goes on along the minus strand of KN042428.1, from coordinate 13,476 downwards.
CAGCGCTTCCTTACAAGTGGAGGAATCAGATGCTGTGATGTCATTTGTGTGATGGGTGATTTAGAGAAATTGTTGCGTCCTCTGATGTTCCTTCTTTTGCTCGGTGGTTCACTTTGTGTTTTCCCTTTGCGATGCTGATCAACGAAATGTCCTGGGTGGTAAATGCTCTTGTCGTTATGTCCTTGCTCTGCTCTGCTCTGCTCTGATTGTGTGCGCGTTGGTGTTTGAAAGTATAAGAAAAAAAAAAAAAAAAAAAAAAAAAAAAAAAAAAAAAAAAAAAAAGAGATGAGCGTTTCAAAGAAAGGGTGCAAAGGTTGGGTGACTGCGTCCTCTCTCTATCTCCACTTCACTCGTTCTTTCCGTTTCCTTACTGCAGATCGAATTGGTGTTTCAGGGCTTCCCCTTGCTCATAATCACCTATCCATATGCCCATGCTCATCTTGGCCCTATTCTTTGCTCTTTCACTCATGGTGAATGGCCCATGGCCCATGTCCTATCCACGTCGCCAGGAAGAGAATGAGACACGAAGGCGCAAATACACAGAGAAAGCAAACAAACAAATAAAGGGACCATCTATCTACCTTTCTATGCTCTCTCTCTCTCTCTCTTTGTTTGCCCATTCCATCTTACTGACGTCTTTTTTTTTTCTTTTCATTTCGCCACTTTGCCCTTTAGGACGAGAGAGACAGTGTGAGAGTGCGAGAGTGCGAGTATCGTTCAGCAAGTATCCACCCTGTTCTCAGTTCTCACTCAAATCGCAGAAATAGCCCATGAGTTCGAGTTTTATTAAATTTGGAGCGTGATCCGTCCAATCAGAGGATGAGCTGGGGCACCAGATCCCAAGGCCCTATGAACCATTTGTGCGGGGAGTGTTTCGTATCATATCGTATCGTATCGCATCGCATCGAGCAAAGGTTGCTGAGTAGAGTGACCGAATGTCATAGCCCTCTTTATCTCGCTCTCGTTCTCGTTCTCGTTCTCGTTCTTTTCCTCCTCTTCTTTCCTTCTTGTCACCCCACGCTTCTTCCTGGACCTTTCCTTCCTTCGTGCCTTCCTTTGTCACCCTCTCCATCCATCCCAACCACGCTTTCGTTTGTCCCTCCCCCCTTGGCCTTGGTCTGTCGTCTATCTCCTTCTTCTCGTTGTCCTCCCATTGTCCCCCTTTTGTTTGTCCGTTGATAGGCCCCTTCCCGTCCTTTGCGTCCTGCCTGTCTTGCTTCCATCCTTCCATCCTTTGCCTTGCCTTTGTCTTTGCCTTTGCCTTTGCTTTTGCCTTTGCTTTTGCCTTTGCCTTTGCCTTTGCCTTTTTGTTGAGAACAACAGCAAAGAAAGAAAAAAAAAAAAAAAAAGCGAGTCCGTGTGTATACCGCTCTCTCTCTCTCTCTCTCTCTCTCTCTCTCTCTTTCCCCTACTTCAAAGAAACTCTTTCTCTCTTCTTCCTTTCCTTTCCTTTCCTTTCTTCCTCCCTCTTCTTTCCCCACATCCATCACCCGCCCATCATTCTTTCGCGAATCACAAAGCGCCTGAGCGACACCATCTCTGAAATGACTGCAACAACCAACCCCCGAGCCCGCAACTTCAACGCCGGCGAGCAGTACGAGATTCTCGATGTGGTCGGTGAGGGTGCCTACGGCATCGTGTGGTAAATTATACAGTTCCATCTACCACGACATGTCTGTCCTGCATGCAAATGAACGAAAGAAACCTAGTGAGTGTCACCAAAGACTAAATTGCTTTCTCATCCCGCATTTGTTTTCTGCGTCCATGCTAGCTCTGCAATTTACAGGCCCACTGGGCAGAAAGTCGCCATCAAAAAGATCACCCCATTCGACCACTCCATGTTCTGCTTGCGCACCCTCCGCGAGATCAAGTTGCTCAAGTACTTCAACCACGAAAACGTATGTAACTTGGTTCGAATTCGACTTGCATCGGGTATCGGGAACAGGAACTACGACCCATTGAAGGATAACAGGACAAGGAACAAGAAAGAGGGTTTGCTTGCTGGGATAGACCATTGGGGGGGACACAACCAAACTTGGGCCTCTGGGAATCTTTTTCTTTTTCTTTTTCAGGAGTTGCAACATGAAACACAAAGAAACAACACAGGGCAGTGGGCATACAAAAACCACTACTTGCATGTAATATACTTACATAGCATGGTTCAGAGCAAAAAGCACATACACACACACACACACACACAGAGAGAACCAGTGAGAGAGAGAGAGAGAGAGAGAGAGAGAGAATGAGTGAGCAACAAGGTGGCTAGTGGTTTTAACAATGCCCTTTCATGCATACACATCTCATACGACTTAGGTCATTTCAATCCTAGATATCGTCAAGCCTCCAAGTCTCGAGGCATTTCAGGAAGTGTACCTGATTCAGGAGTTGATGGAGACAGACATGCATAGAGTCATCAGGACCCAGGACCTCAGCGACGACCATTGCCAATACTTTATCTACCAAACACTTCGTGCCCTCAAGTGCATGCATTCTGCCAACGTTCTCCACCGCGATCTCAAGCCATCCAATCTTCTCCTGAACGCCAACTGCGACCTTAAGGTAAGAACAATGAGCCTGTCGATTGCTGAGTTATTGACATGTATTCGTTTTTCGAGACACAAACTGATGATCATGCGTCCTTATAGATCTGCGACTTTGGATTGGCACGTTCGGCCAACTCGAACGACGAGCACAGTGGATTCATGACCGAGTATGTCGCTACACGCTGGTACCGTGCGCCCGAAATCATGCTGACCTTCAAGGAATATACCAAGGCAATTGACGTCTGGTCCGTCGGCTGCATTCTTGCCGAGATGCTCAGCGGAAAGCCTCTCTTCCCTGGCCGCGACTGTATGTGTCCAGCCTTGAAGTTTTTGTTTTTATATATCTTGCTCGTGTAAGCAGCACGTTGACCTCCCAAACTCATTTTTTTTTTGCTCGCTCGCTTCGTTCTCCATAAATAGACCACTCACAGCTGAACTTGATTTTGGATGTGCTGGGAACACCTACCATGGAGGACTTCTATGGCATCAAGTCTCGCCGCGCCCGCGATTATATCCGCACACTGCCCTTCAAGCGCAGAGTGCCCTTTGCCTCCATGTTCCCCGATGCCAACCCCTTGGCGCTGGATCTTTTGGAAAAGTTCTTAACCTTCAACCCAACAAAACGCATCACAGTCGAGGAAGCCCTTCGCCACCCATACTTAGAGCCATACCACGACCCCGAAGACGAGCCTACCATGGAGCCCATCCCCGAGAGCTTTTTCGACTTTGACAAGCACAAAGACAGCCTCTCCAAGGAGCAGCTCAAGGAACTGATATATGTCGAGGTCACTGGTGCCAATTAGGAGAATCATTAGAGAAAAAAAAAGAGAAAAAAAAAAGAAAAAAAAAAAAAAGAGATTCAACAAAGCTATTTCCAAACTTCTCCATGGTCCAGACAGATCTCCTCCATCAAGTCGAAAAAAACTATTTCATGTTATAGGTGTGGCAGGAAAATTGGAGTGTCCTTATCAAGCAACGCAGGCCATGCGATTAAAAATTAGAGGTTAGTGATTGTCTTAACGAAATATAGAGCAACTCAATTCTCTCAGCGAACGTATTTGAAGCCAACCTGGAACCGAGGCGCCAGGAACTCATATTTTAGCAGGTTTCAAAGCTGCATATTCCTTGTTCGTCTATCTTCCACTGGTCGGAGGAAGGCCGTTATTCCAGTGAGAAGTGCCATCTTCTTTAAGTGGCTGGGGATTCAAGAGGCGACTCTCGAGACTGGTGCCACTCCCAAACGCCCCAACCCATGGCTGAAGATCAGCCACGAAGGTTGTGAAGCTATCAGATGTGTGTAGGTGTATGTAGGTGCGTGTTTAACTATGGGTGAAATGGGTTGTACTCTACGGTAAAAGAAGTGAATGGTGAAGGAGTGTAGCGAAATCTGTAATGATGAAGAAAAGAGGAAAGAAAGGTGTCGAGACAAAAGTGGATGTAATTTATAGCAAAGCAAGAAAAAAAAAGCTGAAATTGTGGAAATGGGGCATAGACAGACTCTCAAGTGTACGCAGCAAGAAACAGTCAGTAGCAAAGCCATGCTCTTGTTCACCCCAACACACACCACAAATCTCTGAGAATATGATATAGTGCAGGCATATATTATTCTGACTGCACTATATCATACTCTCGGAGATCCATCTATCATTCCGACTGCACTATATCATATTCTCAGGGATCCATCTATCATTCTGCACTTTATCATATTCTCAGAGATCCACCTATCATTCTAGCTGTACTATATCATATTCTCCGAGACCCATTGTGCCTGATCGTCCTACATCCGCCCTTTACCTACAATATTGCTCAAATACTGAGAATGTTATCTTCCATATGATGATAAGAAAGTTCATCATTTATACAAAAATCATCACTGGGATCGCCTACAGTACTGGGGGTATTAGACTCGCGATCAGGAGAGGGAAAGGGTTCCATTAAAAAGAATGAGTGAAGGATTTGGTGAAAAGAAGCATATTTTCGTGGTACACCGGTGATGAAGGAATTTATGGACGAAATACATGTTCACGTGACTAAGAAGCAGAAGCTTAATCGCATGGCCTGCATTGCCTGAATAAGGACTCTCGGAAAATTAGGCAACTTACGTGCTGTTACCAAGTAGCAGGGGTTACTAAGAGAGAGCGAGAAAAACGAAGGAACACCAGTGACCACGAGAGAACCATTCGAGGACATGATCTGTGAACATAGGCTCAGAGCAACCCGTCATGCACCCCATGTCGTTTGCTCATTCGATAATATTAAAGCTAACATGCATGTAGGTAATCGAACGCGAGGTGTGTGTGAGTGTGCGTGTTAAAGTACAAGTCAGTGGTGAAGGGTACTGCTGAGGTGGTGAGTGATATGTGCAGTAAGGAAGGCGTATTCACGGGCGAGGTCTCGAGAAAGTTGGGACGACATATTAGTCAGTGGTGTAAGGTCTTGTCCTACCGGCGGCTCTTGCTGGGGCGATGACCCTTGCAGGCTGGTTCTTGCGACGCTGATCGCTCGAGGGCGACGCACCCTATTCCTTTCCCTGATCGTAGTAGTAGCGGTTGGTGCAGGTACATAGCCGTAGCAGTAGGCGCTGCGAGCATAGTCGTGATACACAGAACCATAGAGAGGAACTGATTAGGTGTACTGGAGCTGAGACTGGACGACCGGAACAGCAACGGGCACTGGGACAACGACAGGCACCGGGACTGGGACAACCTAGGCGCACACATAGCAGCGCTCCTCCTTGCGGCGGGAATCATCATCGAGGTCGCTGTCGGAGGACCACGAGGTTTCCTCGGAGTTCTCCCCGATTCGCTCCCGTCGCAGCTTCTTAGCTTGACGCTCCTGGTAGGCCTTTCTTGGTCACCTCCTTGACGGAGGTCTTCTCGGCGACCGGCTTTTCGCGAGCAGGCTCCACGTTTTGGCCAAGGGTGACCTTCAGAGTCTTCTTACTCGTGACGAAGGCCTGGTGGTTGAATTCGGCTGAGATGCTGAGGGGCTTTGGCTTTGGCTTTGGCTTGATGTTCATTTAATGCGCGAATGAAGACTAGTTTTTTTTTTTTTTTTTTTTTTTTTTTTTTTTTTTTTCGAATCGAATGATATTTTTATTTCTTAAGGGTGAGATAAGCGTTATTCGCGTTGTATCTTATGGCGCTATTGGACATAATGTTATAAAGAGCAGTCGAGGGTAGGAAGGTGTTTTCTAAAAAGACTTTGAGGAAATAAGACCAGATCCCATGGAATGAAGACTAGTTGAACTCTCTCGTCCCCGTGAGATCCTTAAACTTAGTCCTCCAAAATCGCCACAGGTTTCGTGCGAAATCATTTTTCGTATCACCCTTAAGTTTCCCGTATTTGCTACTTTTTTCACTTTGAACCGTAAAGGTCACTCAAAAGGGTTAAAATGACGGGAAGAACTATGCAGAGTGGCAACTGTGTTTGTTGGGGTGCGGAATCAAGCTTGATTGCCAACTTGGTTCCGGCTGGTGCCTCGTCAAGAGCCTTCGTTGGTGCCAAAACGGACAAATCTTGAATTTAAAGTTCGCATGGGACTCCTGCAGGGGCGTGAGAATATGCAGTTCACGACGGGCGTGAATTTATATTTGCGTAGCCCCACATACCTGGGGAGCCATGGTTATTGATGAGTGGTCAATTGTATGTGTATCTGTATGGTCGAAAGGATGAATGCGTCTGTATGTGCGTGTAATGTGTGGATCAAAAATATAGGGTGATGGGATAGAGGTGATGGCGATGATGGTGAGGATGTGGATGAAGAAAAGAAGAGATGAAAGCTTTGTGTCCGAAAATCTTTCCTTGTCAAAGGGACGATAGGGGTGATGATCAACACTACATCGCCGATATCAACGCGATTGGTTATTACCTTTTTAACGTGCACAAAACACGGCGACATGAAAGACACATTAAGGGCTGTGTGGAGAATCTCGGTCGTGACAAGAGTATCCACAGACCATCGACCATGGCGCCTCTCGTTTCTTCAGGGGTTGTTCATTTTGCCGCACACAAACAAAGTCGAGGGCGGATAGATCGTCACCTTAAAAGATGCCCCATAGTTCGACGTCAACACACAATCGCGAGTACCACTTCGGAAATGGGGGATACCGTTTCCATAAAGGTACAGTCATTAAGGCGTGGGAGCGATAAGCGGTATAAGAAAATGTTGGAAAGGTATGAAGGAGACGTGTAGTAGAGTGCAGGACAGAAAGAAGATATTATGGTAGTAACTAGCAAGCGTCGAAATCATCAAGGCTTTTGATGTCCAAGTCTGTCGACATGTATTGTCCGTAGCACACCACTCACAACCATACGCCCTCTTATTTATGGTCACCCTTTGGTTGTGTCTCTCGCTTGACGAATGTGTGTAACGGTAATTGACCAACTATTGTTTGTCCTAGCCTAGCGTCGGCTCAATAGCATACGAAACAATATGCAATAATCAAAACAAATCCATTGAGTCTCCACTGTGTGAATTTGGAAGTTGGTTTATTTGGAACAAGCAAGGCGTCGGCCGTTGTGCCTACATGTTCGGATAAACAATGAACATGCCAGCATAGCCTTATTCTAGTCCTTACGCGTCCATTGTTGTCCTGTTGTTCGTTTGTTATTTGTTTGTCTTTGCTCTCACCGTCACCATAATGACAACATCATTTTTGTTGGATGCAGGATGAGCCCAAATACGGCGTGGAGAGTACGTTTCAATTGCGCGGCGTCCTTGCATTATCGTTAGCTCGATATGACTTCAGGGTGCAAGTTTGACGTTAGCGCATACATTTTCGTCCACACTACGTACCGCCCTCACCGGCATTCATCCACTTTAGTCTTATGCAGATGCGGCGTGTCTACTAGTGGGAAATGTATGTACCAAGCTTTCAATCGACTGGAGGCCGTTAGTTTTTATAATATCCAGATGAAGGTGTTGTCTCCTTGCTTTGCCTCTCCTCCCTGTCTTTACGTATAAAAGGAGAGACCAAACCTGTCCGACCCCCCGTACCAGCAAACCTCTGTTCATACCTCAACACCCAGACCCGCAACAGCACCCTTAACACTTGTCAAAGTAACTCCTTACCAAGAACCAGACTCCTGTAAGGCGATGTCAAGACTTTAGCAATTCTATTGAAGAGGCAGTGCCTGCTCACACTAACGTGCTTCACTAATTCTCTCTTTTATTAGCGAACGTTACCCACCCAAACCCAGTTTATCGACATGTTCAAAGCATCGACTTTTTACCACCTCTTGATTACAATGTTCCTCGCATCGTTCGTATTGAACTCTGTTCAGGCACTTTCGTGGACCGCCAACGGAGGTTGCAAGACTGATTGGGCAGGAAGATGCAACAATCAGTGTATCGGTGAAGCATCGAAAAAATCCGAGTGCAAAGGGCACCAAGTTTTCAGCGGTATTGAATCATCTAACTGTGTCTGGGGTTGGAACATTTGCCGCTGCCAGTGCTAGATTATATACAAAATAAATCTCCACTCGCTCTCTCTCGTGGCTCGCTGCATGAGCTTTCACGGTGAGGTGTCTCACCCTCCAAGGACTTTCCTTCCAAAACATGCCAGTTTCCCAAGAACGTTGTGAGTAATATTACGACTAGCTTTAAATCCGGCCATGCAGAGAAGAAAAAATTATATAAGAGGAACGGTTCGCTAGATGAGCGCGACTAAGTGCTATGTTTTGAAAATAAAGCGCTCAGTCAGATCCACATTTTTTGATCAACCACTCTTGCTGTCTCGACAGGTCGGTTGACTAGGTGATACTTTTCCAGTCCAAAATTTCAGGTTTTGACGTCGAGGGATGAGCGAGCAGCACAGAAGCGAACAACACAGAGAACAGCATACTGGATGTTTCCAGCTCTGGTTCACCAGTATTGGGAACCACTGCTCACACAAAAGAGAAAAAGAGGGAGTTTCTTGGGTTCTGGCTCGCCTTGGTGGTGTCTACAAGACTGTAAGAGAGCGAGATGGTGGTTCATACGGGTTTATAGAGATGGCTCTGACCGAGCAGTTCCTCACTAGTGCATTGCTTTGTAGGTCCGTATGTGAACAAATTTGCCCAAAGACGTTAGAAAGAGAGGGCGCTTGGGTTCTGACTCGCCTTAGTGGCGCCTACGATTGTGCAAGAAAGCAAGAGGGTGATTCACAGTATTTTTAAAGTCGATTTGATCGGGCAGGTCCTGGCTACTGGAAAGTTGTGAAGGTAAGGACCTCTGTCACACCTTGGACAAGCGTGAAGGTGTCGAAGCTTGGTGTTTTATTAGGCCATTGTATAAATATTTTAACGAGACTAGTATATTTATCCTATTGAAGAGCAATTCGAAAGTCGTAGTGAAGACAATGCCGAGATGGAATTGAGTCTAAAGGAACTGGATGCTCCAGGTACAATGACCAAAGAGAAAGCAGCACTGGATGAAAATGGCAAGGACTCGGAATGCTCTGGATAGTCCGAGGAAGAAGCGGAGGAAGAGGATGCGGTACGAGTTGAGCGTTATTACTCCTATCTAGTTCGCCATTGAACTATTCACGTGGAATTTAAGTTATTTCACTCTCTCTATTCTTATTTTTTTTTTTAGCTCAAAGTGTTCACAAGCGACGATTGCCGTCTCTTCGCAGAAAGCATCTCAGTATCCAGCAGAAGGTTATGTTACCAAGTGGGAAATGTTGGAAGACATCCTATTCCAGGAAAGAGTGACAAGGAAGAATCACCCATAAGCAGTTTGTGGCGAATGAGTGAAACATTGCAATATATTGCCAGTTTAACCTCGTATCCACCTTTGCCCCCCATATTTTAGTTTGCTTCATTCGTTCATCATTGACGAAAATAACGAAATTGTTCGAACTCTGTTCGAGCCGGTAGACTGGACATTTATTATTGTGAAGGAGAAGCCCAAGAAAATTATCTTGGACGATCTTGATGTCATGAATATATAGTGGAAAGGTTCCGGGGAACGGCATCCACGGCAGACATCGCAGAAGATCTGAAGGACCGATGCGTCTTGGCGCCACATACATCTTTTCGAAGGATTTTGAGTGAGATGGATACTCGACTCTATATCGAAGTGGTATGTCACTATATTGCAATTATATTTCGAATGTAATGCTGCTCTTGCATTATTTAAATTTATTTCCTCAAAACTAGGGTTGACCTCTACCACGTCCAGCCGAATATCTTTACGGTTGGCGGACTTACCGAATACTTTTGGAGGAGCAACATATGGAGTGTCCTTGACTCCTTAGTTTACGATCTTTCTCGTTTTATCCTAGTCGGAGATGGGAGTTGGGGAATCGAGAGCACGCAGCGGAGGAACCAGCAGACGAGGAGTGGCAAGAAGATTGGTGGCTATAAATGCGGGTTACTTGAGAGAGTTCAGGTTCAAAATGGCAGATTTGCTAAGCATTGAGGGCTCCAAGCACGGGGATACTGATGGCATCAAGTACAAAAGGGAATCGTCATGGAAGATTGGCTATCAACTCCACGACATCCTGCGTTCCCGTATGGCAGAAATGGATGAAGGAAAGGCAGTGAGTCTGAACACCTATGGCTTCATTTTCGGAGGTAAATGGTGTAAGTACTATGCTATTACTCCATTTTTTTTACTCTAAATGTATAGACTCTAATGTTATTACTAGGCCCGACCATTCAGCTTCACCTTCTTAGTTTCATTGGAAGAACTACCACCCTTCTTGTCAAAGAGAAGTTCATCTCTCTTATTTTCGTCTGAAAAGGAATAATTTTGATCATGAGACATGTGGCTCACTTTCCTTCAGCAGGCGGCGAGCGCAGGTCTTTCGACTTGACCCCGATACTGTTAGCGGTCAGCCGACAGTCATTCGATAGGCATGCGGCGGGTCGCCGGACAAGTACTCACAAGAACAGAAATACTTCCAGACGTTTATTGTTTCGTGACAATTAGTATATATATAGTTTCGACCCCTAGCCTAGTCCCGTAGCTTTCAATATAACATATTTTTTCCAATACTCTGTTTTCCGATCTGTATCTGACTCTTCCTCTGTCCACTCTGAATAAAAGCAACCCAGCTTTATTACACTTCTACGCCGCCGTCAGCCACTCACAATTGCGTCATTCGTCAAAGATTTCGGTCACAATGTGACCATCCTAGAATTTCTTCTACTTGTGAATGAAAAGTATTTTGAACGGGAGGGCAAAAACGAATAACTGGAAGGAAGTGTCGGTCCAAAACGACACTTGCTATGTATTTTTATTAAGAGTATCGGCGACATAGCGCCACCAACTTCTACTTGAACGTTCAAATATATAAATTCGGGAAGCGATTCATAATTGAACGTTCCGATATATAAATTTAAAGACAGTCGCGTAATAGAAGGCTGAGGACGGAGGTGAAAATGCAGTAGTGAAGAAGAATATTATAAAATCGACCACAAGGCGAACCCAGCTCAAGATGCGCGAAAACTGTTCACTGGTGCCTCAAGTACCTCTCCACCAACTGCGAAGCATTCAGTTGTAATCGAAGCTGCTCATAGGACACCAACAAAAAGAAAAGCTCGGTAGTGAAGGTAGATGTTGCAATGCCTTAAAACAAGATGACAAAAATAAAAATGATAAAAGACGAATCTGGAAGCATACAACTTATATGATCTCGTGAGTACGAGCCATGAATTTGCACGACAGAGCGTCGGAGGGTTTTGAAATTTGAAATTCAATGCGTCACTCAGAACGTGCCTTTGGATACACGCGACTTGTCTGATATGTAAGGACGCGCCATTTCGCGACCTACCCAACAGCCCTTAAGTTAGTAACAATCCAGAAACGCTTGCTCGAATGGTGCTTTTTTACAGTATATGGAGGTAGTGTGTGCAAGGGGCGAGGCTTCATGCCAAATTTTTATGTGATCTTTGAGGCTGAAGGCGGATGCGGGTCATCAAAAATGTCTCCAACCACTGGCCAACCTCTTCATACTGAAAATAGACTGAATTTGAGTACTAAATTGGCACGAGGGTGTGGAGTGGTTGCACCCACCTTTTACACACGCAGGTGTGTAAATTGCTTCTCTCAAGCAGGGGGGTGTGCACTCCTCGATTTGAACAAAACCAAACGCCCGTGTGCAAAGACAAGCGCTGCGTATTCCCCATACACGAGTGCCGCACCCGGGTGCAAAAAGGGGCCTCAGTAGCTTGCACACACCGTGTATTTCGCGATATTCACTTCTCTGCACCACCTGTGCATTTCATTCTACAAGCGGTGTGCTCCCTCTATTTTACGAGGGATGTGGAATTTTCCGCGCTGGCGCGAGATTCCTCCTTGATCCAAAACGACATAGCTTTGCAGTCATTTACCCAAGATTACGAGACCCATCAGGCGCTTTCTTTCATTCCTCCTAAATTATATTCTACTGTGCTTTCACTCTCCTTCGTTCCACAGATAGGGGTTTTCGCAACAACAATGAGGAAGGAGAATGGCAAACTCGCCCTTTCTGCCTCTCTCAGTCGTTTGATATTACGTTCGTTCCGCAGATAGGGGTTTTCGCAACAACAATGAGGAAGGAGAATGGCAAACTCGCCCTTTCTGCCTCTCTCAGTCGTTTGATAATACGTTCGTTCCGTTTGCAAAGCTTACTCAAATTGGCATTCCTCGTCGTAATTGGAATTGGTAGATCAATGCTTTCATATATAAACCAGCCGAGAGAAGGTCAACTTTCCATTATCTATCTCTTGCACCTTTTACTCATACCTTCTCTACAGCAGAAGGCATTATTCCAAGCACTAGTCCGCTTTCCCCTATACGTCAAATTGCCAGACCCCCGTGGCTCTATCCCCATATTTTAATCATGAAACTTCAAACCTCTCTCTATATTGCGATCGCTACTGCGATCGCGTTGACCGCCAGCTTGACCGAGGCGGAGAGCAATCAGCGTCACATCGTCGCTGCCGAGGCTGACTACAGCCAAGACGCTGCTGCCGACTTTGCTGATCGGAGCACCCAACTGTGGAAGAAAAAGCAACAGCGTCAAAGGAGGCGTAGGACCAAGGTACAAACAAGACCGCGAAACTTCGATACAGCTTGAGAAAACTGAAAGGGTTGATCAGGACAACTAACCTTCCGTTCTTTTCAACAAAAGACAATGCCTGTGTATGATGCCGGAATCCCCGGACCACCAGGACCCCCTGGACCACCCGGAACCCCCGGAACCCCCGGACCCCCTGGACCCCCTGGACCCCCTGGACCGCCCGGAACCGCCGGAGCTCCCGGAACTCCCGGACCTCCCGGATTCCCCGGAACCCCTGGACGCGATGGATCCCCCGGAACCCCTGGACGCGATGGAGCCGCTGGTCCCGCTGGAGCCATGGGAGTAGCTGGCCCCGCTGGTCCCGTTGGAGCCACGGGAGTAGCTGGTCCCGCTGGAGCCAATGGAGCCAATGGAGCCAATGGAGTCGCTGGAGCCAATGGAGCCAACGGAGCTGAGGGAGTTGCTGGCCCCGCTGGAACCTCTGGAGCACCTGGAGTCGGTGGAGCTACTGGATCTTCAGGCCCCACTGGAGCCAATGGAGCCGCTGGAGCCGCTGGAGCCGAGGGAGCCCCTGGAGTCGGTGGAGCCACTGGATCTTCTGGCCCCACTGGAGCTAATGGAGCCGCTGGAGCCGCTGGAGTCGGTGGAGCCACTGGATCTTCTGGCCCCACTGGAGCCAATGGAGCCGCCGGAGCGGAGGGAGCCCCCGGAGTCGGTGGAGCCACGGGATCATCTGGTCCCGCTGGAGCGAATGGAGCTGCTGGAGCCGCTGGATCCTCTGGCCTCAGTGGAGCCGCTGGAACCTCTGGAGCCCCTGGAGTCGGTGGAGCCACTGGATCTTCTGGCCCCGCTGGAACTGCTGGAGCCGATGGAGCCCCTGGAGTCGGTGGAGCCACTGGATCTTCTGGACCCACTGGAGCCAATGGAGCTGCTGGAGCGGA
>KN042427.1:1177596-1271723 GCA_000739165.1 Podila verticillata NRRL 6337 | reverse complement strand
ACCGGCAGTTTGGACATTTCGAGTGTCGCTCTGGAAACGTATAATCCAACCACCAGTTGTCTGTCCAAGCCATTGTTAGCCAAAATGCAAGCTGAAGAGAAACTTTTTTTTCATCTTGCACTAACCTGGACATGAAATTTTTTTTTGTTGGTGAATTTTTTTTTGTGTGGGAATGGTTTGCATGAAGATACAAGATTGCCAGTCCACTTGTGGACAGCAGTCTTCCTTTTGTCAAGTTGGACATGGACATGCTCCCAAGTGGATGTTCAGTTTCAATTGGAGTTGTTTAAGGAGCTGTTGGTCATTAACAAGCCTTCTTTCCTTTTGCTTTTCACTTTGAGTAGGTAAGTTTTTGATCTTTGATGTTTTTGGTTTTGAGTTGACAGATTCAAGGACAGGGATATCAGGAACAGATGGTTCTGGATTCAAGGTAAGCAGTTCAGGATGGCACATCAAATCTCCAGAAGCATTTAATGTGCCTTGGAGTTTGACGACTTGTTACAGTTGTGCACAGGGCAGGAACCAATCATATGGTTTGGTTCATGACAGTAAAAGCATAGATTGTTGGCAAAGTCATTCTGCTGGATTTCTTCCTTCAACATTGGTCATTGGAACTTTGACTGAGTGTTCAGATGTGCTTTGACAGCATCAATTTCCATCAGTTGCAGGAATGTTTCTTCTTTCACAGAGGTCTGTGCAGGTTTATTTGATTGACAATTGCTTTGAATAAATTGTCATTCACTTTTATTCATCTTATCTAGGCGTTCAGTGAGTGCAATCAAGCCATTGATATCATTGTCGGTGATATCTGGATGGTTGTCAATGAGTTGGCAGAGCTCGGGCTTGAGACCTCCATGGAAGAAATGTACAGCATCCTTGTCAGTGAAATCATTAAGGCAGCTCCAGAATCTCTCAAATGTGGTAATGTACTCATTGATGGGTTGTTTTTGTCATAGGTCCCTGATTTGATCAAAAGCATCTTTGGAATCATTGGCGTTCATGAAGCACTGGTGGAATTTGTTCTTGAATACTTGATAGGGTGACAGTGTCCTGCCATCAATGGTAGTTTCGGTTATGGTACTGAGTTGTTTGTACCATCGGGAAGTGCCATCGGTCATGAGCATACCAGCATAGAGGACACGGTCTTGTCTGGTCTTGGTGATATTTGCAAGTCTGCAGTATCATTTGAAACAGACAAGCCAGTCCTTGGTGCAGTTGTCTTGATAGCAGCCATTGAAAGTATCAGGACGGAGACCCTTCAGGAGATTAGCAGGGATCGACATGGCAGGATTTTCTTGAGGAGTCAAGGAAGAACTGGAGGAAGAGCTTGAGCTGGATAGATCAGAGTTGTCAGACAGGGAGTACGAAGGATCAGGAGATCAATAGATAAGGAGAGTGTCGGGGTTCGATGATGCCAGGATGGTAGATAGGCATGTGGCAGATCACTGGACAAGTACTCACAAGAACAGAAATACTTCCATAGGTTTATTGTTTCGTAACAATTAGTATATATATATATATATATATTGTAATAAAGCTGGGTTGCTTTTATTCAGAGTTGGGAAGAGGAAGAGTCAGAAACAGATCGGAAAACAGAGTATTCGAAAATATGTTATATTCAAAGCTACGGGACTAGGCTAGGGGTCGAGACTATATATATACTAATTGTTATGAAACAATAAACGTATGGAAGTATTTCTGTTCTCGTGGTACTTGTCCGGCAACCTGCCGCATGCCTATCACATGACTATCGGCTGACCGCTAACAGTATCGGGGCTAAGTCGAAAGACCTGTGCTTGCTGCCTATTGAAGGGAAGTGAGCCACATGTCACATGATCAAAATTATTCCTTTTCAGACGAGAACAAGAGAGAGATGAACTTCTCTCTGACATATATAGTCTTGATTCCTAGCCTAGTCCTGTAGCTTCAATAAAACATATCTTCTAATACTTTTGTTCCTGATCTGTATCTGACTCTCTTCCTCTGTCTGATTTTGAATAAAGACAACCAAGCTTTATTACAACTTGTCACTCCGGTTTTTTTTTACAAAATGGTTTGGTGGCAAAGTACGTGCTGAAACTCCTTGTCAGGTGGCACAGGGCCTGACAATGTGGGTGGCTAGTACCAATGTGTGCAATCTCAAACATTTTTTAAATCTTTGAAAGCAATTGATGAAGCGAGGTGCACCAGTCAAATCGAGCACGAGTGTGAGTTGAGTCCAAGTACAAGCCCGAGTATGAGCCTGAGTATGAGTTGAGTACAAGTTGAGTCCGAGTACAAGCCCGAGTACGAGCCCGAGTACGAGTTGAGTGCGACTCCAAATACGAGCCGAGTACGAGTTCAAATCCGAGTACAAGTACGAGTCCGAGGGCGAGTCGAGGGCAAGTCTAAATACAAGTCCGAGTATGAGTACGAGTAAGATTCCGAGTGCAAGTCCGAGTTCGAGTCCAAGTACGAGTACGAGTAAGATTCCGAGTACGAGTCGAGTGCGAGTCGAGTCCTATTCCTGCTCGAAGTTCACGAGTCGAGTCCTACTCGTACTCACATGGATTACAACGAGTCAAGTCGAGTCGATGCTGAGACCCGATTCGAGTTGACTCATGGCCATCACTGATAGTTAGTAGTGCATATTACTAACGTTTCTATCGAGTTTCATGTGTATGGTTTCCCTCACTATCAAAATATCACATTTCCAGCACAACTGATTGTTGAAGCAGTTTTGAACTCTCAATTTTGAATTTTCATTTTTGTGCATGTAAGTAGCGTTTCCGTTCATATAAACGTTTCGGTTTTCAAGCAAAGCTGAAGCCAATATGAAGCCTTTCGGTTCGTATAAACGGTCCATACGAAACCGAAAATATCGGCTCGTTTTCGTTCGGTTTTCAAATACCACTGATCTAGTGTTCTTGTTCATGTAGTCGTTTCAGCTTTAAAGCAAAGCCGAAACCGATATGAACCCTTTTAGTTCATATACATGGTCCATACAACACCGAAATTATCGGTTCGTTTCCGTTCGGTTTTCGTATATTGTTCAACGGACAGAAACGTTACATGTAAGACCATCCCAATTCTTTGGATGCTTTCTTGTGCTCTAAGGTGGCCTTGGTTCATTTAGATGCGTTGCTGTTCTTGATCCATTCTACAAATCAAGAGGGCGCCAACCCGCAGTACAAGTCCTCCACCATGCCAGATACTCGTCATGTCGCCAGTTTTTCTAGTGAAGTGGCATGAGATTGGTCCAGTGAAACTGTGGTCAATCCTGCTGAAGAGGGCGTGGTCACTATAACGGTTGATGACCTCACTGTTGAGAACGCCACGCTGCAGTGGAATACTTCTGCCCATGACACAGAGTAGGACCAAACACTGTAGACGTCTTCGATCTCGGCGTCCTCGTGGGCGTGCAGCATTGGACGAGCAGCCGTGATAGAGCGTCAGTGTACAACGAACGGCGAATTTCATGTGCCGTGAGTGGCTGAGTAAACTTTAATGTCGAAGATGCAAAAAACAAGATCCCGATGCATTTGTTCTGCCCGGTCAGTCAACGAACTCTTTTATTCAGCACTCCCAAACAACATGTCGGCGTCGTCAATGTCAAAGTTTATGACCCAAGTTAAGGTCACCATGGCACCTTTCTCACCTACGTCAAAGGCTTCAAAGTAAGGGAGTCGAATTTATTTTACGTCATAGAGATCTGCAATTCAGGACTTGATTTTAACGTTATGCCTATTGTTCGCCCGACAGGATCTTCCTGTCAAGAATTGTCACCAATGACTCCCTAGCTGCCAACCCTACCTTGAAGATTGTTACCAGTTCTCATGCCGACATCAACAAGGCCCCTACTCTCTCAGTTACTTACAAGGACGGAAAGACTCTGGAGCTACAGACTGGCGATATGAAGGTCAACGATGTTCTTCGCCAGGTTGGAAAGCATGCAAGGAAATTGCAGGAGAAGGAGGATGCTTCCTCGTAATATCGAGAGACAAGTTGTACAACATTCGCATAGACTCAATATAGTACCGTGTTTTCACGTCTTTGGCCGTTGGGTATTCTTGGGGATAAAAATGAACCGGATGATGTTTCTTGTCGGTCGCTTTCTGGCCTCCTATCTCTCCTGTTGAGGACATGTGGTCGCAAGATGATCACGATCTGACCTTGGTAGTAAGGCGTGGTGAGGTCATGACCAACCCCTATTTTCTCTGATTGCATGTCACGTTGCTTAAATAGCAATAGGACTTGAATCTTTTTCAATCCTTGTTCTCGCAATTCTCAACCACCTCGCAACCCAACTCTTTTCGCATAACACTACACCCAGTATCGGTATCCCATCAAGCATGATTGGTTCAGCACCTGCCATTCCTAAAATACACCCTGTGTTCGCCACTCAGCCAACACTTCCGTCTGTAGCTGACGAAAGCGAGATTGATGTGACCTACAAAGACGGTGCATTCTCTATCGACGCTGCCATCCTTCAGTCAGTGCAAGGCCAACATCAGCAAAGTTTCCCCAGCTCTCCTGGCGAGCACCAGGCTCCACTTCAACAACCTCCGGCTCATGGATGGACTGTACGAGCCCTATATGACTTTGACGGTCAACCGGAGTTCTCTGAACTCTCGTTTTCTGCAGGCGATGTGCTTACTGTCGTCAAAGTTGGACTGGCCGAAGGCTGGTCTTTGGCCGAGAAGGATGGCGTGAAAGGTCTGGTTCCCGAAGCGTACATAACTGTAAGTGTGTATTCCTTTCTGAATGTCTTCGGAACGTGATAATATAGAAGCGTCAGGTCAGGATCCTCACTCTGTATAAACCGCCACTTTGGAGAATAGTACATCCATGATTTTTCTGCATCACCTGGTGACATTAGTGGGCATGCTCACCAATCTTCGACCACTTCGGCCTACTCTGGCTATTCCTCCACAACCATCCAAGGAGGAAACAATACGAACCCCAGGAACAGCGTCTTCGGAAAGCGCCAGCTTAATCGATTCAGCTGGTTTGTGACCACAGGTGTCGAGGAGTTCCTGTTAACAGGAGGTGCGTCTACAGTCTCAGTTCATGGTCCAAACACCGGCACTAAGGGAAGTCTTCTCGGACCTAGACAACCTCCCCAAATAAGCTCCGAGCTTAGCAATCAGCATGACAGCACCACTTATGATCAATTTGAGAGGTCTCCTCCAAACTCTGGAAGTTCTATTCGCCAGCAACGTGGGGGACAGATTAGTGGAGACAAAATCTCGGAGGACAGTGACGAGGACGAGGAAGTGACAGAGTCTGATAAGCACTACATTCAAAGCGGCCCCAGCTGGCAAGAGAAGGCTCCACTATTCCAGGTGCGCGTTCACGACCCTGAAACAAGGCGCAAAATGGTCGGCATGCAAGAGTACACTCTTTTTCAGGTGACATCAACCGTAATACTCATCAAAGTTTCAAAATGAGTTCAGTCTTCGGAGCCGGTGATATCGCTGAATCAAGCTTTGACCCACCTTTATCAATCTTGCCTCTAGTTCACTCAAGGTGTCTCTGTAACAGTGGAGCGTCGTTACAGTCAGTTCGAGTGGCTGTATGAGCGATTGCTGAACAAATTTGGTGCGCTGATATTGCCGCCTTTGCCTGAGAAGCAGTACACAGGTACCACCAGCTAACCTCGAACGGTCATGCATGTCAATTTGGCTCACGTTAAAAAAAAACAAGATGTACCAACTTACCGATTTTCTGTCGTAATCCAATCCATGACTAGGACGCTTCTCAGAGGAGTTTATCGAGCGTCGTCGCCGAGCTCTGGAACGGTTCCTGAACCGCCTTGTTAGACACCCAGTTATCCGTTACTCTGATCTCTTAACGCACTTTTTGAGCTGCAGTGAGGACAGCGACTGGAAGCGAGCAGAACGCAAATTTGATGGTGATCGCATCGTCGGTACTTCGTTTTTCCAGCATGTTTATCACCCAGAATTCAATGTTAATGAAGACGGGTACGGCCCGACGGTCTCAAGTACTTTGCGCAATTGTTTACTCTACAAAGAAGCTTGACTAACGAACTCCTGTTTATTTATTCATAGGGATATTGATATCGTCGAACGATTCGATGCTCACTGCAAGGGGTCTGAGAAACTGATGCCATTCCTTTCTGATGCTACCACGGCCTACAAAGAAGGCATTAGTGGTACGACCTTTTTTTTGCACGTTCAACCCAGTCAACCAGACTATAATGTACTCATTGTACTCATTGATACGTGGGCCTCATTATGAACTTGTTAGACTCACAATTCCGATACAGGCGACTCGGATTGGCCCTTTTGAACCTGATTTCAACTACTAAAGATGGTTTGGAGAATCAAACTTTGAACGATGACTTAGCCTGGTGCTGGAGAGAAAACTGTAGTGGTAAGTGGGCATCATTAAACACTCTTGCTCGTATTTTGTGGACTTAAGCCTCAATGTCTAATACCACACTGTTTGTTAGACTGCCTACGATTAACTAAAGCTTTGCAGACGACAGCAGAAACCATGCAGTACATGGCCGATGTTCATCAGACTCACATCGCCGAAGGATGTCTCCCGTGGCAAGAAACCATCAAAGAGCATGCCAACCCGTCCTCCACCTACGCACCTCTAGTCGACATGCATACCGGAACCCACAAGAAGTTAGTTGAGGTGTTTGAAAAGGAGCAAACCATGGAGGTAGGCAAGGGCGTGAACTCCAGGCACTATGGATACATGGTTCAGACTATATTGATCTAACATTTCCATCTACCGGAATACAGGAAATCGACTCCGAAACCGTAAAGTCGCGTTGCGATACAGTCTTCAATATCACTTTGGCTGAAATGGATCGGGCACATGACGAACGCGTTCAGGACTTTCAAAAGAGTACAAAAGATTTTCTGGATTCGCAAATCGCTTATCACGAAAAGGTAATAGAGATGGTGAATGTGACTTCGTTCCTAAATGGCATACGTTAACCATGTGTACTATGTCTAACGATAGATGCTTGCACACTTAAAGCAAGCGAGAGCCGTCTTCGACCAGCCGTATTACGACAACCTCTCCAACAGCCCTCGGTTCCGCTCCAAGTACGAAAGGGATCTAGAGGACGCCCGATACCAGACCCAGAAGCCCTCTCGGCCGGTTTCAGCAGCCTCTGTCGCGTCCGTCTCAAATATGGTCGGTGGGGTGGTTGACGGAGTCGGATTCATGAATGGACTTTTAAAGACCAAGACACGCACGTCAGCAGGCAGGAGCATTATGGGCTTCTGGTCATAGTTTGATAGCGCTCATTTTTTTGGAGTAAAGTGTTCCTGCGCTCTTTCGTGATTTTTTGTGTGACCCATCGCGGTATGTCCCAGGGATAGTCTCGGAGATCGATTTTTTTTTTCCTAAACGGGAATTTCGATGAAGTTTTGTCTACGGAAAGATGGGCTCGGCTCAGCGCTTTCTTCACCTCCCGTTGTTTTCGTTCTTCATTCCAACATTTCAAAACCAACGGTCGCTTTGAGAGAGAACGCGGGATCCATAATAATCAGCCATGTTCCGAGCCACCCGATCCATTCTGCTCAATACATCAACAGCAGCAGGATTGACACATTGGACTCGCCCGCAGGCGATGGCATGTAGCCGTCCTAGTGGTAAATCTCATGTCTATAAGTCTGGGCAAGTGGTGTTCAACGACGGGTGACTTATCTGTTTCTCCTGACTACATTATACTATGCCAGTGCCCGTCATGCGTTTTCTCGCCACCACAACTTCCGAAAACTCATACAAACCGAAGCCGTAAGTCAAACGTGCTGGTGTGTTGCTTTGTTGCTCTCTAGCCTCTTCGTTCAAAATCGAGTGTCGTAACGGTAACACCTGATCCCATATGTAAACTCTCAGAAAGACAGGGATCGTACTTATGAACTTGGGTGGACCTGCCAATGAGGACGAAGTGCATGATTTCTTGTTGAGACTCTTCTCGGATGGCGACTTGATCCCTTTGCCACTGCAAAAGTATGCTGCGCAGGTCATTGCAAAGCGCCGGACACCCAAGATCAAAGAGCAGTACAACAAGATTGGGGGTGGATCACCTATTCTCAAGTGGACACGTCAGCAGGGCGAAATGATGGAGAGGGTTCTTGACAGGATTTCGCCTGAAACAGGTATATTGCCCGTGATCATTTGCAGGATTCTATATAAACGACTGTTTTTCGAGACTGACAGTCGCATCAATCCCACTGCCTTCGTTCTATCTGCAGCACCCCACAAGCACTACATCGCCTTCAGATATGCCCATCCGCTGACACCAGAGGCCTTGGCAGAGATGAAATCTGACGGGATTGAGCGAGCAGTAGCCTTTACGCAATACCCACAGTACTCTTGCTCAACTACCGGATCGAGCATGAATGAGCTGTATCGCCAGTTGCAAGAGTGGGACCCTGAGAGAAAGATGAAATGGAGCGTCATTGATCGGTGGCATACCCACCCTGGATTGGTTCAGGTACAAATCAAATGAAATACTTTCTGCTAGGGCATCTGATATCCATTTGTTCCTTTTGATGGCTGGTACTCATCAGCTGAGTTACTCAACTTCATAGGCGGTGGCTAACCACATTGAAGCAGGATTAGCAAAGTATCCCGTGGAGTCCCGGGACAAGGTTGTGATCTTATTTTCTGCGCACTCCTTGCCCATGGAGATTGTCAACAAGGGTGACTATTATCCTTCAGAGGTTGCAGCCACAGTCGAGGCTGTGATGAAACTGCTTAGCTACCGAAACTCCTACCGGTTGGTATGGCAAAGTCAAGTTGGCCCACGTCCCTGGCTGGGACCGCAGACCAACGCTGCTATTCTGGGACTGGGCAAAAAGGGGTTTAACGACCAGTTGCTTGTCCCTATTGCATTCACGAGCGACCACGTAGAGACTTTGTTTGAGTTGGATCTGGAATACGGCGAAGAGGCACGAGAGGTACGGAAGCAACTTTGGACTAACGGATGGCAAACACGAATCGAGAACGGACGACGTCTGATTGGGTTCATTCTGATGCTTCAAATAGGCGGGTATCACAGGTTTGACAAGAGCCGAGTCTCTGAACGCTGATCCAGTGTTTATTGACGCTATGGCCGACATCGTCAAGAACCATTTGAAAGAAGCTGACTCGAACCCCATCTCGAAGCAGTTCAAGGTCCGTTGCCCAGGATGCACCAACGAGACATGCCAGGAAACACGTGATTTCTTTGACGAGTAGCGTATTTCCAAGCAAATGGAAATAAGGCTCGTTGCGATCTGACGTCAACATCTTTTTTGTTAAGAGTCGACCGCAATGAATTGAGTTGTCTTCATTCTCAACAACATCCTCTTCTCGTTTCTCCCATTAAACTAAACCACAACATATCACTATGCCCGTCGCCACCGAATTCTGGTAATGATTGCTAACAGACAAACCCCTGGAATAATGCAAATACTTCAAACCTGTTAAGAGTTCTTCCACCAGACGACCTGAGTGCGTCCATTAATAATGTTCGCAAATGCGAACGAACACAAGCTGGAGAGATAATTGGATTGTGAGCGCGTTAAAGCGAGGACTCGGGCTGCTTGAGCAGCAATTAGCCTGCGTTGGAGCTATACCATGTTCTCGTTTGATACGAACACTAACGCGAGGTTCGAAATTGTTTTATGTCTGTCGACCATTAGCCCTGTCTACGCGCCTTTCTTTGGCGTGATGGGTGCTACCAGCGCCATTGTCTTCTGCTGTAAGTTCCTCTTCTTTGAAGTCTATGTATCTCATTTGGTTCCCCTCTTTTCCTCGCCCACCTGCACGTCATGCCCCCAATCACGAATGTGCTCAAAGAATCATATGAGCCGTGTGTGAGTGAACCCAACATTCCCTCCACGAGTTGTTGCACAAGAGTTGTCCTTACGTACGGCCTTTTCCCCAGTTTCCAGCTGTATGTTCTAATGGTTGTCTTGATGATGACAACGACACCTATAACTTGCCTGCTTTGATGGATTTTGATCTGCCATCGAGAGGACTACAGACATCTTGGACAATTACAACCCCTAAATATTTGCATGTGGGGTACCTGGTGACATGTGGCAAAAGTCGACACGTCTTGTCTGCTGAGAAAAAAAATCCTCATATCACACTTCACGTGGATACAATGAGGGAACTATTGCAAGACGACCAAACAGTGTGCCACTATGCACGCGCTCCTTTAAGGCTCTCCCTTCACAACCCAAGGTGTTTACGATGAATTCCATGGTACACTAACAGCTCAATTCCTCCCTTTGAATAGGCTTCGGTGCTGCCTACGGCACTGCCAAGTCTGGTGTCGGTCTCACCTCGATGGGTGTCCTCCGCCCTGACCTTATCATGAAAGGTGTTATCCCCATCATTATGGCCGGTATTATCGGTATTTATGGCCTGGTCGTCTCTGTCCTTATTGGAAACGGATGTAAGTTCTTGCCATTTCGTAATTTCTGGAGGGAAGGGGCGTTTCCCAACATATTGCGACTTTTCCATCTTACCTTTGCACTCTCATTCTAGTTAAACAAGAAATGTCACTGTACGCTGGGTTCATTCAGCTGGGAGCCGGTCTTAGTGTCGGCCTTGCTGGTATGGCTGCTGGTTTCGCTGTCGGAATTGTCGGTGATGCTGGTGTGCGTGCCTCGGCTCAACAGCCACGACTTTTCACTGGAATGGTAGGTCATTGAATATTATTCGTGGTCATATGCTGGTGGAAGTCGATTGTCTTTCACCCACTGACCATTACGCTGTCACATTTTTATCTAGATTCTCGTCCTCATTTTCGCTGAAGTTTTGGCATTGTACGGCCTCATCGTTGCCTTGATTTTGAACACCAAGGCTGCCGAATCATCGTGCTAAACAGGAAAGAGGCCCATTGCGCATAATTTAGCTCCGTTAGCCTGTGAGTGTGTGCCATTTGCGGAACGGATTCTATCTTCTGGGCAAGTCGATATTCAAACATTCAAAAGAAAGATGACAATATGTAACTGGGGAATAAAGGTCAACGAAGAAATTCAAGTCATCATTCAGTGCCGTTTATTCCGTCAGGTGCAAACATGACAAGGACGTACTCGGCAAATGCCTAATGTAAGACACTCTCGGGCGAAAGGGACCCTCGCTTTCGTTTGGGTCCCGAAGATAACACTGTGGGAGTTCCTCCACCTCTTCGTATTGACATGAGCGAGTCCAGCAAGGCCACTCCTCTCGGTGTCATTTCAGAATAAACTGATTGTCGTCGCGAAACATATTGCGGCGAGTCTAACCCGTGTGGGCGAACATCAGCTTGAGGCCTCTCGGACGGCCACAGCAGCGAAAAGTCAATGTTGAGCTTTGTATCTAAAGTTGGTGGCCACGCCTGTCCGCCTTGCGGCTCATATTCCAGCCGTCCAGAAACTCTGCTTGTAAAATCGTCCAATTCATCTCGGCTGCTGGTCACCAATTTGAGCTGATAAAGATGCGGTGAAGGTGAGCGGGTGTGCGTCGTGTGCTCAGAGTCAGACGTCCGAACTGACTCTCGAAGGAGACAGCTGTTCTCATGCGCTTGACGGGTCGACATTAATTCCTCTTCCTCGTCCTCAATATCCGCCTTGAGGTGTTTGCTCTTCCCCTCTCCTTCGCTCCCTGTCTTATCATCTTGCAATAAACTCCCGTCGGAAGATTGGCCAGTCTCTTGTTCGTATTGGATGGATGTGTCAGACTCTTGACACGAGAGTTCACTGTCGTCATATTCGCCAAGACTGTCGTTGGACGGAGAGAGGTTTGATCGGGTGTCAAAGCTGGAATCCAGGCTTGGGCCTAAAGATTTTGAGGCTATCCCAATTCTTTGGGCCATACGAGCATAGGTTCTTCGATCGTTAAACGAAGACACGCCATGTTCATCGTGAACCTCTCCTGTTGCGAGGTCGATTTCAAAATCAGGTCTGCCGGAGGCAGCCTTCAGTGAATATCGCTCAATAATGTCTTGCCATGTTTTGGCGAACTTCTCAAGAGACTCTTGCCGCTGTGCCTTCAGTCTTGCTTTTCGAGCGGAGGGCGATGACAAGGTCTCCGGATCGCTTGCGAGGTCCGACTCTGGTGCATGTCCTGTTTTGCCGTTACCCTCAGGCCCAGGATCCTCTTCGGCCTCACTGCTGTCCGAATCGTTCTCATCTGAAGAGCTGCTGTCGTTTGGACCATTCTCATCCACTTGCACAATCTCGCTTGTGTCGCTTTCAATAGCTGGATCATGGCCGCTGTTGTAACCGTCACTTGTGCTCTGGGACGAGTCAACGCTGTAGAGGTGTTCGGTTTGTTGTAGTAAAGGCGACACAGGATTGCTTTGAGCTGCAGTCGATTCAGATATGGTGGCGGTTACCTGGACAGGTCGAATGAAGGACGAAAATGGCGGTAATGTTTGAAAAGAATTATGGAGTCGTGGGCGTTTTTGTGGTGTGTGTAACTCGGATGATCTGAAGGACTGCATTGGATTCCTGTGAAATAAGAGATACTGGTGCAAAAAAAAAAAAAAAAAAAAAAAAAAAAGAAGGGCTGGTCGTCCTCCACACTGGCTTGGACCCCAACCTTAACAAAAAGAGAAAAAAAAAAAAAAATGTCACAACAGGTCCTGTTCAAAAGGTGGACAAGGAAGGAAATCAGTGAAAAATTACACCTTCTTCCTTACCACTAATGCCTCCACGCTTGTTGTTCAGAAAGCTTGTACGAGCCCTCTTGATACGTGAGTAAGCATAGTTAAAACCGGAACGGTTGCTTGTTATGTAGTCATATAGTAGTGTTGATGTTTAATAGTTAACAAAGGCATGGATAGATGGCAAGCCGAAGAAACCACCCGCTAATGCACTGCTATTCAAATAAATATAGTATTACTTAAGGAAAGGCTAACGACATTTGACGCCATCAACCACCCCGGCAACGCAAAGTCTTGGAACGGAAGGTCGGGAGAGGTCACTGAGACACTTCAAGAGTACTTCAAGAGTACTTCGGGCTTGATGTGGATGCTGGCGACTCGCTGCTATTCCTTATTGTCCAGTCAATCAAGCTCGAAATCGCCATATACTTCGCGTCCTCTTGATTTTTCCTCACGGGAATACTTGCTCTGTCATTGTCGTTTCTGACCAGGCCAACTCTTACATCCACACCATCGACCGCTCACAGCACCACAGGACCTCAGCTCCACAAAGCCGTGGCCTCACCAGCCTCACCAGCCTCCTCCTCAACCACACCGACTCATCTAGCCACGGCTCACGTTCTGAGGCATAATGCCACGTTACGGCTAGAAGGGCGTGGGCAGTAAAAGCCAGAACGACTCAATTCTGACAATGACAACGATGCAATGAAAAAAAAATACATTTGGTAAGGATGGCATGTACACACTAGAGAATATTATGCTGCCATTTTCCCAAGTTGCACTCTAAAGTCTCATTTATTTGTTTTCTTAGGGCAAAATATCAGTTTGACAACGATGAATGAGCTCATCAACATGCAGCAGGGGAAGACCCGCTGTTCTGAAATGAGTAGCTCCAATCTGTAGCCATGGAAAAAATGAGAGGACATTGAGTAAGGATGAAAAGGGATCTCTTTCCTTGACCGAGTGCTAAAAATGCACGATCTCAGTTTGTATGATGACTTTGGCTTGAGCTTCGGCGAGAACTGGAACAGCGCTAATGGCTTTATCTTTTTTTTTTTTTTTTTTTTTTTTTTTTTTTTTTTTTTTGGTGAGGGCGGGTTTTTTGTACCTTTGCCTCAGAATGCCGCCTGAAGGTCTTTGAGCGCATATGCTCCTATCTCAGCCAAAAGGTATTGGATCCTCTCTTACCATATCTGTCTTGTGTTTGCTCCTTGACTTTGAATTACAGGGACGACGGTCGAAATGTAGCTATCTTTCGGATTGTGGACATGTGTACAGGCTTGGAGGAACTTCTGATCCAGGGCTCTTACTTTCACAGCGTCACAATCCTTGACAGTCGCAGTAGTGCCACGGAAGACCACCAAGAGATCCCATGCTCAACAGCTTTTGAGTGGAGCCATACTCAGGACAATGAATATGTCGAGTATTATTATGCCGAAGACTACTTGGCCGATTCTAGAGCAAAGACAGCTGCTACAATCTCCATGATATCTGCCTAACACAATCGGTTACCGTCTTTCCAGCATCTTTATCGCCAGAGCCACCATTCCACCGTGCACTCTGGAGCGACTGATTGTCGCCTGCCCAGGTCTGCGCATCCTCAAAGCCCGATCGATCAACAAGGCGAACTGGTTTGGTACTATGGAGTCTCTAGCCAGCGGCCAAGGTGGAGGCGAAGCTAGTCCATGCCTCGAACACCTTTCGAAGCGTCACCTAATAGAGCTAGCGCGCGACTGTTCTCCTTAGTTGGAATGGATCCATTCGATACGACAATCTGAAGACGGGCAGGATACACTACATTTAGACCGAGTTAGCCACGTATTTCTGTAGTCGAAGTTTGAGGACAATTCAACATTACTGTTATCAACCTCGGCGGGATCCATGACCACCAACGACACAATCAACCCATAACTGTCGCTAGGTTCCTTACAAGTGACCATGCTCTGTTCTCACATGTCTTCTCATTAGACACCGAGGATCCAAAACTGCTTGAACTATTTCCCAACCCTTAGGATCCCTTTGACTCGGCCCGCCCGAACAATATTCAATGCCAAATGCCGAACCTAATCCACCTCGATGGCTCTTTAGTAGATTTCTCAACCAAGGAACTATGGTCTAGCCAGTGACGACATCCAATGTTTTCAATGGCAACAACATTCCAAGCGCGCTATCCTAGGCCGTCCAAGTAAGCCAAGCGAGCAGTAATTCTGGAAATCGACTTGCGAGGTATTTTAAGCGATTCGACTGACATGAGAAAACGGCAGTGCGAAGGAGAGCAAGCCTCCCAACAGCATTCCTTCCTGTGCCAAGACATGGCAGTGTCGTCACCTTGACGTCAATCGACATAACGGCCTTCTCCAATTATTTGGTCAAGCAATGTCCCATCATTCAGCACCTGAGTTTGAGCGGCGTTCCAGAGCTCCATGTTGGACATCGACTTCCTGTTCTTACAGGCGTCACTGGACGAGCAGGTCAACGACTTTGCACAGCTCCAAGCAGCGATCTTTCAGGTCGGCTCTCCACCAAGACCCCACCTCAATTCCAAGTGCTTCAAGAGCTTAGAGAGCTGCGATTTCTCGACATTTCTGTCCGCACGATTCCTGAATTTGTGAGAAAAACAGACTTTCGATTCCTACTAAAACGAGCAAGGGTCACCGTTTGGCATTCAATATAGTCACTGCTAATTCGATATAACGACTCGCCTCTCACGACATCTTTTTTCATCGATCCTCAGTGAGCTCCATGATATGCGCTTTTCGATCAAAGTCCGATCTCAGCACGAGCTTCACCACAGACTCTTTCCAAAATCCATCGAATGGCTGAAAGTTCAATATCATCTCTTCCTGATAACTGTCAGAAGTCCTGGTCTCATTGTGCGCTTGACTTTTGCAAAACGTATTGCGTTTTAATGTCTACGTGACGATGGCGACATTTGGGATGGTCGTGGTTGTGAATGATGAGGTTGATGCGAGCCAATGGATAGTAAGCCGTTGAGTGTGATGCATGTTGGCGTTTTCTTGCTTTAACTGTTGAGCTTGGTCTTGTAACTAACGGATTATCGAGTAGCGTTAAATTCTCAGTTAGTTGATCCATCATTTTAACTTGATTGCGGCTCTATATACATGTCAAATATCAATCGGACTTACGCGCACTTGGGACAAGTATAGAAAACAGTTTGACCTTCATCTGCAGAGCGCAGTTGCATGGTATGATATTCCATCTCCGGGTTTCCACAGTTTGGACAGGGTTCTTTCACCTAAAGCATTCGTCTTGTGGTTAGTATGGACGAAAAGGAGAAGAGTGCAACTTCTCAAAAATCAAAATTCGTACCAAGGCTGCTGTTGCGTCCTTAATCTCGCTTTGAACATCGTCTCGCTTATTCCTGAGAGCCGAGGGAAATGCTCCTGGTTTAGACGTGGTGACAACTTCGAAATTCTCAAAGTCTAAACATCAGATCAGAAGTTATGTTGTTATTTAAATTGATTAGCGCATATTTTTATAAGAAATCTAAGGAGCCGCAAGTCTCCATTGCTTACCAATGCTCTGATGGGTGTAGCTGCACAGGTTGCAGACGATCAGATCATCCTCGCCAGGAATATCCAAGAGGTTACCGCACTCTGGACAGAAAATTAGGGAACCGACCTATTTCGTCAGCGTTTTCAGGACGTTGTTTAGATTGGTATTGGCATGAAATGTTTGAAAGTGGCAACACGGTGAAAACCACATACAGTGTCAGGCTTAAGAGAAGGTTGCGATTTTGACATTGTTGGCGGTAATGTGTTCAAAAGTGGAGAGCAAAGCTCGATTGAATTCAAAAAAAGAATAAAAAAGAAAAACATCCCGTTGTGACGTCGTTTTATACAAGTAAAGCAGTCCACTGGTCTGCCTGCACGAAGCCTACAAGCGGGCAAACCATCAGGAATACGCGAACACATGGCATACACCTTTGCATCCCCAAACATCACACTTCCTTTGTCATCTTTTCTTGACATATCACAATGTCTTCTCGCACAGTTCTGAATTCATTCATCCAGTCAACATCAAGACTGTCTACCAATGTCCGCCAACTTTCACTCAAAGCTCTGGATAGGCAAATCCACAGTAGCTGTACAAGCAGTCATGGCATCGGTGTCCAGTTTGGCGCTGTCAACAATTTATTCTCAGACTGGAGTCAAGAACCCCAAGCACAGAGCCTTGTCCCTTTTGTCGTGGAACAAACGGTAAGCCGTAGTAGTCATTTCTTGTTGTCGTGGATATCATGGGATCAATAAAATCGCATTTGGGTTGCCATGATGTTGACGTTTATTGTCTGTTTTCTTGATCGATTCCTAGGCAAGAGGAGAACGATCCTATGACATCTTTTCTCGTCTGCTCAAGGAGCGAATTATTTGTCTGAACGGAACTGTAAGCAAATTTCTGTTGTTCCTAAAGTGTAGCCTCAACATACATACTCACAAACATACATCTTTTAGGTTCACGACCAGTCTGCATCTCTTATTGTGGCCCAGTTGCTGTTCTTAGAGTCAGAAAATCCAGAGAAACCTATCAGTCTCTATATCAATAGTCCTGGTGGGAGTGTCACTGCAGGAATGGCCATTTATGACACAGTAAGTGGCACGGAGATCGAGATTTTTTTAGTTGTGTGAATTCTCCCGCGTAGACATCATAACCAACTGCTAACTCCACCGTTCCTCTCTTCCTTTGGACATGAACTTGATAGATGCAGGTAAGGTCAAGTTGCGTTATCCCCCTTTCGAATTCTAAAGGATAATATCGCACTCTTTTGATCCAACTAACACTCTTATCACACAGTACATTCAATCTCCTGTGTCTACCCTGTGCAATGGTCAGGCGTGCTCGATGGGATCTTTGCTCTTGGCGGCAGGAGAGCCAGGGAAGCGGTATGCTTTGCCCAATGCGAGCATCATGATGCATCAACCTAGTGGAGGTGCCAGTGGGCAAGCTAGTGACATCGCAATCCATGCCCGTGAGATTCTGCGGGTTCGAGAGCGACTCAACAGAATCTACCAGAAGCACTGCAATGTCAAGGATCTGGAAGCTATTGGTAGGTCACGCACTGGATTTGGGTCTACATCTTGATCGTGTACCTTACGCGTATTCCCATCTTATACTTACTGTCCCTGGATTTGTGTAGAGCGTGCCGTTGAACGAGATCATTTTATGGACGCCGAAGAAGCTCTCAAATTTGGACTGATTGACAAGATTCTTGAAAAGAGGCCTTCCTCTGTGGGAGTTGGGAGCAGCTAAGCGGTTGAAATAAACTTCCGGCTAAAATGTTAAGCTTGTCAAAAAAGGATGATTTGCCGAGATCAGCCGCAAGGGTACCTTTTGTTGTGCTGTCATCACGCAATTCTTGTTTTGTACACGCCCCAACGTCAGTGCAAAAGCTGTCAAAAGTTTGTCAAAGTTGCCCCTTAAAAAATTGACAGACTGTGGTGCGCGGTTGGACATAAATAATTTCGTCTTCTGCCCATCCTTCACTTTCTCCTTCGCTCCGTTTTTTCTCACCGCAACATATTCCACTCTCCCACTCTTTTCTCTCGCTCGTTCAAATTCACTATGAAAGTTCCCGTCGTTGCCTCTATGATGCTTCTCTGCAGTTCGGCTGCCATGGCCCACTTCACTCTGGATTATCCCGCCTCCCGCGGTTTCAACGACGACAACGAACCCAACGCCCCTTGCGGCGGTTTCGATACCGTCTCTAACCGCACCCAGTTCCCCATCTGTAAGTCGAATAATCGTATCTTCCCTGTCTACACATTCCATCTCACACCCAGCTCTGATACTAATGCTCTTGCTATGCCTTTCACCTAAATTCTCAACCCACCTTGATTGATCCTGATGGAACAAACAATAGCTAAGGGTTTTTTGACTATCGACTCGTTTCACCCCACTGCACAAGTCAAGATCAATGTTGTGTATGGCAACAGCCCTGCTGCCGCCGACTTCACCACCGCAGCCGCTACCCCTGCCTCGTCCGTCTCAGTGAGCCACCCCGGCCACTCGTGCCTCCAACTTGACCTGTCCTCGTTCAATGGCGCTGCCAAC
Source organism: Podila verticillata NRRL 6337 (assembly GCA_000739165.1). Classification (NCBI taxonomy): domain Eukaryota; kingdom Fungi; phylum Mortierellomycota; class Mortierellomycetes; order Mortierellales; family Mortierellaceae; genus Podila; species Podila verticillata. The sequence goes on along the minus strand of KN042427.1, from coordinate 1,253,041 downwards.
GGCACCAACGCCACGATCCAAATCGTCTACAATGGTGGTGACTCGCCTCTCTACCAATGTGCTGATGTCACCTTGATGACCTCTGCCAACTTGGATCAGACTAAGTGCATCACTGACAACGGAGGCTCTGCCACCCCTTCCGGTAGCGGCACAGCGCCCGCCCCCACTGGCAACAACGCTGGCGCCGTCGTGTCGGTCAAGCAATCGATCACCGCCACCATCGGACTTTTTGCCGCCGCCCTTTTGGCTCTTTAAGCATAGTCGACAAATGCTCATCTTCCTCACATCATTGTACACTAGAAGATAAAAACGTTTTCATTCACACTTCGAGAGTACCTTCGTGGGTTGTCCAATTATCCATTTTATGACCGCTCCATGTCACGAGCCAGAGTCTGGCACTGCGATCCGAGTCCAAAGATATTTGATCCTTGTCCAAATACTTGACTCACTCGACTGGCAGTCTTCTGGTGATTGAACATTCCCTTAGAAGGAGCAGCGGGTATGCTTGTCCGATTACGGGCAGCGCCATGGTGGGGGAAAGTCACGGACGCTGCCACAGGACCACTTGGGTTTGTCTGCTGATAATGATCAAGCCCAAAATATTCTGGGCAAGTCAATGGGGCAGATGCTTGACCTTCATGTTGATGGACTCCTCCTTCGACCCTACTTGCCATCAGTGCCGGACTTTATACGCCCAAATATTCTTGCTGATGAGTGGTAGATGCCAAAGAATATCGATAGAGAGCAGCCCATCTGGGACAGAGGTGCAGTTTGCCGTTGCACGAACTGCTCATATGATCCGTAGAAAGCATGTGTGAGGTATTTCGGAGGTGGATAGGTGAGAGATGTACTGCAGATAGTTTTCGGTGATGTCGATGTCACCCTCAAACCCAATCACAGGCGAACCCAATGGCGAGCCGCTTGCCATCCCAGACAGCACTCGTGCTATGGCTCCGTCAGACTTTCCACGGACATGATGCAGATACAGCTTTCCAGTGGACGGTTATTGACCTGGTGTCGAAGACAGCCGACTGTTCTTTTTGTGACTCGTCGATGGTAGGTATGATTGGCGCCGTTGAGTCGACATTGAAGGTTGTTCAGAGTGGCTGTGTGAACTCTTCACAAGATTGAGGTTATTCCCGAGAAGAGTACCGAGAGTCATTGGAGACGATCGTGTAAGCTTGATCGACGTCGAAATGACTTGGTTAATTTCATCCTCCCAGTCTTGAACGGCAGTTCGCCTACCCGCACCAACGGAGGCAAAGTCGTCGTCAAGCTCTTGTCCTTCGAGCCCAACCAAGGCAGCCTCCTGCATGGCACCACTGCTTCTTTCACCGTGGATTACAGGGTCGTCTTACTCCTGCGCAGAGCGTGTACTCTGAATATTGGCGCCGACTGGAGTCAAAGGTGCGGACTAAAGCAAGTGCATCTGCTGCCGTGACTAAGAGAACATACTGTTGGAATGACACTTTTCTGCGCCTTTTACTGTTTTTGTGTCGTCGTTGCTGGGTTGGTCAAGTTCATCAGGTGTGGTAATTCAGTCCTAGGCGAAGGGTTCGCACGAGCACGGGGTCGTACTAGTGATTGCTGCGGGCAGCCCGATTGTTGGAGCTTCAGGAAAGGGTTGTCGTTAATGTCTACATAGGCGGTACTCCACTCGCTACCATTGCTGCTGCTGCTGCTGCTGCTGCTGGTATATGGTTCCTGTAATTCATCCATCAAGTTCTGCTTCAAACCACCCTGCCGCTCAACATAATCCGCCTATCTCCGGTCCCTGACACCGAGGTCGTGACCAGCTGCTTGCAGCTCTTGTTCCACAGCGTCGTCAAAGTCGAGGTCTTCGTTCTCCGGGTGTCGCTGATCCAAGTAGTCACGCCCGTAAGTGTCGAGCAAGTCTCCAAGCACAACAGGAATCCGCTCCCGCTCCTTTGTTTGGGTCTCTTCGCCATCAAACCTGGTCAAGCAACTACAGGATCTCATGACCGCGGATCTGTAGACAGATTGCTTAACATAGGTCGTATCCAGCAAAGATCTCCAGAACCCAATATCTCTGCGGAGCCAATCCTGTGCATTCTAATGGGCAGTTCTGTAAGTATCCTGATACTTTGCACTTGTCTGAGAGACATAGTTGGATACATGTTAGAGGTCGATGGATTATGCCTAGTTCAAAGAAAGGTTGTAAATATTTAAGATCGGGTCGTTTATCGCTACTATTCAGGGTATACATACCGGAGATCCAAGGTCGTCAAAGAGCGCATTCTGGGAACCAGAGCCAAGATGTCGCTGAAGCTCTTCAGATTGTTTCCTATAAAAATTAACCTTCCCAATCGATGAAGTCCATCTAGAGCCGAGATAGAGTTAAGGACGTTATAGCTAAGATTCAGTCCACGCAGGTTTGGCATCAGAGAAGCAAAGACGGGGGCAGCTCTGAAAGACATCCAGCGCAAATCTCAAGGTACTCCAGGCGGAAGAATCCGATATCAAAATCAAGAGCGTGGACAGGAATTTAGGATTTCTTATCGGATTTGAAACCTGTCAATTATCATAAAATTTTCAATTGGGAAAATTATAACTGACAGGTTTCAAATCCGATAAGAAACCCTGGACGAATCCCTAGTCATAGGATTGCCAGAGAGGTAGAGCTTTCGGCTGTTGATGAACTCGGTCATAACAAGAGCAATACCCTCGCCTTCTCGATCCCGAGCGGAAAACGTTTCAAGCCGAGTTAGTGTACAGCAGTTCTCTAGAGAGAGTAGTCGATTGTCGTCCAGATATAGGGTCCGAAGAGTGGGAAACGGAGCTGCGTCAAAAGTTCGAAGCTTGTTCTCGCATAGACAAAGAATTCGTAAACGATGCAATGGCTGCGCCAGACTGATTTCTTCAATACAGTTGTGTACTAAGAATTTTATAAATACGGAGACTCGTTAGACAAAAAACTTTTTGGGGAAGAGAATTCATGCCCACTCACCAAGGTTAGCGTGAGTGAGCTCCGTTAGTAATTCCAGATCGCACAACTTCTCGATTTGATTGCGCGACACGTCTAGGAACTCTAGGCGTCGTCTGCAGCGAAAAAGAACAGGATCTCTTTTGATTAGTGGTTATTGTCTGAGAGCAGGCACTCGAAAAGAGTGAGCACCAGCAGCCAGAGATATCGGGATGACATCATCTGCAGCCTACTGCAACGGAAATCGAGCTGTGTTATGCAGTTGCGGGACAAATTCAAACGAATAAGAGCATCCATATGTTGCAGGGCTTGGAAACTCTCGACTTTGTTGCTCTCGACCGACAGGTCTCGCAAATGTAAAAGACTGGAGAGTCCTGTCAAGCCCTCCATTCCATTGTTGAAGATATCTAAGTACTGCAAGTTGATCAGATGTCCAAAGCTTGTCAAGTCGCTCAAAAGGTTGTTTCCTAATTGAAGAGTTTTGACCGACATGGGCACTCCAGTCAGATAGGAGACATGGTTCTCATTCAAGAGAAGGACTTCCAGCCTCGGGACCAGGTGGTTCAATTTGATGACACTCTCGGTGTTGCGTCTGGTCAAATCCAACAACCTGATTTGGTCTCACTCATCTCACGGATGCAGCTCAGTGATGAGGCGGATCAGATGGCCCTTGGCATGGCTGAATGAAGCGTTCTCGGGCTGGGGACCTTCTTGGTCACCATGACTCGACTGTGCAATAACTCTCGCGCTTGAGCTGAATGGACAACGCAATCCATCTTATTGGAACTGCCCTGGCTTTGTGACGTGTTCAGACAACCTGGTCGCGGTTGTTTAGGCGGTTCCAGGGCGATGGTTGTACGCGTTCCTGTATATCCTTTCGCCTCATCCTGTTGGTTCATGAAATCCCCTTTTAGTAGTCCTTGGTCATCCATGACCAGTTGACTGAAAATGTCCTCTAAGTTCGATCGTCTTCAGGGAAAATTGGATGCTGAGCTCTGATTAGAGTTGCGTCTGTCGTGAGTCGCTAAATCTTGCCGTGTCTCTACAAAGGAGCCTGTTTCTTCCCACAGTTCGCTGTTACTCAGTATCAACGACGTTATCATCCCACAACAAGAAGAGTTCTTGATCATAGATCGTCGTCGCAGGGTACAAGTGAGCTTGGAGTTACGAGATAATCTTCCAGCATGTTGTCTGATACGAGCTTCTGAAGTGAAACGACTGAGGGCTGTTGGTTCCCGTCATCCTCAGACCACAAGTCGATAGAGTTCATAGCATCTGGCTGGGACTCATCCGACAACGTTGTATCCTCGTTAAGATACGGCTCCGTAATGTCGTAGCGACTCTGAGCGGTGCGTTGAGTTTTATTGATCCGCAAGGCTTTCTCTTCCTCAAACTCCTTAGCAGCATCCTCAGTAACCTTCACCCATTTTTCCTTCATATCAGGTAGTGTCCAAGAGGGTTCTTGTTGAGAAGGAATATGGTTTGAATGATTTCTGTGATAGCAGTCAGAGGACTGACCGAAACGCGCTGAAATAATTGTTGTGGAGGCCATCGCGGACGTGGGGATAGACACTGTGGCCTTTTGCGCTGTTTGCTCAAATCCTATCGTATTTGTCATAGCATTCGATTGTCAGCGAAAAGTAGATGATGGCAAAAAAAAAAAAAAAAAAAAAAAAAAAAAAGAAAAAGAAAAAGAGAAGTGGTCGGCCGGCAATTTACCATAGCTTTTAAAAGACTCTGCTGGGTCACCTGTTGGATGTGGTAATAGTGGTGTCAGTCGCAGTCTATGAGTGTTCTGGAACTGAGGAATGCTCTGCTTTTCTCGTTTCTTTAACTTCAGTGATTGTTGCTGCTGAGAAATAACATGCTGGTGTTTGTGGATAACTCCAGACGAGGGCATAGAAGGAATCGGCAGTTTTGATATAAAGGTAGATGCTGTTCTGGCGCTGAAATTGGCTTTGTTATGAGTCGCCAGTCTCTTGTGCTTTTCTGAAGATAGCGAAAAGGAGGCGCAGGGAACCATGTTGAGCATGATAATTCCTACAACCGAGCAGATGCACTCTTAGATGCGGCTAGCTTGTAACGAATCTACACACCTATTAGACGCGAGAGATGCGAGCAATTGAGGTGAGTATCTGCACTTTTTCAACAAGCGCCTGTCAGGGGTGTAGATCCTTGGATATTGTGTACATCCAGTCAAGCACAACATGCAGTCTGCTAGAAGAGTCTTGTTCTATGTTTGCAAAAGCTGACTGTTTACCTGCGAGGGAATAGGTCAAAATAAGAGGAAAAGGCACGGATCAGCGCTCTCTAGCTGCCCAACGTAATGATGCTTCAGTAAATAGACAGAGTTAGCGAATGGTTGATGATGGAACGGAGGCAATGGCAATACGATTGGATGGATCGATCTGAGGATGAAGTAGGTTATGGAAGAAGAGTTTTTTTTTTTTTTTCTTTTTTTTTTTGACTTTCAGGCATTCAGACGAAGAGGATAACAGCAAACGTTACATTCCAAAATACTCCAGGGCTTTCTTGCACCGTTAAGTTTGACCCTCCCAGTGTATTCAGGAACCAAAATCATTGTTAAAACTGTAGCCAGGACTTTATGACTTCTGGTCTGCTAGATAACTATGCATTCGCTGTAAGGAAGGGGTGGTGTGACTTGGGTATCCTGCATCGAGAGCGCCCCTGAGAAGTCTTGCCGCCGGTTCTGCGCCGTATTTTCGAGCATACTCTTCCACCAGGAGCTGGAATGTGTCTGGGTGTCGCGACGCATATCCTATCACAGGAAGGGAAACTGTAGGGTTCGGCATGAATGTCGTTGTTGGTCCTGCAGCAGAGCTGTCCACGGAATGTGGAACGCGCTGTGGTCCCTTTTGGCTGGCCACTTCCCGTGATAGCTCAAGAAACATGTGCTGGGCAAGGACACGGTCCCTCGCTTGAATTGCGCCACTCAACAGGTGGTACCACGTCCTTGCGTTTGGTCGAAGTTTGAGCGAGGCCATAATCTCCAGGACCCCAACGGCTGTTAAAGGGGAAACTTTGATTGGTGAATTAGCGGTAGACGAAGCAACTGAAGGTGGCAAATGTGGAGCCGGAGAAGCACTATCGCCTCCTGTCGCGCCTTCCAAGAGGATATTTATGTGGTGGATGTCCTTCCTTATTCCAATCCTGTCCATATTCTCAAAGACGTTAATGGCCCCTGTTAGATTTCTGGAGCGAATGTAGCACCTCATCAGATCCCTGCAGAGTTCGGCGTCGCGTTTAACACCTAAACCCTTTAACGCAGAGATGAGTCGCTGTGTCATTGCGAGCTGGCCGTAAGCAGAAGTCAGTTTTATCAGGCTACGGTAGGTGTCGGCGTTCGGTTTCAGTCCATGATGCTCCGTTAAAGTGTGAAAGAAGGACACCGATTCTTCGTAGCGGCTCTCGCGGATCAAACCTCGCAGAAGGACGTTGGCTGCCTCGATAGACGGTGTCCTTTCTTCCTCCAATGCACTCTTAAAATCCACCATTGCACTGTTGAAATCAAGTGGTACCATCTTTTTCCGAGCTATAGTGGCCGTGCTGCCGTTGTCGAACGGCGCTGTATCCATGTCCTTTGATAGTGGAGACGATTTTGAGGAACCCTGGTGTGCCCATTTCGCTCCTTTCGTCCGAGATGAAGTCTGAGGACTTTTGATGGTTGTTGCCGTCGATGTCGATGGTTGTTTAGTTTTGTCCGTAGAAATGTCAGTAGATATGCGTCTTGTGAGTGTTGATTGGCCGCATGAATTCGGATCCTGGCCGTGCGGTTTTGATGGTTGTTGACTGTCGATAAGGATCTCGCGCGAGGATTCACTGATTACGAAGTTTTTTGAGAGATTCGGATTTGCTCCTAATAGCTGACTGTGAAGCTGCGCCAGCATGGCTTGATCTCTGTGGTAGCTGAGCCAGAAAATAAACATGTTCCAATCGCTTCCTGCGAGGTGTGCCAGCAGTTGCCGGCGAGTGATGGATGAGTGTAGATGGTGTAGTACCGAGAGCGGAGGAACTATGGTGGAGGGTGAACGGTGAATCGCCTGCAGTTCCCGATGAAAGCTTAGAGATTCGCTCCTGACGCTGTGTGCAGCGGGGTGCTTGGCATGGACCAGCAGTTGAAAATTTTCTAGACTCACGTCTTGTACCCCTGACAATCTTGGTGAGGAGGGAGACAATGTTACTGAGGGCGCCGGTGGTATTTGTGCATCGGCGAATGCTGCTAGAACACGTACTAGAACTCCAGGTGACTGCGCTGACTTGCGATTTGCTGACAGTGGATTCTTTTGAGTGTGTCGGGGTTTTGTGGTGAATGCGTGTGTATCGAGTTGGTTGTTTGAGTGACTTCGGGAAGTTACAATGTGCTCGGTTCTGGTCAGATGCTGCGGTACCGACGCATTACCGAGGCTCGCACTCATGTTGGCAGCGGGACACAATGTTGATGTGGAAAAGGAGCGTGAAACTCTCTTGGGCAGTTCCGGCGCCATTATTGTATCCATGGATCCTGTCCGTCCGGATCGGGAGCATTTCCAGCAGTGGTTCAACGAAATCGAAGGGCTCGCTACTCTTCCACTGGGTCCTGCCAAAGAATTCGACAGGACATTGGCTGGCCACGCCAAGGCCTTGGACTTCGACATTACTTAGTCACTGCTACTTGAATCTATCCCACAAGAATATGATGCTAGAAATGTTCCGAATAATTAGTTCCAGCTTTACAATATAGGATTGTAACTAAAGTAATAAATGGGTAGAGAATAAATTATATATGATCTCATACTTGCTGTTTCCAAGTATGCTTTGACGTTATAGGAGCTTAATGTGAAGGCGAGTGTGTGGATGCATGAGATGAAGTAAAGATTGGACTTGACCTATGGAATCATTATCCCTCGGCAAAGACATCTTGTTTCACGGTCACAACGTGATTGGTGGCAATTGTGACTGCATCTATTGTTTTGATGCTATTTGTTGCTGAACAAAAAAAAAACGAGCATCCTCTTATCAACGGACACCTCTCAGCATTTCATTAGCCAAGATCCAGCATGGGCAAGGTCAAGAATAACAAGAAGAAGCAACAGCGCGTTAACGCCACAGGAGTGCCTACCAATGCCGAGATTGAAGAGGCTGAAAATCTGCAACGTGTTCCTGTCGAGACTATTTTGCCATTGATTCAGAAGGTAGACTATTCTACCCATATCGATCGAGCAAGTTGGAGTGCATCATATTCCAGGGATGTAAAATCTGTTCAAATCAGCTAAACCGATGCTATATCGCTACCGTAGCTTTCTTCTCCTGATGCCAACGAACGTGCCTGGGCTGCCGCAGGAGCCAGCAACCTTTTGATGCACGACGCTGCCACTCGCCGCTTGATGCTCAGCAAGAACCTGATTGGAGCATTGATCGAGCGTTTGACCGACTCTGTCCACGAGGTTGTCGTGGAGGCTCTAGGTGCCCTCCGAAACTTGACGGTTGTCGGTGGCGAAGAGGTCATCAGTGAGATGTACAATAAGAATGTCCTCACCCCTGTAACGGCTTTGATTCCCCCACTCGGAGTCATGATTGACAGCATGCTGACAGCACCAGCGGCTAGCGCACAGGAGCAAGAAAAGAGAAAGACTGTTTGGGACTGGGCCGAGAACATTATCAGTGTCATCTGGGCCATGTGTGAGAATTCTGAAAAGTCCCTCAAGGTTGTGAACAAACTCAACATGATCCCGTTCCTGATGTCTTTCATGAGCAACGTCGACAAGCTGCCTCCCAAGGTCATTGTCGCTGCAGGTACTATACACCTTTTTCACTGTGCCCTGCTGCTTTATGCATTTTCTGACTCACTTCTTTGTTTCTCTAGCGCAATGTTTGTACACCCTGACCGACGATAATCCCGACTGTCGGGTTGTCTTTGTCAAGAATCCGGATTATATCAACCCTTTAATGAACATTCTGAGTCTCAACGTCAACGCAGAGGAGGAACTCTTGATCAAGACTTTGGCCTGCGGTATTGTAATCAACCTGCGAAGCATCATCTCCTCCAAGGCTTCTGAGAATGACTTTTCCGAGATCCACAGCGCCGTACTGCCCGTGTTGAGTGGCGCATTGAACTATGATCTTCAAAAAGCCAGCACCGATGCCGCTGCCGCTGCTCAAGTTGTTGTAAGTTGGAAACATTTTGCGGATCTTCTTTTTACTCATTACTGCGTCGATTTTAATGTCTGAATGCTCATCATCCGTAATCTAGAACCTGCAAAAGAAGGATGTCGACTTGTCTAAGCCGAACCAGCCCGCCACGGACGAGGAACACGCATTGGCCCTGATTGAGACTCGCCTGCAGACCCTTCAGCTGTCTCTCGAATTAATCGCCAATATCTGCACAGAGTCTGTAGAGGGCGTCGATCACGAGGACGAAGAGGAGTGGAAAGACGAGGACGATGATGAGATGGAAACCCACGATGACGAAGACGAGGACGCGATGAACGAGCCAGAGTCAGAAAAGAAAGACGACGGTCTGGATGAAAACACCATGCGCGAGATGGAGCAGCTCGCTGCTGCGTCATCGGAGACACCGCTGGATCTCTCTGGACACACTATTATCAACATTCTGGTGAACACTATCTTCCCAGCTCTGATTCACCTTGGCACCCCCACCCCTCTGTCATTCCCAGAGCAGACCGTTCCAACACCGTCCACAGTCGCCCCATTGATTACCACACAGCTCGCCACAACTCACCTGAGAGCGATCGAGGCTCTGAACAACTTTTTGCTGACTATGGCCGATTCTGTTCCCGGAAAATGGTGGTACAAACACAGGAAAGCAGATGCCGACCAGTGCTGGACATGGCTTTTCCAGCAGGCTGGAGCTGTTGCAGGCAATGGCGTTCAGGTTGGAGCCGAGGAAAAAGGGCAAGAGATGCGTGGTGCAGTGCTGGATGCCATTGTTGGCTGTCTGTGGACACTGGCCCGTGGCTTGGATGCTGAGGTTCCTTTGGCAGACTTTCACATTCCCGCATTGATGGGAGCTTACACCTCCACAACGTCGGACAGCATGCGTGTCAAAAGTATTGGATGCTTGGGAGTCATTGCAAAACGTCAGGGAGCCATTGAGACAAACAAGGTATGAGCTTGCATCCACAGAGGAGTGCTGCAGGGATGACCACATTCTGGAGAGAGAGAAGAGAGAGAGGAGAGTGTGTTCACCATTATTACTATTCTCGTTCACTCGATCGTTATTTGTAGGCTGTCGGAGAATTCTTGATGAACTTGCTCAAGAACAACCCAAGTACAGAAGCCTGCGTGGAAGCACTGAACGCCATGTATGACATATATGCCGACAAAGACTTTGACTACGATCTGCCTGTGTACGTCCAAGGAAACTTCAACCAGGAGCTGAGAGGCATGATCAAGATGGTCAAGTTCATGGTCAGGAACATTGACAGACGCAAGAGCAGGGATCTGAGAAACCGTGCGGATGAAGCAGCCATGAACCTGGTTGAGTTTGTCAAGTACAAGGAGAACGAGCGCCGTTAACTACTAGAGACGCTATACAACAACAATACACTATGCATTATATCACAATCATTGCGAGATGGGTGAATATCTATGAAATCGATAGCCTGTCGCTCCGTGCGCGATCCTAATCTAACCGAATTGACTACATTGAGCAATAGGACTATAAGTGACTTGTACACATCTGAGAGGGTCCAGATATGTCGTGGATGTCGTGCCCATTTTAGGCAAGAAAAGCGGGCCCATCAGTGCACAAGGCATAAACACTACTCCACGAGACATTGTTAGTCCAGCTGCGATCACAATGGTTTCTGGATTGTCAGCTTTGTTCGCCTTTCTGATGGATGAAATAGAAGATATATGGATTTTTTTTTTTTTTTTTGGAAGAGTGGAAACCTTTCTCATTCTGTCATGCATGCTTTTCGAAGCGAAGGCCGAATGGCGTTTGACACCAATTCGTTGCTCAATCGTTTATTAGTCTCCCACTTGTTTCCTTTTGTTCAAGTGGGGTGCCATGGGGAAAAAAAAAAAAAAAAAAAAAAAAAAAAAAAAAAAAAAGAGGACAAAATTCGAAGAACTGAAAAGCTGAGCAGGGAGACGAGAAAAGAAATCATGGGAACGTAAAGATTACATCGAGAGCGATGGTTGGTTGGGAGAAGAAGGGATGGTTGCACAAAAAATAATAATCAAAAATTGGATCCAGGCACAACTTTTTTTCTTTCCCCACACAATTTCCACTTGATACTTTCATGAGCCGAGGACAGGGCAAGACTAATCGATTGCGCGGCCCCTCCTATCGAGTTTCCATGCATGACACACGGTTTCCTCAAGAGAGAATGGGCGTGTGATCAAGGGCCGAGCGCGCTTTTGACTCCTGATCTCTACTTTGCGGATCAAAAAATAAAGAGGTTTTTCCTTGACCGATAAGTCCAGCAAACTACAGCACATGGCGGAAGCATCACTCAGCCTCCGAATGTAAGTCCGACGCACTCAAAGACGAGACATGGAAGCAAGGAACCCTGCCAATTTCCGGCGCGCGTGCGAAGCATTTTTCCCATGAGTTCCAAAACCACTTCCCATGAGCTCCAAAACCGCTTCCCATGAAGATTTGGATAAAATGCAATTGATCGAAGCAGAGAGGATGATGGGAAAGCGAAGTGGGCCTAGCAAGTGCTCAGAAAGGTAAGTCACTCACCACTCGTCCTCACCCACACAGCTACAATTTGACTCATTACGCCTTTGCATCCTTTTCATCATTCTTCCATCTCAGGTGCGGAACTTAAGTGGCCCTTCCTCTCTGTCTCACTTTCATTCTTGACAACCTTGTTGGTCTCATCTCTGGTCCTTGTCACATTCACACTCATCCCGTTTCATTCCGTTCTCATCTGTCTTCCACGCCTTCTTTGTTGCTGTGTAGAAGGTCCTTCCTTCTCCACATTTTTTCACATCAACCTCTCTGCCACTCTCCCTTCTCCCTCCTCTCTCCTCCCTTCCTTGCCTTCCGGACCATTCCCCATCTAAATGACAGCCAAACCTCGTCCAAGCATCTCCCTCGAGCGGACCATCATTCCGATTCACTATAACCTCAAAATTGTGCCATGTCCTGTCAATTTTTCATTCCTTGGCGAGGTCTCCATCGAGTAAGCCGACATTCAATTTCTGACACAGCGTGGACGTTCTCGTCATACCCTATACCTCTCATTTTTACCAGCAAATATGCAATAATCACTCATATTCTCTCCCAATTTCTCGCTCACGCTATGTAGGATTTGTATTGCGGAACCCACGTATGGGATTACTCTGAATGCTAAAGAGCTCAACATTCAGACGGCTACCGCCAGAGACCAGTTGTCGACCTCGGGATATAGGTACTTCAGTTGGACACGAAAATGAGCATGGTGGGATTATCCGAGTACACATCTGTGCGCTTTAGGTCATGTTGTGTCTGATACCCACGAGGGGTGGCCAACCTCCTGTTCATATCACTCATGCGTTTGTAACATTGTGCCGTTGTACTACAACCCCACCCATTAACGACATACAGTCCCATCGCGGCCTGGAACCCTGGTCGCGTGCAGAGTATCTCTCATCTGTAATTTATGATCGCGAAGATTAACTACTTAATTTCAACTTTGTACACTCTTCTTCTTTCCGTCCTTCCCCTCATTCTCCCCTCACCGCCGCCACCGCCACCGCCGCCACCACCTGCAGTGTCACAGCAACAAGCGTCAGCTACAATGTTGAAGAAGAAACTATCACCCTTGAGTTCCCGACCGTCCTACACGTTGCCACATCTTGGATTCTGGACATCGCCTACATTGGCCTTGTCAACGAACGGCTTAACGGATTCTACCGTTCTGTATACACTGATGCGGACAACAACATCCAGTATGTGATAAATTTCTCCTCATTCGTCTTGCTCGATGTCGATAAGCTCGTTTTTCAATGCTCTGAACTTCCCTGCGCTCACTTCTTTATTTTTCTTAGTCAACTGACAACAACCCAGTTCCAGTCGACACATGCTCGTCGAGCATTTCCATGTTGGGACGAGGTATGTCTTTATCCTTAAGCGAGCGAGAACTTCGTGGCACATATGCGCCCAACTAATATATCCTCATGAATGTTCTTAACAAATAGCCTGCTGTAAAAGCAACATTCACCTTGACGTTAGTTGCCCCAATGGGAATGACCTGTTTGTCAAATATGAGTGTAGATACAACAACTCTTCTTGAGAACAGAATGCAAGAAGTCACCTTCCTCAAGACGCCGATAATGGCCACTTATGTAGGCTTTCCTTGTTTAATTGCTCTCCTGTAAGCTGGAGGCACTCTAACTAATATCATACTCGTCCGATCAAACTGTTAGCTATTGGCATGGACCATTGGTGACTTTGACTACATTGAAGCCTACTCATCAGGTGAATTCAATGGTGAGCCAGTGCAGTGTCGACTGTATGCTCCTGTGGGGCTTGCCATCCACGGTCGTTACTCTCTAGACTTGGCTGTAAAGGTGCGTAAACCTCCATAATCTCACTTTTTTCGTATTCTCCCCACATCCGCCTAATTACTTGAGGATTGCTTACTCGAATATATGTCATAGTCTGTCGAATACTTTGCGCGTCTGTTCAATATACCCTATCCGCTTCCCAAGCTGGACTTGGTGGCAGTGCCTGACTTTGCGCCTGGAGCTATGGAGAACTGGGGATTGATTTCGTTTCGAACCTATGCTGTTTTGATCGAAGAGTTCAGCTCCCACGACCGCAAACTGGAAATTGCAGCCACTGTTATCCACGAGATTTCGCATCAGGTAAATCTTGGCCGTTGTATTGTGCGTGCTGTAGCAGAATCCAATAGCACATCACTCATCTGTCTCAATGTCTTGGATTTGACCTCTTTATCGGCTTTCTTTTTTAACAGTGGTTTGGAAACCTAGTGACCATGGATTGGTGGTCTGACCTTTGGTTATTTGAAGGGTTCGCAACCCATCTTGCCTATATTGCCGTGGACGAGCTGTTCCCTGAATGGGATATCTGGTCCGAGTTTGTTAAGAGAATTCAAGAGGTTCTTAAGCACGACTCTCTAAGGACATCTCACCCTGTCGAAGTCGGAGTTGAGAATCCATGTGAGATCACCCAGATCTTTGACGAAGTCTCCTACATGAAAGGAGCATCTGTTCTAAGGATGCTAAGCGTTTGGTTGGGCCAGGACAAGTTTCTTCAAGGCATCCGCAAGTTCATGCTCAAGTTCATGTGGGGCAATGCCAACACGGATGATCTCTGGCAGACTTTAGCGGAAGAATGCCATGCGGATGTGCCTGGCTTCATGCAAAAGTGGACGAGGCAAACAGGAGTAAGTAATATATTTCATTGCCAGGTATATCGCTTTCCCACCAGTTAGTATATTTACGATTTTTTTTTTTTGATTTTTTTTTTTTTTTTTTTATGGGAATGGTTGCCTACTATTTGTTAGTACCCTGTACTTTCTATCACTGAACTCGACGATTCGACGATTTTGGTTCGGCAGAATCTGTTCTTGTCCACTGGAGATGTCCGGGAGGAGGAGGATTGTTTAATTTGGCCTGTTCCTCTTTCACTCATTACAGCCGACGAGCCTGTAGCTCGTAATATAATGATGGACTCGAAAGATATGGTCCTCAAAGTTGACACCAACAAGTGGTATAAATTCAACATGGGCCAAGCAGGATTCTACCGCGTGTCATACCCTTCAAAGTCTCTAGATCTGCTAGGGAAGACGTTTGGAGCTCAACGCCTGAATGGCACGGCGGACGCTACCATTAGGACTCGGCCAGGACCTCTCGACTCTGCCGATCGTGTTGGTCTATTAACTGACGCAGCAGCTTTGGTCGCCAGTGGGAATGCAGCGACCAGCAGTTTCTTGACCCTGCTCAAATACTTTGAAGACGAAGAGGACTACATGTAAATTGACTGCTCAAATTATGAAAAGTCGCTCCGACATGTTCTTTGTTACCTAATCACTAATAGCTCCAATCTCAAACTCGCTCATTAGGGTATGGGGTGAGGTATCGCTACGACTGCAAGAACTCCTTTCTGTCTGGCTGGAACAACCGGTGTCCGTCATCAATGCGTTGAAGGAGGTCCAGCGACGGCTGTTCACAAAAATCGTCAAACGGCTTGGATGGGACTATGCCGAAGGAGAAGATCCGTCATCAGGTCATCTTCGAGCACTAGCTATTCGCTTTGCCGGACGAGCAGGGGACCCAGAGTAAGTTCATGAGTAACATTGTAAACTTTGACGACTCACATAGTGTCTAACAATGAGAATCTTTCTTCTCTGTAAAATTTCTACTCTTTACAGTATCGTTGCTGAAGCGCGAAAGCGGTTTGGGGCCTTTATGGCAAACAAAGATATGTCCGCGATCCCCCCCGATCTTCGGTTCCCAGTTTTCGAGATCGTCCTGCGAACTACCGTGGGTACAGAGGAGTACGAAGCTGTCGTCAGCTACTACCGTGAAACGTTCATCCCAGGGGAGAAGCTCGTTGCCCTGACGGTCCTTGGTTACGCCAATTCACAGGAACTCGTTCGCCGGACGCTCGCTTTCGCGATGAGTCCTGAGGTTCGCACTCAAGACATTCTAACAGCCATTGCAACACTGCGTTCGTCGATGATGGGCCGTGCAGAACTATGGGATTTTATGCGCCTACACTGGGATGTCCTCTATAATCGTCATTGCGACGATCTGCGATTCTTGGACTACTTTGTGGTACTCTCCATCGGATCATTCTCGTCTCTCGAGAGGCACCGAGAAGTGCAAGCGTTCTTTTCTACGAAGGATACCAGCTCATACGAAAGAATCCTCGCGACTTGTTTAGAAGGCATCCGTAAAAACATTCTCTGGTTGGAGCGAGATCGGCAGGACGTCGAGAACTGGCTAAGAGTCAATGGCTACCTGACCAAGGACCTTTGCTTGCGCTCAGGAGGCGACATATTGGTGGAAACGTCCTTTGGACATCTGTCGCATGCAGACCGTATAAGGCAGCAACAACACTTTTACAATGCATCGTCCGGTATACATCAGGCTCACTATGCAAATACCAGCGGTGTCGCTCAGTCCATTCATGGGTCATCCACCACCAATACCGCCAACTCATCCAGGTCGTCTTCATTCTCCTCGTCACCGGCACCCAGTCCTCGTCGCGTACGCTCTGGAAGTAGTCCTGGTGGTTGCCATCATCACTGTCATCACTCTCCTTCGCCGCCTTCATCGTTCGAAGACGAACAGGTGCAGCTATTGATGAGACAGCAACAAGAGCAGCAGCATAAACTAGAGGAGCAGCAGCGCCAACTCCGCCAACATCAATACCAGCAACAGCAACAGCAACAGCAACAACGGCAACAGCAGCAGCGACCACATGCGCCACAAGAACAGCTGATGGTGCAACTCCAGCAGCAGCTCTGGCAGGAACAACGATTTAAGCTACATCATTTACAAATGCTCGAACGACAAGAGCAGCACCAACAGTTGCGGGAGCAGGAAGACCGCCTTCAAAAGAAGAATGGTGAGCAAGAGCAACGCGCTCTTGAGAACGACATGGAGCTTCTTCGCGTCAGTGAGCGAGAACTATGAAAAAGGCGATTCTGAAATAAAAGCCTTCTCAATTATATTGGTTTGATCTCATGAAAATGGCTCCAGAGCGTACATCTTAACGGCAAACAATCCGGAAGGAAAGCCTTTCTGAGTGTCCTCTCTTAACAACTTGAGCTCTGCCTTCTCAAACATTTCTTTCCATACCAAATCCGACCGGGTCATGGACGAGTCTTCCTCGTCAATGACGATCCCAACTTTGGCGTTATTTTCTTTTACAAAGATCATTCCACCGGGCTTCAGGCCCTTTTTGCACCGGTTGAAAAAGGCGATCAAGTCATCTACGTATTTGTAAGCGAGAACAACGGTTTTACATCGCAGTGAGCGTCTCAATCTTCTGTACCTAATCTCAAGCTGCAAAAAACGTAGTGTTACCTTCGGTCAAGTGTCCAAGGACCCATTGGCACCAAATCACGTCGAACCGGCCTTCCCAGGCAGTACCCTCAAACTGAACGTGCTGCAGACCTTGACAGCGGACTTCCCCAACCTTACCAGAGTCGATCTCCGCCTTCAAGTACTCTTCCTTGGCTTGCTTAACAAAGGACTCGCATCCTTCAACGAGATCTACATGATCGAAAGCTTTGACGAGCACCTGCTTGGTCACTCTACCAATACCTGCTCCACAATCCAGGACGTGTGAAGGTCCTGATCCGGGCAATGGCAGTTTTGACCGCTTTATCGCTGTGGTTGATGAAGACACTGTTGACTCTGATGTTTGATTGGGAGGACTGACGATCGATGCAGCAGTGGATGTCGAAGGTGGGCTGACAAACTCTGACAGGAAGCGCAACGACGTGACAGCGTCTGGGCGCGCCAACTGACCAAGGCCTCCAAGCATTCCGTTGATGGTTGCCGGAACACCACTCCAGTACTTTTCTGCGTCGGTGTACCAGCCCGGTGACTCTGTGGGCTAATAAGCGATATGAGGATGTCGTGAGGCGAAAAATATGTTATTATCAGTTCTTGACGAACGTCTGTTTCTGAAGCCTGGTCACCCGGTTTTCTACGAGGAATCTCCCTCCTCCGTTAATCCTCTGTTTTCCATGCAAGATGAACATGCCTCCATTTGATTCTTGCTACGAGGTTGGGTGTTCGAGACGATACTCTAAAAAAAAAAAGAGTGCAATCGATATTCAAATTTGCTAAGCCACCAAAGTACAAATGGAACAAAGCTCCGAGGGCCAAACAAACTGAACTGATCAGCTCTTTCTGCTATTCTCCATTCTCCTGCTCGCCATTTCACCAATCTCCATCCAATGCTCGCCAATAAGAACATTCTGTCCGGCGCCATGCGTCTGGCCGCTATTGCACGTCCAAGCCAAACCCGCGCCTTCTCTGCCTCCTCTTTTTGCAACCAGGAACAGACCGAGGCTGAGCCTGCCTCTGTAGAAAAGAAGACACCCTATCGCACAGCTCGTTATCTTCGCGAACTGGAGAACAAGCAAGCCTCAGGCCCTCGTTCCTTTGGTCGAGGTCGCCGTGAGGGTAGCAACACGGATAACACTCGAGGAGTTGCTGCTCCAGGAGAGCTCAACAAGAGTCGTTTCGGCGAAAGACGTCCCCGCCAGTTTAACAGGAACAACAACAGTGCACCAGCACCTCGCTTCCAGGCTCCTCCTTCCATTCCCTATGACGCCACCAAGGAGTTGCAGTTCGTGGACAAAGTTGACTGGGCGATCACATCTGTCCTCGAATCACGCCCATTGTACGCTAACGTGGCGTCCAGCAAGGGTGCAGTTGCTCCCCTAGGCACAGCAGCCGTTAACCTCAGCAACGCCGGCTTCTCGCAGTCATCCGATATTCACAGCATCAGTATGCCCGGCACCGCTTTCTCCGCTGAGACTGTGGGAGTACGTGCTGATGGCGATTTCGACCCCGAGGTTGAGCAGAGTCTGATCCAGGAGCTTGGATCCCTTCAGAGCAACAAAGACAAGGATCACCGCAAAGCTGCCGATGTGTCGCTCGACAACCAGAAGATTGCTTTCCATATGACTCACAACTACCAGGAGATCATGAACCCCCGCAATATGATCAACCGCTTCAACAACGGCAATGTCAAGCACATGGCGGCAACCAAGTACGAATTCGGATCAGACGAAGTGGCTGGCGCTGGCAAGGATCAAGCCGAGAAGTCTTGGAAGAGGCTAGAGCGCCTGGGCGGTGATTACACACGGTCCAGCAACCCTCTGTCATTACTCGCTAAGCCTAAGACTGGTAAGAGTGGATCAGCACTGCTTGATTCTATCAGCCCACTGATCGGCCAGAACCAGAGCATAGGATTGGAAGACAAGAAGAAGTTCATGAAGGCACTTGAAAAGGGACTCGGGGGTTACTGAATAGCCCAACCGCGTTTGTTTCTTTTGACGGGGAAGAGCAAGCGGCATGGACCGGATATACACATTCGATGATATCGGGATTGTATCACCAACAAGCAACATATATACATAGAGAAGCATTAAACTATTTCACTTCACATTTCAGCTTGCCACTGGATGTACAATTGAACAGGGTTACTACTTCATATTTTTTCTGTACTTTCAAACCTCCTCATCATCGCCATCATCATCGTCATCGTCACTGTCAAACACGGTGCCTTGTGCGATAACAGGTCTATATTAAAAAGAACAGTTAGGTCAAACAGTGAAGGAAGAACAATATGTGGATCCTGTTGCGACTTACTTCTTGACTCTGGGATTGAGGTAGCTGACGCCTTTGCGTTTCCTCATGAGATTGGCATTATTGAGCAAGGCCAGCTGCCCATTTTTCGATTTCGACCGACCGCCTGTGGCAGTGAGACCGCCCGATGCTAACAAGATAGGACAGAAGTACCGTGATTAGTAGACAACATCACGGTATTATAAAAGAAAAAAGAAATCCACCCTTGGACGTTTTTCAATGATGCATATATCATGACTGGCCAAGAGCAATTGTATACGTACAGCTTTGGGAGGCCAGTTGGTTGGCTCGGAGCCTCTCAATCTCGAGTCTGAGCGTCGCGTTTTCGCTTTTGAATGTGTCGCGCTCTGTTTTCAGGGCCTCATAGCTCTTTCCGCCAATGATGGGTTCATCTGTTGATGCCCCAGAATTGCTCCGAGATCCAGACGATGTAGTTACTCCGACTGTGGTGTGATTTGAGGATATTGAGCAGCCATGTGCCTGGATGTAACTCGCGCACTACGAACAACAATTTTTTTTTGTTTGGGTTCAATGGCAGGAGCTACGAAAAGTAACTAGTGGAAAACTCGTTATTATTACCTCAAACATGAACTCGCCTAACTTCTCGCCTCGGCTGGCATGATTGACAGGATACATCTCGACCGCAATCGTGGTCAGTTTGTTGGTAGAGTTCGCTTCGCGGCTCTGGACATTGTTGTCAATGATCACTGTGCACTCGCGAGGGTTCGAGTCCGCCAAGTGGAAATAGCCCTCCATGATAGCGGTCCTGAACCGGTTCGCAAACTCGTCCCAGCTGGAGTCTCCTGCGGCTGTGAGCTATTTGTCTCGGTGCAACGCGGATTATCATAGTGAGTGTTGTGCATAACTTGCACTATTGCGTGATCCTACTTTTTAACAAGCATAGCATACTCACCAGGTCATCCAAATCATCTCGGCGGTACTCTCGCTCGAAATAGCTCTTGCCCGTGAATGCACTAAGAATCCAGCCTCCCGCCTCGTCCTCGTCGACTGAATCGTTCATGGCCAAATTCACTTGAGAATAAAAGATAGCCTTGCCATTCGCGGAATGGGTAAGCTGAACCAGCTTGTGGAGCCTTGAAAGCGGCTCGTATTTTGACATCTCCTGTATTTTAATTGTGCAAGTGGCGAATTCTTTGTTGGTGGGAATTGGGAATCGAGAAATGTACGTTTGAGAGATGTGAATGGTGGCAATTTTTCTGGCTTCGCCAAAATGTATTTGAAACCCTTAAGCTTCGATCTATGGCAAAAATTGTCCTTGAACTATTTCTTCGTCGCCATCCACCTCGCTCTCATATTCGCCAGTGTCTTCGACGGTTTGGATTGTTGCCTCGGATCCTCTGCTCTGTTTCAAAGACACAACTGTTCCTGTGGTTGCCCCAAGTAGCGCCTCTTGTCCGACATTCGCGCCCATGGCATCATCGCGTCCTACGGGACAGTCCTCTTGGCTCGCCTCGGTCACAGTCATGGTCTCTGATCCATCAACTTTGTAATACGTGCCGATCCTGGACATATCATCCACCTGCACAACTACAGTGATTGGCACACGGATGACAAAGTCTTTCAGCTTTCGCACTGTGGCAACACTTGAGCGGTGAGATTGCGTTGGATGAAGTTGGTGATGGGACGGTACGGTTGGTACTGATGCCCCGGCGGCATAAGCATGGGTGGCATCCTGAGTGCCTCTTGCTCCTCCAGCAATCGTGCTCACCACTGTGTTCAGGCCAGCTGAAGAAGCCTTCTTCTTCAAGGCCCCCAAGGCGCCAGCGACAAAGGCTCCGGGTTTCATGCTTGAATATCCAGAAGGAGAAGAACTACCACTCTGACTACTGAATACCGTACCCAGGGAGGCAGTGGAGCCTCTGTAATGTTCATTGTCATAAAATGCTCCGATCAGAGACGTGTGGGGCGGGCTTGTTGAGAGAGCACTGCCACTGTTACTGTGAGAGGGTCGCGGGCTATTTTGTGAATGAGCAAACGCGCCCTGGCTACTGCTGCGGACGCGACTATGTGGTTGATGGAAATGGGGGCCACGTCGACTTGCCTCGTTATGGTCTGCGAGGTCTCTGATCTCAAAGTCGGAATCCGCCATATCCAGCAACCCAACAGTCGAGTTCAAAAATCCAGGAGTGGGCTGTTGAATTCCACTAGGGGATGCGGGGGCGGCATCCAGTGCGCTGGGAAGTAGTGTATGACTTGATCCCACAGCCTTGAGACTGGTCCGAGCAGTTGCGCCTCCAAGCTGGGGTTTGTCGGCATCACCCGGATAGTTGGTATGGGTGACGGCCTTGGGATACTTTGCAGAGGGAGAAGAGGCTGCGGAAGAATTGGTGGTGGTAGTATGATCTGAACCGTTGTGACTGTGGCCATACGCAGAGAGTGCCTGCCGACTCTTGACTGCTTGGAGCTGCTCCTCCTCCATGGCTTCCAAATCGTGGTCTTCGTCCAGCTCTTGCTCCCCCTCGAACTCCAGAATATCGATAGACACGCGTAAGTTGAGATAATGCTTGACCTCCATCCTCGTCTTGACTGGTGCTCCTGCATAAAGGCCTTGGTGAGGACGCTGAGCTGCCGAGAGGCTGTAGCCTGTAAACGGCACTACATTTCCCGAAGCCGATGTCCGAACACTGTTGGGCATTCCTGGTACCACACTTCCATGTGAATGGTGGTGACGGTGGAGATGGGGAATGTCTTCAAGTGGACCAACGATTGAATCGCAGCTAGAAGCCGAAGGAGCTTCTGCAGTGGTGCCAAATGCACTCATTCCAGGCGTCTCGCTTAAATCCTTTGCAGCGTCATTGCTCCTGCCACCTCTAACACCACCACTCGAGTGTGGTAAGATTGATGTGGGCATGGCTGACGCAACGGGTTCATGCGACAGAGGCGAAGGCACCGAGGCAAGGACCTCTGTAGATGGCCATGTAAACGACTGGCGGAGCTTGGGCGAGTCCAAAGGAACAGGAATCAACAGCATGAATGGCTTCGATGGCTGATGTTGGGTCGCTTGTTGGTGAGGATACTGTCGCTGTTGCTGAGAAACTGTTGGCGACGAAGGTCCCAGTACTGGGGCGCTGGACGCTAGGGAAACATTCGAATCCTTCGGTTCAAAGTCAGCTGCGACTAGAGGTGACGAGGGGGCTTGCTGCAGGGACAGTGGCGTGGTTATTGACGACGTGCTGTCCTTTCGAAGAGGAACAGCAATGCTATCACCTTTCGTTGAGGATGCTTGGGCTATGGGGACTGAGGTGGAGGCAACGCCGAAGCCATTGCCTGCAACGGCAGCATCCCACGATACGGCACCGCCACTTAATTGATGCATAGGCGTCTTCTGGGGCGAAGCCAAATGGAAAGAGGTTCTGTGGCTTCGATTTTCCTTGTCCTGTTCCTTCTCTGAGTAGGTGAATGCTGTCCCGAGTGCGTACTTGATGGTTCGACTTTGTCCCTCAGCACTCTGG
The DNA here is from genome assembly GCA_000739165.1 of Podila verticillata NRRL 6337. Lineage (NCBI taxonomy): Eukaryota > Fungi > Mortierellomycota > Mortierellomycetes > Mortierellales > Mortierellaceae > Podila > Podila verticillata. The sequence continues at coordinate 1,230,310 of KN042427.1, read as the reverse complement.
TTTGAGGTCGGAATCCTGCAAGTTTCCTTTTGCAAAAACTCGCACTTGACTTTTCGTACCCGGATCTCTTTACGACAGCCCTTGTCGACAGTCAAACTGGGATTGGTATATTCACTTGGTGATGGCTTGAAGGCAGTAAGGTTTACGCCAGGGTCAAGAGAGGATTCGGACATGTTGGAACTCAGGAGTCGCTTCCGGGAAGTAGCTCCTGAAGATGCGGTCATGATTGTCGAGTATCCAGAGTCATTGACCGCAAATGGAGAGATTCTTGCTCCACCAGCGACAGCCGCGCCCTCCATCCGCTTGCGAAGGGCATCATTCTTGTTGAGATCCCTTCGGGTGACCTTGCGGATGGTGAGAGCTACATGGAATTTATCCACGTATTTTGAGTCTGACTCGTGGATTTGTCCATGGTGATGAATGATTGGATGATGGGATTGGTGGCTGAAATTATGGGTATGGTGTTGAAGAGAGTTATGATTTTTTGCAAGAACGAGACCACCTTTCTTTGGATCCGGGACTAGCATCGAAGTTTGTGCGTATCCTGGGATGGGAATCAGCGATGGTATCTGGATCTGGACTTGAATTCGAGCTCCTGGTATGACAGCCTTCAGGCGGCGAGTTGCCGGCAAGGTTGGCAGAGCCATCGACGGTGGTGGCAAGTAAAAGGATCCAGGGAAACCAGAGGGACCATTGGGGATAACTGTGCCTGGCGGAGGCTTGATAAAATACAGCTTGAGCAGCTTACGGATCAAGAACGGCAATGGATCTGGAGCATGATTGTGACGATCATCGTGAGGGGTGGTCTGTCCCGCGGTCGCGTTGGCGTATTCCTCTGCCTCTGCAGCAGCTTGTTCACTCCTCATTTTCAAGCTGTTCTTGATAAACTCCTCGTGTTGATTCGCAACTTTGAAGTCCCCGGCATGTTGGACCTTCTTGCTCTTGGACGACACGCGGAGTTTGCCAAACGCGTGAGCTAAAGATTTTGCTTTGCTCGTAGAACCTGGGTGTTCAAAATTAATCACTTTAGATTCCGAGATTGAAACTGAGGCTGATGTCGGTAGGATACACGCTTTCTTACCTTCCAGGCCCTTTAAAAGCATGGTGGAGCCGGTCTGCACGCGGCCAATACTGTACCCAGAGTTCTTTCTAGAGTTCATGGCTAAGTCCAAAGACTGGGTGGAAGGGTGGACGCTCTCGACCGTGCCATCTGGACCGACTTCGTCCCACCGGAACAGACATTTGGCTTCGAGCTCGTACCAGACTGTGCCCATAGAGCCCTCGAATGACTCAGGTCGTACTTCATGTTCGGTGACAGGGACAAGCCATTCCCACCTCCATTCATCTGCCGCTACATCAACAAGCCTACCACCTGTCTTGGGCTCTTTAACGACAGCGAACGAGTCGTCGCCTTCCTCTACCTGGCGATCTTGAAAAGCGAGCTGAACTGTTTTGTCCCAGACAGTTTGAGCCCAGGACTGTTTCTCGGTCTCGAATGTATCCAGATCCTGGCGCGTCCATGATATTGCCTCTTTAAGTCGCAAGTGCAGTGCGAGGGAGACAAAGTGAAACTTTTTGCCAGCAAGCTTTGGAATATGGAGGAAGATCCTGCCCGAGACGGAGGGGTATTCGGTGGAGATGTTGATGTGATGTGGCTGGAACGAGAGCATGGGTGTGTTCCTGGCGGTGGGCTTGTGTGAACCAGGGGTGTTTAAAGAATATTGATGTTGATTCGCGACCATTTGCCCTTCTGCCTTGACGACAGGTGGACGGCCAATGTCCTCAGACTGCCTTCCGCCACTCATGCAGATACTTTAACCAGACTAGTGAGTGGAGAGTAAAAGCAAACAGGTCATGTCAACAGAGAGCTATCAATGGCGTGCTCTTCTTATTGGTCCGGGGCGTGTTGAGTGTTTGGATAACAAAAACAAGACAGCCAGAGTGTGAAGGTGATTGTGTTGGTGAAAAAACAGGGGATTTGGGAGATTGATTTTAATTATCAAAGACGCTTGGTCCTTGCAGGGCCAAGTATGGTAGAGTCTCAACCGTTTATGCAAGCGGACGAACATTGCACAAACTGGAGTGGACAGAAAAAAGAGACACCAACGCTGTAGATGTAGTTGTGTTTGGTGTACAAGTAACAGGGAGTGAGTAACAACAACGCGCGCACGAGAGTAAGCAAGTTTTGAGTGCGGTTGAAAGATAGAGTAGGAAAAGACGAGAAAAGGGATTCAAAAGGAGGAAGACGAAGAAAAAAAAAAGATTTCTCGTTTCTGGTTGATGCGACAATGATGTGTAACCGATGTACCTGAGGAGCTGGGAGTGTAGTAGGAGAAGGATGGTGGCAATGGCTGGGTGGCAGACGAAGGGATGAGACGATGAATCAGATAATGGCAGAATGAACGATTGGTCGAGTGAGAATGATTGTCGGTTGAAAAGGGTTGAAAGGAACGAAGAAAAGAGAACTGAACTCCCGCAGGGCTTCCCTCGGCTGCACACTGATTGGTAATTGCGGCACTAGCTTTGAACCAACTGCTTATTCAACCCACACCTGCTGGTGTTCACACAACGTCGTGCCTAATTGCTGTGAGGCCATCGGAGAGCAAGGTTCAATCTCATCAAGTCGGTTCCCCTTCGCTTTCCACCTTTTCGAATAACAGGATTGCATCTTGCCGAAAATACACAAGTATTCCTGTTGGTGAGCAGAGAGCACCCCTCCACCTTCTTGAGGACGAAGAGAAACCGCTGAGGATGCCGCTTGGCTCACATCAAAGGAAATCTGGGGCTTCACCACATATTCGCGCGTGGATATGAGAACATGCATGGGTCCTTGTGCCCACATCGTGTTTGGATTCACTGCTCCGTCAAAGAGGTGCACCCTGATCACATCAAGGCAGTCTCCCACAAACTAGTTGAACCACCCACATCATGCCAAAGTACAGACCAAGCACCATTGTGGTCAAATGGAGGGGCATTTATACACACCAAGCTCCATGTTTTCTAAGATGTTTATTTTAATATCTATGTGCTTTTGGTATTACATGTAGTCGTAATTGTTGGTCTGCTGGCTCAGGCCAGAGGGGCCGGGTTGAGGCGTACCACCTCGCATCTGAGGAGGTAACCGCGTGCTGTTTGAGCGCGCAATCGGCGTTGGATGCGTCTGCGTAGGGCTTGTGCGGGCACGGCTGTTGCTCGCACTGCTGCCGTTGCGGGACATGTGCTGGGCTCCGTCAATGGGCGAATTGGACCTTGAGTGGCCCCCGGAGTCAGACCTGTCGACAAGGCCCTGAGTGGCAATCCTTGAAGGATTCGATCCTGAGCGCTCCAACGACCTTGAGGGAATATTAGGCGAACCATTGCCGCCACGTCCAGAATTGCTCCTGTACACATTGTTGGCATCGTGGAGCTCGTTTTGAGGCATGCGGCTTGAGTTGGTGCGTTGGACAAAGATGGGCTGCTGATACTGGGGCTGCGGTGACGTTGACGCATTACCAGGAACGTGTGGGTTGTATGCAGGCCGTGGCATCTGTGGCGAGGCGCTGCTTTTGTCGTTGTAATAGCTCTCCTCTGCTTGATCCAGGTACCCACTGTGAGAACTTCCAGAAGAGTAATAAGGGTCGACTGATTCTGTGAGCGGAGGGCGGCTGTAATCTGTTGTGTCATGGTTGTCTTGATAATACTGCAAGGGGTCCTGGTGCTGGCCATAGGTGTTCATCTCATACCCGCCTTGGTTGGCATCTTGTCCCCTGTTGCCGCTGTTACTCCTGGCCGGAGTCTTTTTCATGCCTCCAGTACGGCCGGTTCCTGTGCTGTTGGGCTGTGCCTCACCGAACCGGACCTGTTGGTCTCTGTTGTCAAAGGATCGTCCTGCTCCGTTGGCGGCTGCAATCTTTGTTTTGATGGCATCATTGGCAGCCATCACGCCGCCAGGGCCAACATCTTTCATCAGAGCTCGCTTGCTGATGGAGGCTTGCTTGAACAGGGCAGCGTCACTTAGATCATCATCACCAGAGATTTTGCTGCCCTTTCCTGGAGCGACTCGTCCACTCTCAGCGGCCATGAGTCTCTGCTGCTGACGGAACTGGTTCCTGTATCTGGATCGTTGCCATGTAGCAGAGCCGATAGAGCCGACGAACAAGATCAAAAAGGCGGAATAGATCAGGATACCAGAAGTCAGGTTGAATGCCCCAACGACCGAGGGTTTGCCAAACAGGGCAAAGTCGCCCTTGGAATCCACACTTGTGGGTGTGGGCGATGGGAAGGAGCTAGTGACGGTCGACATGGTGCTAGTAGTTGTGGTTGTAGCTTTGGCAGTCTTTGTGGGCTTTGTATCGGAAGTTGCGGTAGTTGTTGGTTGTAGGGTCTGAGGAGCGCGCTTGTGAAGGGGATGGTCAGATGCAACAGCAACGGCACCAAGGGGTTCTGACACAGGGGTCTTGAGAGGTTGCGAGATGTGGAAGAAGTCGAGGGCGAGAGGGTTGGAGAGGAGGGGAGGGGTAATCAGCTGAGGGAGATGTTGAGCGCTAGCGGTGGGGATGAATGCGCCGGTGAGAATGAATGAGATGGAAATGGATGCGATGAATAGAGTTGAGAATGAAGGTGTAAAAGAAGGTGAAGAAGAGAAAGAGGAGGAAGAACGGTACGAGGAGGGAGAAGGAGGATGGGGACAGGAAAGAGACAAAGATGGTGAAGAAGAAGAGGAAGAAGAAGAGGAGGAAGAAGAGAAAGAAGAAGAGAGAGAAGAAGAGGAAGAAGACGACGACGTGAAAGACGAAAGAGAGAGTGAAAGAGGCAAGGACCCAGGATGGTGCTTGGCTTGAGCCACAGAGGAGAGACGACGAGGAGCCATGTTTCTGTTTGACCCTTGTTCCTTGTTGATACTTTTATCTTTATCCTTTGAAAGTTGAGAAATGGCTTTTTTTTTTGGAGATGGTTGTTCTTTTGTTCCTTTTGAGGGTTGCTCCTGTGGGTTAGAGTGGTGGGGGGAGCAGACGGTGGTGCTGTGGGTGGAAACGCCTTTTTGTCTTGTTCCGCTCCTTGCTAAATGGCGTTTGGGGTGGTTGGACAATTGAGAGAGAGGGACGAAGATTAATTGTCGGTGTCAGGCACAAGCAACATTTAAATAAAAAATGGCGGACCATCAATTTGGCGTCAGGTACCAAACATCCAAGAACCACACAATCGCATCCATCAAAAAATAGGGTATGCGAGACACCACGAACACTGAAACCCATGGCAAGCATTTCCGACTAGGGGAAGTGAAATGAAATTTGGATCTCAAATATGTTGTGCTACCACTTGTTCCATGCTCAATGCCTGCCGAAGAGTACATTGCATGTATTTCGTTTTCTTGTTGAAAACGAGCCCCGTGATTTTGATTAAGAGAGACAGAAAAGGGGAAGCCACACACAGACACCAAGCACATGGACAACACATTTTTGCGCTATATGAAAGAGATTAAATGGACGACGGTTCTCGCCATGTCAAGTTGTCTTGATGAACAAGCCGTTGAGAAATTGAGAAAGGGCGCTGAAATTATGATGATGGCTCGTGCGAAATTGGTGAAAGACAGTGCGAAATTGGTAAAAGTCAGCAATGAAGGGCGCTTCCCCCGAAGGAGTTAGGGGCCCAAGAACGGGTGTACTCTTGACGGGAAACATCAAGCGGTAAGGTGGGTAGTGGTTTCGGAGAATAGGCAAGAACCGGTTCTTGTCGCATGGTGACACACAGACATAGGAACAATTTATAATCTCATATCTTGCGAATGCAATAATTGGTCGTAGTAATTAAATTCAATTTAGGCCAAGACTACATCACATAATCACCCGCAAGCCAACAGCCAAAAGACAGCCACCTCCATAACCCACGATGAGGCCTCTAGAGACACCTATAGCCATGGTCTCGATGAACATCCTTCCACAAAGTAAATTTTTCCAGGGTGGTGTCGGTTTGTTGTTTGCATAACAAGAGGATCAACAGGAGCAGGGGTTGAGGTACCTGAAATTGGTTTGGGATGTTTCGGGTTCAGAAGAGATCAAGAAAGCCTTCAGAGGGTGGGAGGTGAATTGGAGATCAAAGTGATGAGATGGCAAATTGATGTTGGGATGGAATAAAGGAATGAGAGATGAAAGACAGGGTATTCTTAGCCTTCGTTAGGATGCTTTCAAAAAGGCTCTTTTATATACTCCACCGCAATGTTCTCCAGCACGATTGACACTAGTACGAAGCTTGTTTGCGGTACCGGGTGAATGTGCCCTTCACTCAGCTCGAAAGTCCAGCCCTTGATCCCATTTATCTTCTTACCCCAGGAACCTCAACCTCGTCGAAGTGACAAGGGCGAACCATATGCTGTCCAAGGGGTTCAAAAAGAAGAAGATGGAAGAAGATGTAGAAGAAAGTTACTCTTGAAGCCACCCAAACCCAGAAGCAGTTTTACCAGGCGATATTGTATTTCCAATCGGGTGAGGAGGGAGCGAATAAACAAGAGCACTGAGCCCATCCTGTTTTTTTTTTCAGGCGACCTTCCTTAGATGGGTGGAAAACTATGGGTGACGATCGATGGGTGTATCTACACCAGAAGATATGCGCAAATGGTGAAACGTGGCTAGGTGCTTGTCCAGGCGCAGCTAACGCATGTCGATGTTACAGTAGCACAACTAGCTTTCATGCATATGCAACTGCTTGAGAGACTATTTAGCATCTTCAGCTCTGCGGCGTTTCCTGTGTAGGCGGACGTCGGAGTAAGGAAAGGAAAAGGTCGCCGAAGACCATGAAAGGATAAAGGTTTTCAAGAAAGAGCATGGGCCAATATGGCTGGTTACGCCGACATGGTAACGGAATAAAAAAGGCCAATTTTGAGATCGGAATAGGACGCCAAGTAGCCACTGGCTCAACCCTGCCCAATCGTAGACTCTAATGCCGCATAGTACGTAAGTGCCAAAGGTACCAAGAAATATGAAGTGGACAAACGAGAACATTACACACGATATAACCAACTATCACGGACTCAAACACCTTCTCAGGCACAGAACTGGACCCGGTCACATTGGCCACCCACATCTCTCTTGAATCCGAGCGCAGGCTCAGCTCCACAGTCAAGTTTGTCGGCGCAAACACCAAAGTTGTGTCAAACGCTCAATCGAAAACGGGTCGACTAATTGCAGAGAGATGCGGATTAGCCATATTGGCCTTGGGTTGGATCGTGTTGAGCCAGTTGGATGGTTTTCGAGGATCTATAACGATCAAAGCAGTGCCCGTTGCGTACGATTTACTCTCCTTGGTTGCGGGCTGAGGAGTGTTGCTCGATGGTGATGTTGCTGTCGATTTCGGGGGCAAGAGCCTGGCAGCTGAAACTACGTCGTTTCCATATTATGTGTCTGTCTCTTCGAGTATGTCTTATGGTGCCTGATCGTCGTAGATATCTGACAAAAGGAAAGTTCGTTATTCTAGTCATTCGAATGTTATCTTCCATGGTCATACCTCGTACCTCCAATGAAGATCTTTGTGATGCTGCGCGCGAACAAGGATGTGCAAGGAGCACGCGAAGATAAAGCTGTGCATGGAGTGCCGTGAATATGATTAGCACAGAGGAGCGCGAGCTGACAAATGGTAAGATAGCCATGGGGCGGATGTGGACAAGAAAAGGACAAACGTCATTGGCATATCCAACCCTCAGGCTACAGTGGCGACATGTAAATCTTTCAGGTTAGTATTTTGTCAAAAAGTAAACACGGAGGAACGGCCCTGTCCAGGAGATAATGCCATACTCTCTGGATTCCATTTGCATGCTTCGCCTGTTCTCAGACAAACGTGCGTCAAAGTAGAAAACTAGCAAAATTATGGAGCGGAGAAAATGCCATCTTTACCGAGGACACCAGTGGATGGTCTAAGGTTGTTCCTTGCAAGTCTGTTGAGATAAACGAGATGAACGAATAGCTTGCTGGTACGTCCCACGATGTTCACATTGCCCGTTGACTTTTGTCAGGGAATCTGCAATAATAGTGGCTGACCTATGACATCATGCGGAGTCTCTCTGTTCTCAGGAACAAAATACGACCGACATGTCTCATGGACGATTCCCTCATCTCAGATGGATGAGTAAATGGTCCAGTTCCGATGGCAAATAATACATGTGCTTTCTCTGTTCTCTCCTCTTCTTTCTTCTCATCTTCCCTTCATGATCCCTCCTATTTTTGACAAGAACGGCAACTATATCCCCTGCTCCAATATGTCTATCATCTCTGGTCAGCTCGTCGCCTCACCCAACGCCGGTGCTTCTGCCATTGATCCTAACAGTCGTGTCGCCGTCCAGTTACTCGATGTCTCCCGCATGGACGCACCTTCTGTCACTCTGAGCGAACAGGTTTTCCAGACGGGTCCCAGTCAGTTGTCATTCCCCATCGCTTACTCGCTTTCCTACGAAGCCAACGATATTAAGCCCCACCAGTCCTTGTCAATTGCTGCGCGGGTCACCACCGACGCTGACACTCTGACTTGGATTACTACCACTCGTCATTCGGTGTTGACCTTCCACAACCCCTCTGATAACGTCCTCGTTGAACTCGACCAGATGGCAGAATACTCTGGCGAACCCGCCCCTTCGGCCACCATCAACGGCAACGTCTTTGCCTCCTCCTCAGGCGCTTCTGCAAAGATCGCCCCAAAAAGCAAAATCACGATCCAGCTCCTTGATGTATCGTTGATGGACGCTCCTTCCGTAACTCTTAGTGAACAAGTCATTGAGACCGGAAACGATGATCTATTGTTCCCCATTCAATACCGCATTGGTTACGACCCAGCCCGCATTGAGGACCATCACTCGTACTCGTTGAGTGTTCGTATCGAGGACGAGGCAGGCAACCTGACCTGGGCCTCAACCTATTCGAACAACGTTTTGACTAGTGATAATCCCAGTGACCATGTCAGCATTGAGTTGGAGAAGGTCCAACATTAGTAGCTTAAATGAGAAAATAAAGTGCGCATGTCTCTGAACGCCCAACTCGCGGTACGCCATGTCTATGTACTTCTCTGACATATTGGTTTGCATGGGAAGGTCCATCGCCACCAAAGGAACCACTTGTCAATATCTTTTTGTCAGATCGTACGGGAGCTTCCCTATTGGTTAGGATTTCACAATGTTACCTTCTAGGCCCTCCACAGATGCTTCAAGCATTGATGCAACTTGAACACTGAAACCGAGATACATCTTCGCCAGGTTTGGCCTCAGCCACCCATTAGCCCAAGAAAAAAAAACCCAGCTACCTGTTAATTTAAATTCAAGATGTCCCTTGGTTGACACTTAACAACTTGATCCTTGATCTTCTTCTTCTTTCTTCTTGCTATCTAACATGTCCGACAACTCGACACGCCCACAAGACTACAACTTATCACTCCATATCGGCGCCCTCTTTGCCAACATGGGTGCAAGCGCCTTAGGAGGTATGCTCGCAACTATTGACCATGCCAAACAAAACCACCATCCTAAAAAAAAAACATATTAGTCTTCCTTCCCATTCTATTCACTTTCACGACGTTCAACACCAAGTCCACTTCTCAGATCCAAACCACTATCCAAATAGCTCGCACTTTTGGATCTGGCGTTATTCTAGCTACTGCCTTCATCCACATGTTACCCACTGCCTTCGCAAATCTCACGGACGACCGCCTTCCATCACTGTTTCAAGAAGCCGGCTACACAGGATGGCCAGGACTGATCGCTATGCTGGCAGCCATGCTACTTCATCTGTTTGAGTTTGTGGCCACTCAGAGGCTCTTCTTACGTCGCGTGCCACATCGCCGGTGGCGCTTACGTCCCTTCCTTGCCAAGGGTCCTACCGCTGTAGGACCAACTGGGGGAACAGGAACTACATCAGTAGAAGCATCGTCGATCTGCCCTGTCCCAATTGAGAAAATACAAGAGCTCTATGGCACACTGTACAGCTATGACCATGACGTCCTTGAAGACGAGCGCCGTAACCCTTATTTCAAATTTCATCAGAGCAACGACTATATGGATGGGTTCCATCATCGATCGGCAGATGGTCGACCTATGCATCTGGGACACAGCCACGGCGACGATATCGTCCTAGTCAATAAGACCACTCGCCAAGCAACGCTGGAGGCCCAGGCACACAAGGATGTTGGTCGCACCTTACCTTCTGGCCCCCGATCTCCGCTGTCTCCAGAGCTCAATGCCGAGGCCCTGCGAGAACATGAGCGCCGTTCCCAGATACTGAACACCTACATTCTCGAATTTGGCATTGCTCTGCACTCCGTCATTATCGGCATCTCGCTTGGATCAACCACTGGACCTGATTTCGTTGGACTACTGGTCGCGTTGCTGTTCCATCAATTTTTTGAAGGTATCGCACTAGGAGGTCGCATCGCCACTCTTGAGTTTCACCTTCGATCGCTCAAGCCCTGGCTGCTGTCTGCCTGGTTTGCTTGCAGCACGCCATTGGGAGTGGCCATTGGGATTGCAATCCGGTTCTCGTACGACGACGAGTCGGTCAAAGCTTTGATTACCCAAGGTGTTTTTGATGCATGCTCGGCGGGTATCTTGCTCTACACCGCACTGGTGCAGCTCATGTCTGCCGAGATGACCAACAACCAGGGTTTCCGGAAAACAAGTGTCGGCAATCAGATCTGCCATTTTGTGGCGCTCTGGTGCGGCGCCGCAGTGATGGCTGTACTTGGCAAATGGGCGTAGATACCCAGCGGGTAGTTTCCTCTCTTATGTTATTTCTTTATCATCAACACGCGCTACAAGAAATGCATGTGTGTATGAGCAATGTCGTACGATGAGAAACCTGTTTTGTTTTGTGGGCGCCTTGTTTTTTATTTAATTTTCCTTACCTTGGGCATGTTTTACGCTGCCATGGAAGGTTTGGCGTGGGTGGGATGGTGATGGCCAAGCGACGCAACTTATGCGGTAACACCAACTTTTGGTCTTTCTTTGTGCTCTCCCACAGTACATGCAACGAGGAAAAACAATGGAAGAGACATTGAGAGACACGTGTGAAAGCGAGGTGAGATAAGGCTTGTTCAGTCCGCAAGGTCAGAGTGAAGTTGCTCATCTCAAGGCTGTTTTCGCACCCTGTTCACCAACCTCAGGCACACATCTCAAGTAAACCGGTGGGCATGCATGTACAAGACATAACGAGAAAATAACCAAAAGTTGAGTGAAACCCTTTAATAACAACAATGGGTGTATCTTCCCAGGTATTAGACGTTCATAGGAAGAAAAGCATTTGTATTGGCCAATCCATGGGATCTAAGACATAACGCAGTAAAGGGAGAAAATGGACCAAAATCGCCTCCACTCAGCTCTTTCCACCATGTTAGATCTATGCAAATTGCCTTAGAGGAAGGAGTCCACAAAAAGCCTGAGTACTTGACGATGAGAATTTGAGTTGCGCAATGACAGATATCAAATGACACTCATTCGTTAATTAATTACAAGAAAAAGGTCCGAGGTGAAAGTGGGATAGAGTGCACAATCAGCGAGTTTTAGGCCCATCCTCCCATGGCTCTGTGCATAAAAAAAAAAAAAATGATCAGATTTTAGGTTGACGTTCTTGATGACCAGATTTGGACAGAAATGTGGAGTGGCAAGAATAGAAGCAGGCAGCTGGTAAAAAAAAAAAAAGGTAAAAAAAAAAAAAAAAAAAAAAGAGTGCAAGGCGGCTAGTGGGCACAAACATTCGGAGCTCTCTCGAAACTTCCACGCATGTTCCTGATATGTATAGTGATCATTACGAAACCAGGTGGGCGGGCTGGTTATGTGGGGGAGTGTGGTCGTGCTTTACCCTTGACACCACTTTTCCTATTGAAGCAGACCGTTTGTCCGATCCTGCCAAGGACATAAACAGGACTGAAACCGAGAAGCAAGGTTTTGATCGAGAACAGATCAGCTCGCCACTATGTTTGGGCAACCCGTTGTGCGAACATGACATCAACCGTAGGAGGGTTGGGCGAAACATTTTTGGTTCTTACCAGTTATATTTTGTGGGAAACCCATCGGAAGAGACAGAAAAGCAAAACGATTAGGTTCAGCGAAACCCTTCCTGTTTTCCCAGAGCTTCTTGCTCCAAGGACACCGCCACTTTCATCGCAGGGTGAGGAACATGGTGGATGTGACGAAGGGTAGAGCTTTGGTCAAGCTGCTTGGACAAAGAAGAATTATCATTAGGATATTCGTCGCAACCCTCAAGCCCGTGGAGACTTGCGCATCAGCTTTATTGCGACATTTGTCTCCACCTGTTGCAAAAATAAAGGTTCGATAATACAACCTCCGCTTTGCGCAGGAACCAAGGGACAATTTATTATTTTGGTCAGATCGAACGAATAGGATACGTCTTCCCTCAATTTTCACACCAAGAAACTCTGTTTTTATTTATTGTGTGCAGGTTCAAAAATGAAAACAAAGGACAGGCATCAAGGTTCAAGTTCCTCCCGTGTGTGCTTAGGATGGTGCTATTTGGCCAAACGCCGGTAATCTTGCAAACGGCCAAAGACCAAAATATATATGTTCGCATCCGCTTTGAAAGATGAGATGAACCGTTAGCAAAGAACTTTGTCAACGATGAGACAAAGCGGAAAGAGCCAAAGCACCGATCAGCTAATCCAAGCCAATTTCGAACGTTGGCTGTCTATGCCACGCGGGTAACAAAGGCGCTGTTTGGGCATGCCCCTTGAAAAAAAAAAAGGTAGTTTGACAGAAATAGACGATCATAGAAGTCGGGATGGACGGGAAGCGTGTAGTCACCGAGCGAAGGGCAGGGAGAAAAGTATCGCATGCATGCAGGATGCAGAAGGTGAAGGGACAGTAAAACCATGAGCATCGGGAAGAACCACGCTAGTTGAATTATAAGTATATATCCGTAATTCTTTGCACCTGGTTGCCATTGCTTCACAGCGCGCCATGATATGGGGCGAAACACAAGGATGCCGAACAAACGCAAGGCGCAGAGACACTATCTTCTTTGCTTTGATCCTGTATGGCACCCAAACGAGGCGATAGGTTAATTAGCCAGCATGTCGAGTAGTTGTTCCGGGGCGTTGATGTTTTCAGAACAACATCGCATGAGGCTTTATGCAAGCGGGACAGAAAAACAAATATCAACCCAGGCCCATCTGCATATTGTTTCTTTGTTTATTTTGTGTTGTGTCTTTAAGGGTACTTCGCATCGATACCTCTCGCTATCTGTGCGTGTGGCTGTCCCATGAAGGCAAGCACAAGGAAGAACACAACACACGACATTCCATTTTGCGGACAACGGGGCCACGTTGTTTTCAGCGTTGTTTTTATTCCTTCATTTTCGCATGCATACTTCGTTGGTAAAGCATGGATTATGGCAATCGACTCGCAATAATCCTCCATCATCTATACCGACCGTCTGAAGGCCGTCGCCATCCCTTACAGAGATGTGAAGAGAGACCAAGGGATAGTGGCGGAGCTTGTGTCACCTATCAAGTGGGGCAAATGCACACGGGCACCACGCTATTACCCGATAGGCTCAGAGCGATGGTGACAGGGAAAAGAGCGCCCTGTAAATTTGATGAGAGCGCACCATCGTCGGCCATGATGACGAGAGAGAGAGAGAGAGAGAGAGAGAGAAAGAGAAAGAGAGAGAGAGAGAGAAAGAGAGAGGAGTAAGCCCAGGATGTCTAGATGGCAGGTGTTGAAACATGGAAGGACCGAGTAGCTTCTTCGTAAAACAACGACCCTTGTCCTTCATCGTTATGTGATTGTGCCCAAGCGCCCTGTCCATCTCTGGCCAAATAATGTTTTGGTAACAACAAAAAGAACAAGATGCTTGTCATGCCCTCGACCCCTTTATTTATGGGCCAAATGGCCCGTTGTTGTTTGTTGTGTGGTTGACAAAGATATAGACTACGAGATGGTCGGTTTTTTTCTGCTGTCCTTGCGCTGGTATGGGTTGAGAGACAAGGCCACGTTTTTGGTGTCATGAAACGAGGCCATACAACAGAAACCGTGGGGGCGGAGAACAAAACAAGCAAATGTGAAGACGTGGGCTTGAAGGACAAATAGATGTCTTTCTGGATAAAGGGTGAAATTTGTGGCCCATGTTGGGATGATAGCATCCACTGGTCAGCCAACGCCCTATGAGAGCATTTGTGAGAAACAAACCTTCGTCAGATCCATTTCCCGCTATGTTGATAGTTGGGCGATATGCGAACGTAGATAATCGAGCCAGATATCACCCGCTTGAGCACATGGCCACACATCTCCATTAATGGGGCTTTTCTTAGTTAATGACCGGATACCGCAGATAACATCAACCCACCAATATTAGAGCCAGAGCACCCATGTCTGAGACCAGCTTGATCGTCGCCGCATGCTATGAGCGACATCCAGAAAAAGATGTTCGGTCACAGACATCTTTGGTGAGAGCCATCATACGCGTTCCTTTTGTACTACAGAGTTGTAGTTCCATGTGTCGGACGGCAATGTGTCCTTGGGCATATTTGCATATGGCCAAAAGTGGACACCATAGCGTGCATGTTGACTCAGGCAGGACATGACAGAGTAGAACAAGACGAGAAAGAAGGGTCCCGAGCAAGAAAGGTAGATGTGCCCCTCAAAACAGACATCTTGTATCACCCTCATACCATACTTTACTTACAAACAAATCTATTATAATCCCTCATTATCTTCACTATGCTTTGGTCTCCAAGCAGCCCATGGGTGCGGTCGTCTTTCGGCGATTTTTTTTTTCGATGCCATTTGGCAAGATGGACTCGCACAAGAACATGAGGCATTTCCAATTCTCCATCTCTTAGTTGTCTTCGCTTACGCGTGCGCCCGCCCATGAATACTCGTTTACCTCAAACGGTGCCCCTCCGTCCAAGAATATCCGTGTGAACAAGGTGCCGATACATACCTTTTGAAATCGTTCTTGTTAATCTGGCTCTCTTATTGCGAGAAGCACACTTCTGCAAAAACAAACAAACAAACAAACAAAGCAGCGGCACTAAATGAAAGTACGGGACCATGCAGACAAACACACGGACATCCTCCGATAGGCGGAAGTGGGTGGAGCGAGAGAGAGAGAGAGAGAGAAAGAGAAAGAGAAAGAGAAAGAGAAAGAGAGAGAAAGATATATATATTCATGCCATGTTTGCATGGACTAGTAGTGATCGATAGATCTGGGCGCGTCGCCTTGTTGTTCTCAAACACCAAGAGAACATATTAGGGAGGGCAGATGTACCCATGTGTGGTTTCCATCATCCACAATTGATCAACAGCACCTCACCTGTGGTTGACAAACAGCACCATGCTGGAGCGAGCCATCAACCCTCCATTGCTCACACGTCATAGCCTGTCTTCACTCTGGTCCAAGCAAAAATAATTGAAAGGCGGGGTCACAAAAAACAAGGGCCTGTCGCAGTGTCTCAGCTCATTGCCCTACAGTGAACCAAGTTGCAAGGATCACATCATTAAATAGCTTAGCTCAAAGGCTATATTTCAAGGGTGCTCATCACTTGTCTTTGTCTTTTTAATATCCTGGGATCAGTCTGAGAGCCATGGTGGTTGCGGCCGTTTGCCGCATTGGCGCTATCTATTGAGAGGATCCGATTGTGGCCAGAAGAATAATAGGCCCATTTATGGGCTATCTATGGACCATCTCATGTTCAAGTACTCCCGCGTGCTGTGCAGGTCTTACTGTGCAGGGTTGTCACTGTGTGGTGGAAAAAAGGGTTTCAATAGCCACGAAATGATGGACGCTTATAGGTGTGGTCTTGATTTCTTTGTTTTTTTTGGCAATTGCCATGAGGCGATGGGTTGTTTTCGCGTGGGTGTTTTGTGTGTACCGTACACGGCAGACCAGACCTCATTTTGAGAAAGGGAGCATCCGTGCCACGACCCACCAAGTTTGTCGCTGAGCAAACGGTGTGTTTGATTAACACCTTCTGGGGGGTACTTTTTCAAGAATATCATCGTTCCAATGCTCACCTATTTTAGTTTTAGTGTTTTTTTTCCATACTTTCATACTTTGCTTGCTACATCGTGCATAGCGTGAGTGGGAGACCGTGGTACAGGCTACTCGCTTGTTCTCTTGTGCCCTGTTTTTCTCCACTCGTATAAACCACGGAACAAGATGTCGAAAGAGGCCCCTAGCATAGGCGAGTATTTCGAGGCCCCTGGCATAAACGGGTATTTCGCGAGGATGAAGCAAGGAGGTGGGTGGGAGACAGACAAGAGGGGGGTTCTTTAATTCACCGATTTTCAATTTGCCACAGTTATTTTCTTTTGGCCTGGTCTTTTGGCTTTCGGTAGGTCTGGTGATGATAGGTTGTCGACATCGCCCTTGAACCCTCACAGAAACACGTCGTGTTGTCATGTTACCCCCCGTTCTCGTTATGGCCCTCTCTTCTCTCTTGTCTTCTCCCCTCGTCTCCCGTCTCCCGTCTTCCATCTCCTATGTAATACACTTTCTTGTTTCTCCTTTCTCAACCCACGACGTCGTGTACGGCCTCTCCACGCTTTGGGAGCGATGGCGGATGGAGGGGCATTTGTCAAAGTAAGTGTCTCCAAGAACACGGCGCTGTGTGTGTGTGTGCGTATGGGTGTAAGTTTGCTTTTGCATGGCAGACGAGCAAAACAGAAAAGACTGCAGCCCATGACTTGAGAAACTTGTTTGTTGACCCAGACAAAGTATTCATCATCGGGGGCATTGTGCAAGAACGTGTACGTGAACTCCTTTGCAATAATAAAATTACCAGCCAATCAAAGAGCTCCAACCCAGCCAAAGAGCAATCTTATCTTTGTGTTTGTGTCTGGGTGGAGTAGACACATTGAATTAAAGCCGTTGGGCTTTATTTTATTTTGGTCCTTTCATGTTCAATGACAATGATCAAACTCAAATATGGAACGAAGAGGTGAGAGGCAAAGGCAAGATGATGGGATGAAATAGGGTTTGAATGTTTGTTTGTGTCCACCGTGTCTCTCTGCCTGTCTGTTTGTCTGTCTGTTTGTCTGTGAAGAAGAAGAAAAAGAAGACAACAGTGGACAAGTGGAAGGTGGGAGTAAGACGAAGTATCAGTAGGAACAAAAGTATGGCATGCGTGTCAAAAGGTGCCTCTCGATTCATTGCTTTGTGTGGTTGGGTAAGGTTGGTTGGTTGAAGAGGGTGAGTGTTGGTTGGTTGGTGGGTAGATTGTCACTGGCTCGCAGGCTGGTTGGTTTGAGTTTGGTGTTCTGTTGTGGTTGGGATCCGTCTCGACTGTATTGATGACTGAGTACCTTTCATTCTCTCTCTCTCACTCGTCTTTTTCTCCACCTTTTCCCCAGACAGACTCTGGTTCTCACACTCAATTTCACGTTGAGGCCAAAAAAGAACAAAATCAGAACGGAAAAAACTATTCGACCAAAATAACGATAATAGACTCGACTCGGTTTTCTACAGAACAGACTCTCTCTCATATCACTCTACTTGCACTTATCTCAATCTGTCGCTCAGCACCTTTTCTTTTTCTTTCTTTCCTTCCTTTCTTCATCTCTTCTCTTCTTCTACCCCCTACCATTGCCATCCACCCTTTTATATCCCATCGTCATCATTTCTCTCTTTTTTTTCCCTTAATTTCTTGTTCTGTATTTTTGCTTAGACTACTGCTTTCTTTTTTTGTTTGTTGCTTGCTTGCCTTTTTTTGTGTTGTGTGTTCATAATCACCTTCTTTTATACATATCTACCTCACTCCACTCCACTCCACTCCACCTTTGTTCGCTGTCCTCACTTTGGTCATCACCACTGCTCTGTCTTCTTTTGTTCGCTGAAGCCCCAACGCACAACACATACCTCGACTCCCTCTCGCTCTTCATCCTCAAAGGCAAAGCTAGCGAAGGAAGCTTAAGAACGCAAAGCAAAGCGAAGCATTGCATCGACTCTCCTTGCCCTTTATTGTGTACACACGGTTGCTGTTGAACGGGTTCCCTCCTCTTTTTTTCATAAAGTTATAGCCTAACACAGACACACAACACACAACAACACACACTCAACACTGATCCGACCTGACATTGTTTGAGCTCTTTTTTTTTGTTTTATTTCTCTCAGTCGACCCCGCCCTTGCCCACATTTTCGTCTCTCTCTCCCTCTCGAGCACAAAACTACTTTTCTCGTGCCTTTTCTTCTCTTCTTTTCTCTTTTCACTCCTGCACCTCGTCCCTTCCGTTCCCTTCTCTTCCCTCCTCACCTTCGCCCCACTTCCCTCCTCCACACTCACACATCATACATCCCACCATGATGTCCAAAAACAATATCGCATACCATCACTTTGCTGCAGCTGCAGCGACCATAGCCTCACCACTCCCATCGCCGGCTATGGCCTTGAACGACGGCGCAAACCCCTGGGCCAACATTGGCACCTCCACCACTTCTTCCACTTCCACTTCCACTCCCACATCCACATCGACCACTTCTTCCACTTCACAACCTTCCTCAGGGGCCAAGGGTCAACAACACCTGGCGACACCCTCTGTAGTATATTCCAATAGCACGCAGCCCACACTCGTCTCCATCATGGACGGCTCCATCCAACCCAAGAACGTTATCAACGACGTCTTCCTCTCCTCCACTATGCTTTGCGACGACGTGGAGCTGTACCTCAACGAATCATCATCGAGCAACTTCGATAGTGACTCGGACTCTGGATTCAGCACCCCTTCGACCCACGACGACGACTCGCACTTCTCGACCCCCATGACTCCCATGTCGCCCTTCCTGGAGAACGACGACGAGGATCTCTATCACCACGAGGGCGAGGACGAGCAGCCTGAGGAGGAGGAGCAAGATAATAAACAAGCGAGCAGTAGCATCGGTAATATTCTTTTTTGTTCTTTTTGTACTCTCAAAAGCCCACCCATCTCTCTATCTCGTACACATGTCATCCCATCCGACCATCACACAGACAACACCGGCATAGAGACGCACCTCCTTCCCTCCATCGCCCTCTCTACATCACCCACGTAAATCTACGTCAACAACAACAAAAAGCCACGTAGCAATCCTTGATCATAGAAGTGCCATTGATATCATATCCATCCATACCATCCCAAAAAGAAATCCGCCCCTTCTTTCGTTTTGCATTGCCCTTGTCCTTCTTTCGTCTTCCTTCTGTTTCTGCTGCTTCCGGGCGTATTGCCTCGCCTTATTTAGATTGCCCTCGTTTCTTCTTTCTTCTTTGTCGTGTCGTGTCATGTCGTGGTGTCTCCTTTTGATCCCCCCCTAGTGCCTTCCTGTGCCTTCCCTTCCTGATGTTGTGACTAATCTGAAATCCTTTATTCTGTCCCTGGGCCCTGATTTGGTTGTTCTGTGTGCGTGCTTGTTCATTGTAGATTTGGCCGATATGGTGGTTGACATGAAAAGACCCATGTTCATTCCTGTCTCGATCTGTGACCCCAGAGACTTTGCCGCTATGGCTTCTCTCCCCACCCCCCCAGAGTGCAATGCCCGCAAACACTCGTACGATTTCTTGCGCAACTCGGACGCCTTCATGTTGGGCGGCATCTCGTCGACCAAGCGCCGTCGCATGTTGTCGGTCGACATGATGTCCTCTTCTGAGGCTCCCGCCTCTCCCCCAGCTTCCAATGCTGGTGACGACGAGGTCGCCGAGTTGAGCGACGCCGATTCCTCGGCTAGCTCGTACATGGCCCGTCGTCGCTCCCTCTTCCAGATGCGCAATGTTCGCCATCTCACCCCAACTTCTCCTTCCATGCCCGAGATTTTCTGTTTTGCACCTCCCACCCACGAGGAGTACGACTATCATCCAGAGCTGGATCACTCTGACGATGAGGATGAGGAGGAAGAAGAAGAGGAGGATGATGATGATCGCGTAGAGAACACTCGCATGATGGAGCCCTCGATGGTCTCGTCTTATGTCAGGGATGTGGTTGCATCTGGTTTGTTTGTGGTTGAGGATCAGGAGGGTATGAACCACATCTCGTACATGTCTGACGACAACTACTCCTCCTCGGATGACGAGGGCGAGGTTGGTTACCACTCCGAAGATGAGATGCACGTCGATGACGCCATGAGCTCAAGCGACGAGAGTGACTCTGACCTGAGTGACGTTGAGGAATATCAGTTTCCTGTCAGGTACGATTTTGTTGTGTTCTTTTGGGGCTGTTTTTCTGTTGATGTCTGTGGGCTGTGACATGCGCTTGGGTGCGCTTGAGTGCGCTTTGTATTTTCCCTTGCGTTCACTTTGCTCTGTGGTTAATTTTAGCGCGCATTCATTTTGTCCCTCGCATGTGTTTCTTAACCACAAACAACTCTTCATTCTCTTACACAGACGTCGTGGCACTTGGCACGGTCCTAGCCTTGAGGCTATCGAGGCTGCTGCTGAGGAGGGCAAGCCTATCGTGGCTCCCAAGCCAGAGGCACGCCCTTCGCACAAAGTCAGCAAGAAGAAGGAGGAGTCCAAGAAGCACGAGTCCAAGACCAAGACCAAGGTCGAGTCAACCCCTGTCGTAGCCCCTGTTGCTTCTCCCGCTCCTCCCAAAACGGCCTCCTCCTGCGAGGTCAAGTCCACCAAGACACCTACTCTGTTCCAGATCCTGACCAAGGCCAACATTGATTGGTGCAGGTACTGCGGCACCACCGAGGGTGTCAACTGGCGTCCTGGCCCATGGGGCAAGCGCACCCTGTGCAACAAGCACGGCTGTGACTTCAAGGGCTATGGCTTCGCTTGCAAGCTGCCCCGCCTCGACTTGACCAGCTATGCCCACGAAACTGTTGATCAGCGCATCCGTCCAGTTCTTCAGCACTGTAAGTTTGTTGCCACGCTTATGTTGTTCGTTCTATACGCTTTTACCCAACACTAATACTTTACCTTGTCTTTGAAAATACAGTTTGCCACGGTTGTCAATCGCAAGAGTCAGCTCCTGGAAACGTCATGATCCGCTGTGAGGGCTGTCCCAAGGCCTTCCATCAACAGTGCCATGGCGAAACTCTCATTTCGGACGAGGTGGCCTCCTCGGACAAGGCTTGGTTCTGCGACGACAATTGCCGCGAGAATGTCAAGAAGAGACGCGTTTGTGTGGAGCTGCCCAAGAAGAGACTGCCCCTGATGTCGACCCCCAAGCCCACTGGCTCCGCAGCAGGTACTGCCGAGCCATCTCCCTCCTCGCCTCGTCCCCGTGTGCGTGCCTCCATCTCTGGAGAGTCCCCATCGCGCGCCAAGTAAAACACCCAAGACCAAGTACTCTTTGTACTGGTGAACATGGAACCACAGAGACCAAAAAAAGCGAGCCGATGAAAAGGCGCCTTATCTCTGGATCTCTTCACTCGAAGGACTTTGTTCCTTCTCTGCATATCCCACTTTTCTGCATTATCCCCCATTCCCCATTTCCACTCTGTTCTTGTTTTCTTTCTTTTCACATACAAAAACCATTAATACCGAGTTTTGATTTTTTTTTTCTTGTTTTTTGTTTGTTCTTTTTTTTTTGTTGTTGTTTCTTGCTTTTTTTTTTTATACATACCTACATTAATACCACAAAAAGATCCCCACCGCCAACACTTTCAGTATCTTTGTCTTTTTTCTCTCTCCTTTTTGTACATCTAGAGTCTTATACCATTTTTTTTGTTTTGCCGTTAGAATGCAGAAAAAGTTCCCCAATACAATACATACAATTTTTCCTATGAAGTTTGTGCGAATTGTGAAGCGCTCCAAAGATAAGAAAGACCCTTGCTGATCTCCCTCTTCTAATGACCTTCTCTCGTACCCGTGTTTCCTGGGAGACGAGGTGGCCGTTGACGTAACGAGGTTGCGTGCTTCACCTTGAATACTGGTTGGAACCGATGTGAATGTATTTTTTTTCCGTCTCAACCCTTAAGAATAGAAAAAAAAAGAAAAAAAAGCAGTCAAAAATAAAAACACTCCTCTTTGTCCACCTCTGTCATTCATTCACCTTCTCCATCCCCAACCATCAATTACAGCCAGCATGTCGTCCTCAAAGAGAAAAGTCACCCTGGAGCACGTCAAGGCCGATGAAGGTGTCGAGGGTCCATTTTTGGGTAATGTCTTGGCACTGTCTTCCATTACCCATTGTCGCGGCTGAACGTTCAAAACAAAGCAACAAAATAACTCAACCTTCCTTTTCAACAACCAACAGCTGTCTTCCCAGGAATCACACCGCCAAAGGATACCGCTTTCAATGTCTACAAGCCCAACACAGAGGATGCTAAGGGCAAGAAGAAGAGACGCATCATCGAAGCTGACACTGGAAAGGTGGAGTTTGTTGGACAGAACTTTGGCGAGACTGCACGTCCTAGCTACTGCAGGTGAGAACAACCACAAGACACAAACCCTGTCAGGGACTGCTCTTGAACCGATCCTGACAGTGTTTCGTACTGAGAAAGATCCGGATCTGCAGACTTTATCTGTATACGAACAGCTTGACACGCGAAACGACTGACACCTCGCTCCAACGGCTGATATCATAGATATGTGATTGCTATCCGCAACAAGGAGACCGACACCGTCACCTTCAAGGATGCCCCCGTCATCGCTGTCAACCGCACCATCAAATCATTAAAGAACGCCAAGCTCCACGCGTCGTCCAAGGACCAGGTACATGGATCATTTCGACGTCAGTTGGATACCTGGACTTTCCATGGACCAGCGCACTTACTTCTCTTTCGTTTCATATGGAATCGTTTTCTTCTTTTTGCAATAGTTTTTGCAAGCCAAGAACGCTTTGGGAGAGGCTTTCGGCACCAAGAAGATCAAGCAGCAGATCAAGTCGATCGAGCGCAACGCTGTCAACGTCAGCACCCTGGACAGTGTCGCCAGCATTCTTCACGATTCCATCTCTGCAAAGACCAGCGCTCTTCCATCCAAGGGTAGGCATTCTTATACTTTGCTCGTTTTTACTTGGGCAGGCTCTATAATCGTTTACTAACGGACAGGAATTTCTCGACATTCAACCACGACTGATCTTTCAGCCGAGATCAAGTCCAGGGCAGACGAGGACAGACCTATCCCCCCATACGACATCAACGCCGCCAAGGTGGAAGACATTTACAAGATGGACTCGCTCATCCCTCCAGCAGAATACCAGCTCATCCCCTTCAAGTCGCTCTTGGAAAAATCTACTCAGCCCTTGGCAGCATTGCCCTACCAGGATTCACAATACGTCAACGACGCTCTCAAGGCTGCTCTGTCCATCAGTAAGAAGGATCGCCACAGAATCCGTCTTTTGATGTACATCAGTTTCTTGATGGCCTTCCGCACAGTCCCCGACAAGCGTTTGGACGACTCGGAGACGATTGGTAGGATCATGGGCGATTGTCCCAGCCTTATCCTCGAAGGCTTTTACGAGCGATTCACAGAGATGCCCGAGGGAAACGACAAGAAGAGGTAAAGAGCACAAGGCCAAAAAAAAAAAAAAAAAAAAAAAAAACTGTCTTCCATTAGTGCAAAAATACTGACACACGTTTTGTTTTTTTGTATCACCTCTCTTAGACACACATTCACACCAAAGTCAAAGGACAAGTTGCTGTGCTGGATTTTTGCTATTGCTCTGACGCTCGAGAACTTCAACATGGACGCCAGCGCCATGACCAGGGACATGTCTCTGAAGCAGACCAAGGTCAACGAGCTGTTCAAGTCGCTGGGATGCAAGGTTAACGAGCTGAGCGCCTCCGAGCGTGCCCAGAAGGGCGTTGGTGCTGAGGATGCCAAGGGCATGAAGCGCGCCATCCTGACCGTGCCCTTGACCTTCCCTCTGCCCAAGCGGTACGTTAAAGTTTCATTTCTATTCGAGGAATTGTCTTTTATGCGTGTGTTTAAATGGTATATTCTAACAACTCTTTGTTCATCAATGGGGGTTTTTTTTCTTATAGTGGACCAAAGGCCAAGTAATTCCACTCCACAAAGGAGACAAACACTTGTTACGGGCGACCATACATATCGATACATTTCAGTTTTCATTGAGCATTTTAATACAAAAGCATATAGACCAAAAAAAAAAAAAAAGACATCTACGAGCTACTATCTTGATCTAGCCGGCGCCGGATCGTAAATGTCAAGAGTCTCATTTCGTGTTGTGCAAGTTTTTCGATGACGTGGGTGGCATTGGTACCCTGGCCACGGAGGGCATACGTGCCGCGGCAATACACCGTATCGAGTGCCGACTCTTCTTCAGCCTCCCATAGAGATGTAATTTGCGAGACTTGCGCGCCATCAAAGTTGGTCCCCTGGACATCCAGGGTTCTGAGCCCACCATACGAATAGTTCACTTTGTACAACAGAGTCTTCCAGTTATCGTGGCTGAGCGTGGCTTCGTTGATCACGAGCGTTTTGAATGGGTCGTTGTGCCGGGCGAGTGTGTCTGGGCAAACGACCATCGCGTGGAGCCACTCCAAGGCGGTATGCGTGAAAGAGACGAAAATGTCGCTCATGGCCGTGGTCTTGCCGAGGCGGACTTGGAGCTTGGCCAGGAGGGGCATCTGGGCGCGTGAGCGGATTGTGGATTTGAGCTGGCACATCCAGGGCTGCACGACTACACCCTCTAGTGAAAGTGAGGTCAGGAGTCGGAGGGAGTGAGCAGGGATATCGAAGAGGAATTCTTTGGGTTGGATGGGATGGAGTGCCATTATAGTCAGCTCGGTCAAGGCCGATTGATGGATGACCTGCTTCAAGGTTGGAATCGCTGCAAGATCCAGTTTAGCGGTCGTGAGGACAAGAGACTTGAGACGGCGTGGGTGGGTTTTGGTGGCATTGTTGAGGAAGAACAGGTCACTGATCCCGCTGTTGGCTCTCATGTCGTAGCTGGCAACTCTCCAGATGTGAGCGTCTGCCACCAGAGATGGATTAGCCTCGTCATGAATCTCCAAAGATTTCTTCAGCGTGAAGACAGCCTCAGCGGCTCCACCTCGCATGTAGTGCACTTGAACAGGGCAGTCGTGGCCTTTTAAGGCGCGGTTCAAAGCTGGGATCACCCGGAAGACGGCGCGGTCCTCGTTTTCATCCTTGATCGCGAGGTACGTTAGTCCTCTGCTTGCTTGCATAAACTCCAAAAAGTATGAGACGTAGGTATCTCCATTCTCGCAGGCCATGTCCTCCTTCGCCATCAAAATATTCAGCCTCTGGACCCCGCCTCCAACGATGGGTGCCTTGGAAACTGGCAATTGGGAGTAGCGGAGCGTCGCTTCCAGATCGTGAATACGGCCATTGTGAAGTGTGCATTGGAGTCGTCTCTCCGAAAGTCCCACAAGAGTTAATGTGGCTTGTGTACGAGTAGGCTCTAGGTGGTCAGCAAGTGTCTGGATAAGTGGTGTCATCTTGGTGAAGTTGTTGCTGTGGATTGTAAACGAGAGCTGTTCCAAGCGAGGATACTGCTCAATAAAGAAGATCAGGTTGGTCATGAATTCATCCAAACCCCAGTCTTCTTCCTCAGTCCAAGTCAGATGCAGTGCCTCCAGCCCGAAGGAAACCCACTGATCTCGGCCAAGGCGACTGGTTGTGTCCTTGAAAAAGTCGAGGCAGTTCAAGAATGTAAAAGACTGGATCCTGCCGTCAGCAAGCATTTGCAGGATAGGATCATACGAACGGCCATTGAACCCGTGCTCCCAACGAAGCTTGGAGAGATACGAGCCGTCAAAGGTTAGACTGGTCACGTTAGACTGGAGCATCTTTTGCTGGATAGCAACCAAGTCTTCTTTGGTCACGTCCCACTCAGGTTTGATCCGTAGTTCCACCATCCGAGCTTCGTTGACAATGTCCAAGACAAGATCAGCGGCAGTGCGGGTAGGCAGACAACAGTTGAGGTAGCCCATTTCTTCACTGTAGTTCCGACGTGGGATATCCAGCAGACTAAGATAGTCGGTCGCGGCGCTTGTATCCCTGCTCTGGCCCTGATAGTCGTACGCGTGCTCCATGCAGATCCACTTGACGAGATTTTCTTGGCCAATAACGATTCTGCTGAGATTCCTGGGTGATGGTGGAGGCTGGAGAGGGTCCTTGTCGAATTTAGTGGACAACCCCAGGAACTGTTGGAGCTGTCTCCATGTAGGTCGTGGTGGCAAGTCCCGAAGGCTTGGAGACGATGATCTGATTTGAGAGGATGACGATATTTGATCAAAAGTGGCGACCTGAGCCATAGGGGCTGCGGCATAGGACCCAAGATAATTGATCATGCCATCAACAAGCGTCTCAAAATTGTCTGAATCAAAATGAAAGTGGATAGCAAGATCCATGATCCCGTCAATTAGCTGTCGAGATGCCACAGAAGGGACGGTGAGGCCACCAGCAGAGTGCCCGGCCCGGATGAGCTGCATAATCGCCAAAATGTACTGGCCGTACTCTGCAAAGAGGTATTCCGGTTGGTGGATGTTGTATGGTTGGTGCTCGTGAAGGTGCACAAGGTGTGGCATGTTGCTGGTTGATTTCCGTGTGTGATCGCCACACTCGCACAAGAGCATGAGTTGGAAGCGGGTGTGCTCATCTAGAGGCGAGCTCTCAAATTTGTCTGAGAGAGCTGCAACGGACCTGGGGAGGACCATGAAGAGTGGAGAGTAATCATCATAGATCTTGAATGAGCGAAGGCGCAGTAAATCTTTGGCGTGGTCTGGAAGACCAAAAGGCATCAGTGGCTTCCTCGGTGCAGACCATGTCTCCGAGATAGGGCTGGCGATTGGTGTTGGTTGAGTATCCATTGGGATTGGTTCGATATAGGCTGGTGTCTGAACCTCAGAAGATGTTGGAAGAGGCGCAGAGAAAGGTGTGGATTGGGTAACATTTACCGCCGGTGCTGGTTGTGAGATGGGTTGTTGTACTGAGACCCCAGGCTGTGGCGAGTAGACACTGTCTTCTAGCGAAAGATGGAAAAATTCGTCGTTGATGTCCTCGTCACTCTCGATATCGGAGTGCCCTGGCGTGACAAGAACAAAGTCGATGCTGCTAGTGTCAGAATCGATGTCCATATCGGCTTTTATGTATACAACTACAAGTTACAAAAGGCAGGGTAGGCTGTTAGATGATCGTTCTTCATCAGGCTCAAGTATGCTTCTCTATGGCTTTACATGGACAAAGAAACGTGAAGTAGTGTGAAGAAGGTGGTGAAGTGGGAAGAGGGGTAAGTGAGGCAAAAAATAAAACAAAGCCGGCTTTGCTGTGCCTTCGAGTGGCTTTAAATAGCAACTCTTGGCGAAGCAAAAATCAAGGCTTTCCTTGTCTCCTTTTCTTCTTTTCATCATCGGTTACACAGTTTTGGTCTACAACACCCCTTAATCAAGCATGGGCGTCGACAAATTTTGCATGCATCTGCTGCGCCAGAGGCATAATACCCCTCTCGTTACAGAAACTCAGAGAGCTGCATACTGTCTCAAAGAAAACACGTAGCGCGCGATTCAAGCCAGTAATTGTTAGTCAATATGATTGATTGATCCCAAAGACCTTACACCAATTCTATATAGATCTTGTACCCGTCAGTGACGCATCGCATGCACAGGTTGCGGAAATGTGTACATGCTGCGGCTCTCTGCGGCTCTCTGCGGCTCTTTGCCTGTGGATGTTTACGCTGCAGGTGAGAATCATGCATGGGCAGGTTGACGCTGCAAGGTCCAAGGAGAAGAGTAAAGTAAACTTTGTTCCAGCACTTTGTGGCTACTTTGAATGCATTTCGATGGGGTCAGCTTCTTTACCACCATTCTTTTCCATCTTCCCGTGAGCATGATACTTATCGAAGTCCACATGCCTTTTCGTGAGGGCGCCTTAAATTGTGTATCTTAAACAACATGGAGGAAACTTTTATTTTGGTGGCAAAAGTGCATGACTGCGTTTTTTTTATAGTTTCACAAGAAAGGAAAGATCTCGGATGTCAGGGACCAATTCTTACGTTGATTCCCTTCCTCCATTTCAACCTCCTTTCAACCAGGTCTTGGCTGATCACTCATTGTGACCTTTCATTGTCCTGTCCATCGCTCTTTGTTTCCGATTCGACTATACATCCACGATCGACATGCTGCAAAGCGCTGCTTTTAGGCGCACAACGGGGTCGCTCTTCCATAGCGTCTCTCCCCTGAGTGTCTACCAACGGTCCATGAGGCCTATCTCCTCGTCACCTTTCCGCACCATGGCGACCACGGTCAACACACCCACCTCCACCACAGCCGTAGCGACAGCAAAGAGGGCGGTCAAAGAGAAGCCAGATCAAAAGTACTCGTCAACACTTCTCCTGCCCAAGACCGGATTCCCTCTTCGTGCCGATCCTGCCAACCGGGAAGCTTCATTCCGCAAGCGATGCACGACTGACCTCTATGGCTGGCAGGTATGGTTTATCACCTTATAAAACTCCCCACTGCCAGTGGAGCAAAATCACAAGCTTACGCTGTTCAATTTCAATGACACATAGAGAGAGAACAACTCTGGCGATTTGTTTGTGTTGCATGACGGACCACCATATGCCAACGGTCATTTGCATCTGGGACACGCACTCAACAAGTTGATCAAGGATTTCATCAACCGCCATAGAGTTATTCGCGGATTCAAAGTCGAGTACGGATGGTCGTTTCATTGATGTAACATATTGGTACGAGTGGGCGCATCATGTTGGCTAACAAATTCATCTTTTTGGGATCCTCTAGCTATCGCCCAGGCTGGGATTGCCACGGGTTACCCATTGAGCTGAAAGCACTGGCTGAACTCAAAGTGATGGATCGGACAAAATTAAGCCCCATCGAAGTGCGCCAAGTCGCACAGGCCTCTGCCAGAGCCGCCATTGCGGTGCAAAAACAGGAGTTCCTATCCTATGGCATCATGGGCGACTTTGATAATGGCTATCAGACCATGGACAAAGATTTCGAGACACGACAGCTCAAGGTCTTTTACGAGATGATGAACAAGGGGCTTATTTACCGTGCCAACAAGCCTGTGTACTGGTCACCCTCTTCTCAGACAGCCCTCGCCGAGTCGGAGCTCGAGTACAAAGAAGACCACAAAAGCCGATCGGCCTGGGTTGCCTTCAATATGGATAAGCCTTGTAGGTGAAAGTAGGAGGACTCTTTCCATCCCTGATTAATACGTTGATCTCTAATGACAATCTATCTCTGCGTGTGATAGCCAAGGCTCTCTCTGATATCTTACCAGCATCGGCATCATTGCAGGCTGTCATATGGACCACTACACCCTGGACTTTGCCAGCGAACCGAGCTGTCGCTGTGCACCCTAAACTGAGCTACACCCTTTTCCGCACCAGCAATTCGGCTGACAAGAATTCAGTGTACCTGGCGGCCACAGACCGAATGGAGGAAATGCAGAAGCGATTCGCGTCCAAGGATGAGAACGCCCCTGTCGTCTTGGAACCAATTGGTCAGATTCTGGGCGAAGATTTGGTCGGAACCCAGTACCAGCATCCTTTGACCAAAGAGTCTATGCCCTTCCTCGCTGCCGACTATGTCACTGCCGATTCTGGATCTGGATTGGTTCACACTGCTCCAGGACACGGTATGGACGATTATAAGACATGCTTGCCCCTGGGTATTGAGGCCTTCTGCCCCGTCAACAACGTGGGCAAGTTCACGGCTGAGGCTGGCGAAAGACTTGAAGGTCTGGCAGTGCAGACTGAGGGAACGGCGAAAGTTTTGGAAATGCTTCAAGACAAAGGAACTTTGATTCAGGAGCAGCCCTACACTCACAAGTACCCATACGACTGGAGAACCAAAAAGCCCATTATCTTGAGAGCTACCTCTCAGTGGTTTGCCAACGTGGGATCCATTAAGGAGGACGCCCTCAAAGCCATTGAGAACGTCAAGATTGTCCCCGAAAGTTCTCGTCGCCGTTTGGAGGGATTTGTCCTCTCTCGCTCAGAGTGGTGCATTTCGCGCCAAAGATCCTGGGGTGTCCCTATTCCAGTGATGTACAACGAGGACACGGATGAGCCGCTCTTGACGAAAACATCTGTCCAGCACATCATCGACACTATCAAGGAGCACGGCTCGGATGCCTGGTGGAGCATGTCCACTGAAGAGCTTCTGGCACCTGAGTACAGGAACGACGGTAACCGCTACCGTCGTGGTACTGATACTATGGACGTCTGGTTCGACTCTGGCACGAGCTGGACTATGATCGAGGAGAAGATGCCCCGTCCTCATTTGCCCTTTGTGGCTGATGTGTACTCAGAGGGAAGCGATCAGCACCGTGGATGGTTCCAGTCATCGCTGCTGACCAGCGTTGCGCTGACCGGTAAGGCTCCCTTTGGCACTTTGATCACGCACGGATTCCTGCTCGACGCCAAGGGTTTCAAGCAGAGCAAGTCGATCGGTAACACTGTTGATCCAGCTGTTGTCATCAATGGTGGCAAGGTATGCCCAACCCGAAGGGGATTTGTTTGTTACTTGTAATGACAGGAAAGGCACTGTGAATTTGCTCCGCATGGCACTTACGCCATTTCATACTCTTCTCTCATTATTCAGAACTTGCAAAAGGATCCTGCATATGGCACAGATGTCCTCCGCCTGTGGGCCGCGTCTTCCGAATACACCAAAGACATTGCGATCGGCAAGACGATTTTGACACAGGTGGCAGAGAGCATCCGCAAGTTCCGCAATACGGCACGATTCATGCTTGGAAACCTGAACGGATTCAAAGAGTCTGAGGCATTGCCTTACGATCAATTGAGCCGCCTGGACAAGTTTATGCTGTCCGAGGTGTACAATTTCAGCCGCAATGTGAATTCTGGATATGACGAGTTTATGTTTAACAAAGGTAACGAAAACGATTCGTCAGGCTCGATAAGTACGTCCCTGTTAGATACGTATATGTTGCTCACTCTTCCGTTACTTTTTTCTATTTATATTTTTTTATGGCACACTTGTAGTCTTCACCCAGCTTCAATATTTTACAAGCACCACCTTGTCATCTTTCTACCTCGATGTAATCAAGGACACTCTTTACTCGGATTCGCAAAAGTCGCTTGAGCGTCGTGCGATCCAAACCGTCCTCTTCCACACCTTGAACGCGTTCACCCGCAGCATCGCTCCTCTGGCACCTCATCTCGGCGAAGAGGTCTACGAGCACTACCGCGACTGCATGACACACCCGCAGCCAACTGTCTTCCGCAGCGGCTGGCTCGATGCCCCCGAGACCTGGAACGATCAGGCGTTGCGCGACGAGTTTGCGGTGCTCAAGCAGTTGCGTGCCGAGGTCAACCAGCTGCTCGAGCAAGCCCGCACAGCCAAGGTCATTCGTTCGTCACTCGAAGCTGTCATTGAGATTCAGCTGCCAGGAACCAGCGAGTCGTCAGAGAACAAGTTGGCGCTCTCCAGGCTTGTCCACAGTTATGCTGACGATCTCAAGAAGCTGTTTATCACATCGGATGTCACTATTACCAAGAACTCGACATCACAGTCACCAGAAGAGGATGTCTATGTCCGCGATGTCTTGCTGCCACGCGTTGGATCGTGCAAGTTGGTGATGCACAAGGCCGAGTTGCACAAGTGCCCACGCTGCTGGACATTCACTTCGCCAGCACAGGACACTCTCTGCCCTCGCTGCGGATCTGTCGTCGCCTCTCAGCCTTAATACGCTTTCTCCAAAATAGACCCATAAATTATTTCAAACATATAACATACAAAGGATTTGTGAATGCAAAATGGTGTTTTTTATTTTGATATTAAGCAAAGAGCAAAAACGGCTTAAGAGCGCTTGGCAACCTCGGCCTTGAAGACCTCGGCAATGTTGCCGTTCTTGACACCGTCCTCGAGGGTCTTGCGGACAGCCTCGAGCTGGTCGAGACCCTTGGCGCCGTCCAAAAGGGCATCCAAGAGCTCGAGCTGCTTCTCGACCTCGACAGGGCCGGCAGTCTCGCCAGCGGGCAAGAAGTAGTTGTTGTCCTTGATCAAAGCCTTCAAGTTCTTCTTCTCCTTGCGGACAGCACGCTTGAGCAGCTCCTTGTTCTTCTTACCGTCCTCACGGGCAGACTTCTCGGCCTCCTCGGCGGCCTTGGCAGCAGCCTCCTCAGCAGCCTTGGCGGCGGCAGCCTCCTCAATAGCGCGCTTCTCGGCAGCCTCCTTCTCGAGACGCTTGGCGTTACGCTGCTTGTTGGCCTGCTCCTTGAAGATCTTGATGCGGGGGTCGATAGACAAAGCCTGGTCGACAATCTCGCGCAAGCGAGCGTTGTCCTCCTTCTTCAGCTTGGCGCGCTCGGCCTTGTTCTTCTTCTCAAAGTAGCGCTTGTCGTCACGGGAGTCGTGGCCCTCACCGTCCTCCTTGTCCATCCACTCAAAGGTTCTCCACGAATCAAACTTGTACCAGAAATCGTAGAAGCCCTCGACCTCCTCCTGGCTCGACTGAGCGTTGCCCAACTGGGGGACGGGCTGGGTGTTGGAGAAACGGGACTCACGAGCAAAGACGGGGGTATAGAGCTTGTAGAAGTCGGACTTGGACTTGGGGTTGGGGACGTCGTCCGAGACGGCAGGGTCGACAGAGTCCCACTGGCGGCGCTTGACGGGGTCCATCAGGGTCTCGAAGGCCTTCTGGATGCACTTGAAGAAACCGTCATCGTGGAGACCACCGGTAGCAGCCTTCTTGTCGGGGTGGTGGCGGAGGACCTTCTTGCGGTGAGCACGGCGGATCTGGTCCTCAGTGGCGCGGTAACGCAGCTTGGAGAGACCCAAGACGGCGTACTGATCCTGATCCTTCCAGTCCTTGGGGTCACGCTTGAGCATAGCGGGATCCTCGGGCTCATCGCCCTCAGAGCCACCCTCGTCCTCATCCTTGAGGGCAGCCTTGGCAGCAGCCTCGGCCTCAGAGACGACCTTCTCGTCCTCGGAGAAGGTGCGAGAGTGGATGTGGCGGCGAGCATGGGCCAAGAAATGGCGACCAGCAGGCTGGATCGAGGCCTTGCTGGGGGCAGTGATGCCGGCGTGGAAGGCCGAGGTCTTGTCGCTAGACCAGGACTTGGGAGGCGAGGGGAGCAAGAAATCGAGAACCATGGCGAATGTGTGTCGATGGAAGGAGATGAAAGTTAATTCAATTGACTGAGATTTTTTTTTAATAGGGCAATTGGTTGTTGTTCTGGGCGGGATACGAGCTAAGCCACAATTTCCATTTCCCACTCGTAGACATTGTGCGCTCACGACGAAAATATCCATATCGCATTCTTGAACGTGCGGATGAAAAACAACAAATATATATTGACAATGGGATTGATAGTTATCTAATGGAAGTACTTCTGCAAGCTGCCGCCGAGGTAGACCTCGATCTCGGCAATAACCTGTTGAGTCAGGGCCTCGACCTCGTGGTCGTCGTCCTCCATCAACTCTGCCAAGAAGGGGATCGTCTCGGGCAGGAGGATCAAGAACTCTTCGCCCAGACGCTTGTAGAATTCCTGGAGAACCTTGAGGGCAGACAAGCGAATCTCCCGGCTGTCCTCGCGAGTCTTGAGCAACACCTGGTAGTTCAATGGCTTCCACAGAGCATCGTTGCTCAAAGTCACAGCCAACTGACCCAAGCAGGGAACCAGCCACTGCTCCATTCTGTTCTCGTACACTTGCCACGCGGATGTAGCTTTCTCCGGTGCAACAGAAGAGGTGACCAAAAGCTGGTTGACAAGAGGGTGCAGCAACTTCTCAAATCGGTCCGCGTTCCAGAGGCCATCGTTGTCGTGCAAGAAACACTTTTGAAGCGACGACACCATCCAGGGCCACAGTTCGTCCATTTCGCGACTCTTGGTGGCATCATTGTCCTCCTCATACGAGGAGTTGGACTTTTTGGCGTAGCCAGTCAAGGCCTCGATGACATTGTCGACCACATAGCCATAGTAGGGCGTCACAATCGACTTGAGGGTCTCGAGCAGCGAGTTCATGAGCTTGTAGAAGAAAATCAGACGATCCTGCATATCCTGGAAGCCAGCCTTGGCCACCTGGAGTTCGGTGGTGGCCCAATCCAGAGTCTTGAGGAACAGAGGCTTGAACAGAGTCTCGTTCAACTTCATGACCAGCTGCATAAACGCCTGGATAACAGCCTCCTCGATCGCTGCGACACTCTCAGAGTGCTTCTGGTCACGGTGGCCATATGCACGGCGGAAGTCAAAGGCACCCAAGAAGAACTTGAAGATCTGCTTGTAGTTGACGGCAATGACATCACGGGGCATGGCATTGATAGTCTGGCTGACGAGATCAAACAAGGCCAACAAGGAGTCCTTTCCATCCTTGACGGCAGTCTCGTAGTAACCCAGCATAGGAGGCAGCAGGATACGAGGAGTGATGTGGTGGGCCATCTCGGTCAACAGCATCTTGTTCTTGTCCAGGATCTGCAGCTTGGAGGCATCGCTGCCCTCGTAGCCAGCCAAGACTGGGTGCAAGGTACCAGACAAGATCTGGGTCACGTAGGGGCTGACGAACTGAGGCAGAGTCTTGACCAATGTCTCCAGGTGGCTGACAACGGCCAGCTGCAAGAGAACCGAGTTGGTGTACTTGGTCGACTTCTTGGCATCGACCTCGCTGTCGACAGCCTCGGCAGGGTTGGCACTGACCAAGGTGCTGGTGAGGATCGAGAGGACGGTGGGCATGAACTTGGGGAAGAAGGGAACAACGCGGACGCCAAGCTCCTGGCACATGAAGGTAAGACAGACCAAGCATGAGGCCTTGACCTGCTCATTGGAGTGCAAGAGACCACTGGAACCAATGATGACAGGGATGATCTTGGAAATCTCGGCAGTGTGGGACTGGCCAAACTGGCGAACAATGGTCGAGATACACATGAGAGCGGTCTGCTTGTTGATGGCGACTTCCTCGGCAGAAGCACCTTCAACCACATCCAGCTCGACCACCTGCTTCAAGTTCGCAGTGACGCCAACAACCATATCCTGGTAAACTGCAGGGACGGCCATAGGAGAACCAGGGACGTTGGAGATCTTTTGGTTGAAGAGCACCATGGCCTTGCGACGGATGGTGGCATCCTTATGCTCAAACAAGGCGACCATAATTTTGACGAATGAGGGCAACGACAAGAGAATGTGGACCTTGTCCAGGACGTCATAAGTAACCTTGACAATACCGCGCCAGAACTTGACAACAACGGCGGATTGCTCCTTGCGGTTGATAAGGACGTTAACAAAGTTACTGAAAGAGCCAACAAGGATCAAGAGACGCTCAGCCATCTGGAGGTAGTACGATTCAAGAACGGCTTCGGCACTGGCATCGACATTAGCCTGAGTGAGGATCTTAGACAAGAACGACTTGGCGGTCAATACACTCGAGCTGTAAGTCAATACCGAAAGCTTGAATTGACGGATCTGCTTGTTGTTGTGGGCACTATAAGTAAAGACATCGATAAAGTGTTAGAAACATATGATTCGCCAATAGGCAATATTTGACGTCTTCGTTAGAGAGTATTGGAGGATCGGTAAGCTTACCTGATGTCAAACAGATATTCTTCCATCTCAACGTCAGCATCCTTCTCCATGGGCAGGGTCTGGATGACATCCAAGAGAGCGATAACGGCCTTCATCTGGACAATGGCCGAGAACTGGTTCGAAAGAGTTAATGCAAACTCGCTCAGCGAGTCCGCCTCAGTCTGGTTGCCCTTGCTGGCACGCTCGGTATACTTTTCAATGATCAAGCAGATGACGGCGTGCAAGAACTCTTCCTCGCCCAATGTAGAGATCAGGACAGAGAACAGTCGCAGACGACGATGCTTGGGGATGTGGAACAGAGCATCGACAAAGACCTTGATGATCGGACGGACTTGCATCACCAGACTCTTGGTCTCATCGCTTTGACGGCGGTGGGCATTAACCAGCGGTGGGATAATCTTCTCGAGAGTCTGTTGGATGACGTGGAAACTGTAGTTGTCGTCCTGGCGGAGAACGTTAGCGCCCATGAAGGTAAACACGGGCATGATGTTGTGGAGAACCTTCTCGGGGTACAACGAAGCGATGGCTGCCATGAGAAGGAGCGCCTGGTTGTGGGTCTGAGGGTTGCCGGTAGCGCGGATGCAGTTGACAACAAGATCGACACGGAGCATGTTCTCGTCCAGTTTGCCAGCATTCACACCAAACTCGCCCTGGCGGACAAAAGTTGTCAAACTTGAGAGCAATAACTGGTTAATGTACTCCATCGACACAGGGGTGCTGTTGAGATCTGAGTTCATGATAGTCGAAAGAAGCTCAAACAATGGCACAACCAGCTTGTCAGTCTCGGCAATCTCCTTGTACTCCAGCAGCTCCAGCACTGTGACGAGGCGATGAAGGGACTCGACCACAGCGTTGGGGGCTGATGGGTCAGCAGCCGACTTGCGCTGACGCTTGGCGTGACCTTCCTCGTCCACCATGGTTCCCTGAACCAAACTCATCTGAATAGTCGCCAACTCAGAGATGACCAAGATGGAGCTCAAGGGAATATCGCGGAGCACCTGTTTAACAACACGGACAGTCTCCTGAGGGGCATTGGTGGCCAGATCGATCAAAACCACAAAGATATCGCTTTGCAAGCTGGCGCTAAGACCTCCAAAGAACTTGACGTTGAGCTGACCCAGAGCGAGGCGGCGGAACGAAGAGCTGGATTCCTCAGTGTCGGTGTTGGTTGAGGCGGAGCTGTCAAGCTTTAAGAGCTGCAAGAAAGCGTTCCTGTACTTGCCAGACTTGCCCTCCAACAATGCCGAAGTCTCGGGTGAGAAGCAGTGCACAAGGTAGCGAGCAAGATCGGTGTTGATATCATCCATGGTCTGACCGACAAAAGTAGTGTGCACCAAGCTATCGATCAATGGGAGCAACATCTTGAGCTTGGTAGGTGTGTGGATGTCGTCGAGCAGCTGAAGCAACTCGACGCGAGTGCTGGGACGCTGAATGGCGAGCGTGTGGGAGAGAAGGAATGACACCAATGAGTCTTTGGCGGAGGTAGCAACCTTAGAGTCACCTGCAGCGGCGTTCAAGTTCTCGGAGAGGTACTTGGTCAGGTAGCTGGAATCAGTGACAAATTCCTCGCGGGACTTAAGCAACTGAGAGACGAAAATCGAAATCTGCTCAGGCATCAAGAACTCCAGCTGCTCGGTAGCCTTGCCATAGAAAGAGTCAAACTTGAAAATGTCAGTGGCCATGGTCTTTCCCTTCTTGCCCGAGGTCTTGACCTTAGGATAGATCGAAGCAATGGTCGACAAGCAAACGACAGCGGTCTCACGCATGGCCTTGACAGGGTTGGCAAGAGCGAGCATGAGAGTGGGAACAACGACTTGGAAGTCAGGGGCATCCGAGGAAGATTGTGCGGCGAAAGCGTGGAGGTTGGCGCTGGCAATCTGGAGGGAACGCACGCGGACCAGAGGTGAGGAAGAGACATCGGACCACTGGTTGCAGAGGAACTCAATAGAATCGGTAGGTAAGTGCGTCTCGAACATGATCTGGACCATGGGCTCAAAGGGTCCCATGTTGACGGTTCCCACGAAGGTCTTGTACAATGAAACAAGGATGGTAGCATAGTCCGAGCTCTCCTCGTTGGACAACCAGTGGGTGGTGGTCTTGGGCTTGTGGAGATCCGAGATGACGCTCATCAAGGAAAAGTGGATGGCAGAGACTTCCATGGATGGGACCCATGACTTGGTGGTGATCTGGGACAAAAGCTCGGCAGCAGGCATTCCATGCTTGGCCTCGGCCTTGAGAGCCTTGGCAGACGAGGTATGCGACTTGAGGGCCTGAAGCAGAGCAGGGAGGTAGAGGCTGACAGCCTTGATTTGCTGCTCTCCTTGCAACTGGTGAATGGCCTTGGTGATCACAAAGATGGACAAAAGACGGAAAGAGTTGTTGCCGCTCTTGAGGCCCTGCAGGTAAAATTTCATGCCTCTAGCTAAGCTGTCGTTGGAAATCAGGTTGGCTGCAAGCGTGGTGATCAAAGAAACGTCAGCAGCTGCCATCAAAGTTCCATTTCCAGCGTTGGCTTCATCCTTGACGAGTTCCTTGATAGCTGAGGCCAAGTTCTTAAGCAGATGCTCTTTCTTCAGCTCTGAGGTGGCGATCTTGGATATGAGGGCAATGCTGGCTTTGTGGAAGTCCTTGACGATCAACAAGTGGCCAAGAACAACAGCCAACACCTGATCCTTGAGGTCCTTGTTGCTGGCAAGGAAATCGGTCAGCATGTAGACAAGGCAGTGGCGACGGGTGCCGCGGGTGCTGCTGGTGGAAGTGATGACAGTCACCAATCCGGCGAGAAGATCCTGTGCGGAAACAAAGTCCTTCAATTTGTCCATGCCCAAGACCTGCTGAACAATTCTGTCATCGTCGTCCTGGAGACGCGCCAACAGGGTATCTTTGACAAAAGTGTCCTCGTTGTCAACGTTGGCGAGCTCCGAGCTCTTCTCCTTCAAAATCTCGCCCAACTTCTTGACAGCCAAAAGACGGACCGAGGCGTCTGCGTGGTTGACACTGAGGAACAAGGTGGTATTGAACTCCTTGAGGGGCTGATGGCGTGTTCCATGGAAGACCTTGGAGATGAACGAGTAAAGCTGGTTGTTGGTCTGTGAGTGCTGGTCTTCTTTGGTCTCTTCCAACTGCTTTTGAAGGACGGCATCCAAATCCTTGGAATAGTTCTCGTGGAGGACACGCAGAATGGACACAGTATCCTCGTTCGCCTCAGCCTTGTCGTCCTGCTTGAGTTCGGAGAGGTACAATCCCAGGACAGCCGAGCACACGCCGTTGATGACCGAAGTTGGCAGTTGCTCTCCTTTCAAGACGACGTTAAGCACGCGGGCATAGTTGGGATGTTTGGCAGAGTGCTTGGCGAGGGCGACAAGGAAGGGGTAGATGAATCGTTGGGCGCTGTACTTTTCGAGGATGGAGAGAACGACAGTCTCAATGCCCTGGATCCTGGACAAGTTCTTGAACGCCTTCTCGGGGAATTCTTCCATAGTTTCCTGAGTTTGGCATACATGGACGACGCAGAGTAGCATTTGGTAGGTGTTGGCGTAGTTGGAGCTCATGGTGGTGAAGAGTGAGGTCAGCACTTCATAGGTCAATGTAGCGCGCTCCGAAATCTGCGAGATAATCATGTAAGAGGCGATCTACAATGTCCGAAAAGGTGCAAAATGGTGTTAGTCCTCTGTTGTAGTTCGAGTCACTGTAGTGCTGGAATAGGGTGCCTGTCCATACCTGATACTCTGGGTAGCCCTTGGCCTTCAGTCCTTCGAGGATGTATGGGAAAATGGTGACCAGAACCTCATCTGTGATGACCGGGAGACTGGCAATGTATTGCAGCATGACGGCCACGTAGAAGGAGACTAGGGTCTTGAATGAGGTCTGGCGAGACACAGCCTCCAAGACAGTTTCACAAACAAACTCGACAAGAGATCTGTCCTTGAGCATATATTGGATCAGCAAGCTCCTCTCCAAGGGCTGCTTAGACTTGCGGATCGGTCGGAGGAACATCCAGCGACTCGACTCTCTACAAATGGTGTAAATGTTGTGGACAGGTCAGTTCACCTTCTTGGTGCGTAAATCGGTAGGTGGGTTGAATGTCTCCATGGCATACGTACTGGATCTGCAGAATAGAGACCATGGTGACGAAGAGGGCAGTCTCATGGTAAGGAAGGATGGCGTGGAGGATGGCGTCGATGTTGAACTCGTTGATGCGGAAGCGGCGAATAAGCCATTCCAAAGCCTTTCCAGCTGGCTTCACGAGGAAGTAAGGTGACAGTTGACGAAGGAAAAGCGTGATACTCTCGTCCAACTTAGCGTTGTCTTCTTTTGACTAGAGGTGGATTGAGGCAATAGACGTTTAGTTGTCGGGCACATCGAGTTTCCCTCAGGAAAGCTGTTGAGGTAGGTTCAAGCGAGCGAAGTATACCTGAAGGACACGGTCAACATTCTTCATGGATTCGGAGAAGAGAGTCTTCTCAAAGGCACCAAACTTAGGATCCAACTGCTTCAACTCAGAGATACCGTTGGCACCGATGGAGAAGATGGTGTCGATATCATAGTCGGCTGCCTGCTTTGAGTCGAACAGAAAGGACGAGCGATGTCTGGCAGCCTTCTCTGAACCCTTGGTGACATCTGCTGTGCCAATCTTTTTGAGCTGCTGAGCCAAAGAAGACATGGTGTATGTGTATTATGTATGATATGCCAAAAGAAAGAAAAAAAGATATAAAAAAATGCAAGGAAGTGAAAATGCAAAAGAAAATGAACAAAAAATAAAAAAAAGAAAATGGTGAATGAGGAGCGGTACGAGTGTGAAAGGGCTGTGGATGAGTGATGGTGTTGACGGATATGGTGTTGATGCGTGCGTGCAAATGGATGGGTGTGTTTTGCAGCAGCAGGGTGGTGGAGGAGAGAGGCAAAAAAAAAAAAAAAAAGAAAACTAAACATGGCTAACAAGGAAAATACGTCTAAGCCACTGGACCGGAAAAGCAGTCCCTATACCCTTCTCGGAGTATGGAGTGTCTGTCCCTCTTCTCGAAACTTCGTTCTCAAAAAGTCCCGACGAGTCCAGGGCTTCGACCTATTTAACGTTTGCATTCCTGGCCCACATTCCTCTATTCACATTCCTCACATCCAACCTAACCACATTAGCCATGCTGCGCTCTCTGACCAGAACTGCCCTGGCCGCAAGGTCACGCTTGGCCACCGCTGTCGCCCATCCTGCTGTAAAGGTATGTTGTAAGAATAACTTTTGCGTCAAGCGAGGCGAAATGCGGTAACTTATTGATACGATGCTCGATCTGCCTCGTTCTAGACATACTACTCCACCGCACTGCGATCCACCGTCGTCCCCGCTGGACAAAAGTCTATCAACATGGCTTTCAACTCGATCCGATCTTTCGCCACTGAATCTACCTCCGGTGAGAACGAAGAAAAGGTTATTGGCGAGTCCAAGAAGAAAAGCTTCCAGGCTGAGACCCGCAAGCTTCTCGATATCGTCACTCACTCCCTGTACTCCGAGAAGGAGGTTTTCGTTCGGTATGAAATGACTTGAACTTCAATCCGTCCAGCTATCATAAACATATGGTTTGTACTCTAACGTTTCATATTGGTTCGTCTCATCGATTAGTGAGTTGGTGTCCAACGCCTCGGATGCTCTGGAGAAACTTCGCCATTCTCAGCTGACAGACGCAAGCCTCGATAGCGGCAAACCCATGGAGATTCACATTTCGGTCGACGAGGCAAAAAACACATTCACTATCCAGGATTTTGGTATTGGAATGACTGAGGAGGAAGCGATCTCCAACTTGGGAACCATTGCTCGTTCTGGATCAAAGGCTTTCCTGGAGAACTTGGAGGGCGACGCTGGTGCTGCATCCACCAAGGACAAGATCATTGGACAGTTTGGTGTCGGATTCTACTCGGCTGTAAGTCAGACATACCTGCAACAAAATATTGAAGACAAAAAGAAGACATCAGGAGTACTCACCTTGTCTGTGCCTTGTCCTTTTTCTAGTTCATGGTCGGATCAGAAATCAAAGTGTACACTCGCTCAGCCAAGCCTGGTTCCAAGGGATACTGCTGGACCTCGGATGGATCGGGATCTTATGAA
This sequence comes from Podila verticillata NRRL 6337, assembly GCA_000739165.1. NCBI lineage: Eukaryota > Fungi > Mortierellomycota > Mortierellomycetes > Mortierellales > Mortierellaceae > Podila > Podila verticillata. Next base: position 1,188,833 of record KN042427.1, on the reverse strand, counting down.
ATCGCAGAGGCAGAGAACGTAGCTATCGGAACAAAGATCGTCATTACCCTCAGGGACGAGTGCAAGGAGTACGCCAATGAAGCTGTTGTTGAAGGTATCATTAAGAAGTACTCCAACTTTGTCGCCTACCCCGTTCACCTCAACTCCAAAAAGATCAACGCTGTTCAGCCATTGTGGACTAAGGACAAGAAGGACATCACTGACGAGGAACACGTCGAGTTTTACCGATATGTTGCCGGAGCTTGGGACAACCCTCAGTTCAAGCTCGTGTACAAGACTGATTCGCCCTTGGCCATCAGCTCCTTGCTCTACATTCCTCAGCGTCATATGGAAGTCCTCGGCATGCAGCGTGAGGAGCCCGGTGTCAGCCTTTACTCACGCAAGGTCATGATTCAGGCGAAGTCTAAGGCTCTTTTGCCCGAGTGGCTTCGTTTCGTCAAGGGAGTTGTTGATTGCGAGGACCTGCCACTGAACGTGTCCCGCGAACTTTTGCAGGATCAGTCTCTGTCCAAGCTCCGCCAGGTCCTCACTGGCCGTGTCATCAAGTGGCTCGAGAACGAGGCCAAGTCTGATTCCAAGGCCTACAACCACTTTTTCGAGGAGTTTGGCACATTCATCAAGGAGGGAGTTTGCACTGAGGACGAAAAGACCCGCCCCAATGTCGCCAAGTTGCTTCGCTACGAGAGCAGCGCCACTGCTGTCGGTGAAGTCATCAGCCTCAAGGACTATGTCGACCGCATGAAGGCTGGTCAGGAGAACGTATACTTCACTTGTGTGCCTAAGCGCAAGTTTGCCGAGGAAAGTCCTTACTTCGAAGAGTTCAAAGAGAAGGGTATCGAAGTCCTCTTCTTGTATGACACTGTGGACGAGTTTGTTGTCAACAACTTGCGTCAAGTTGGCCAGCACAAGTTGGTGTCGATTGATGCTGCCGATATCCAGGACAAGGTACTCGAACCATCCTCTCCCAAGGATAGTGGCGAGTCTGATGTCAAAGACAAGACCCCCGAGGAGGCCAAGCTGGCCAAGGAGGAGGCCAAGCTCGAGGCCGAGAATATTGCAGAGTGGTTCCGCGATACTCTGGGCATGCAGGTCCGCAAGGTTGATGTCTCGAAGCGCCATATGAGCCACCCCGCCGTAGTGACTGAGCACGATTCACCCGCAGTGCGCAAGATGATGGCCATGATGTCTGGAGCTGCCAAGGTGGGTGAGGACAACCTTCCACCCACCCCCACCAACCTCGAGATCAATGTCAAACACCCAATCATTAAGAAGCTGTGGTCCATCAAGAGCGAGAACCCCATCTTTGCCAAGCAGGTTGCCGAACAGGTAAAATCTTGTCGAGTTTTAATGCCTGATAATTGTGCCATGAAAACGAAGAAGTTCTAACAACCCTTTTTTTTTTCTTGTTTAGATTTACGATAATGCATTGATCGCTGCAGGTGTTTTGGACGATCCCCGCTCCATGCTTAAACGTCTGAACACTATTATGGAGGCATCACTGTCTTCGTCTGCAAACTCGCGTTCCAAGGACACTGTCATGCAGCCCAAGAAGATTGAGGTTGTGGAGGGTGAGAAGGTGTAAATTATTTGAGAAGCTAGAACCAAATAGAAACAGCAAACTAAAAAAAAAAAAAAAAAAAAACAATGTACAGCATGCCAGGCTTCCTGTTTGATGACTCTCAATTCAGAGAGTTGTTTGAACTTATGAGTTTACTCTGCTTTCTGAGTGAGTAGTTATACTGCTTTATCAAAGTGTGAGGATGATAGTAGCGACGTAAGACGTTGTTGGGGTTAGGCGAGCGAAAAGGTACTCCGTGATGAGTTTGAATTGTTGACTTTTAGGTCTTTGTACGCTTAGTCACAGCGGAACATGGCGCAATCGATTTCACAAATTGTGTCTGCTTTTGCTGAGAAAACTCGAGAGTACAAGTACATTTTTTTGTTGTTGCTTTATTTATGTTTATCGAGCAAACCTCTTCAATCCTTTTACCATCTCAAGAAGTGGGAAGGGCACTCGTATCCATCAGGGTTCTTGTCCAAGTACTTTTGATGGTACTCCTCGGCATCGTACCAGATGCCGCCCTTGACAATCTCGGTGACAATGTGTTGTCCCTTGTAGTGCTTCTCCTGAACCTCGGCAGTGACGCGCTTGGCGATTTGCTCCTGCTCGGGCGAGTGGTAGAAGATGCCAGAGCGGTACTGAGTGCCGACATCAGGACCCTGGCGATTGGCGGTGGTAGGGTCATGCATGCGGTAGAAGAATTCGACAAGGTTGGGGTAGTTGATCTTGTCATTGGGGGTGTAGTGGATCTGGATGGCCTCGGCGTGGTGTGTGGCTCCGGTGCAGACCTAGTCATGAGATAGAGATCGAAATGAGCTGTTTGCTTGCTTGGCTGCGTTGCCTGATCCAGTGTCATGGGGAGTAGGATAAGACGCACCTTTTTGTAATCAGGAGAAGAGTCATCACCTCCAGTATATCCAACGCTGGTCTTGATGTCCTGGTCCTTGTAGAAACGTTGGAAGGCCTTCTCGACACCCCTGTGGCAAGCAAAGAGGTCCATGTTTAAGTAAGCTATCGACGAAGGTTCGCGATCCACATATTTTCACTCACCAGAAGCATCCGGCAGCAAAAGTGGCAGTTTCGGTCATGTTGTGTTATGTGGGTTGCAAAAGAGTAGAGGTGCAAGAGTGTAAACGGTACGAGTGCGGGAAAGGGGAAATGAGGGACGACGTTGAAGTGGATGAATTTGAATGGTGCGAAGAAAAAAAAAAAAAGGACGAGCAAAGTAGTTTTTATGCGACAAAAGAAAGGTCACACAGCCAATCAGTTTGAGTTTTGGCAGAATCGCGCAAGAGCAACTTTTCATTTTTCAAGGTCTGCGGACAAACGCATTATTATTATGCCTCATAGAGTGGCGATGATCGTGGCAAGCGAAGTCGCGACTTGTCCAGCCCAACCTCTGTGAGCCGTGCAAGTCATTTACTCTATCGATGTACATGGTTTTAAATGGTGCAAGTCTTTCTCTTGGTCACCTAGACACGTTCTCTTGGTCACCTAAACACGTTCTCTGGGTCACCTAGACAGAGTTGGGACATTCAAATGTCGGGGTGACACGACGAATTTGTGACTGGTTCAAAAGTCCCCATGCAGCGTGTCCGCAACGTTTTTTTAAAGCCTTCTCCATTCTCCAAACCCATCTCGACTGCCCATCTTTTCCATTGCTCTGTCTTCACGCTCTTCATCACCATCCCGAACTACAGCAACCGACAAGAGTGAGAGTGTGGAAAGACTGAGGGACATCAACTTCACCAGTAACACGTATTTTTCGACAGTTTTCCAGGACACGCCAGCATTTAGACTATGCAGCAACAGCCCAGGCGCCAGCCGCCTCCACAGCAACAGCGGATGGGCCCACCTCCTGGTGTAAATGGGCCACCTCAAGGACCGCCATATATGCGCCCCATGCGCCCGATGGGAGGCCCAGGAATGAACCAAGGCGGAGGCATGTACGGCCCACCACCAGGACAGATGGGTGGACAGATGGGCGGACAAATGGGTCCACCCATGGGTATGCACCAAGGCATGCGACCAAGGCCAATGCCTATGGGTGGCCCTGGACCGATGCCCATGGGTGGCCCACGACCAATGGGCGGACCCCCTGGAGGACCGATGGGCGGACCCATGTCCATGGGTCGTCCACCACCAGGCGGTATGGGTGGACCGATGCCTATGGGAGGTCAGATGTCTATGGGAGGCCAGATGCCAATGGGAGGCCAGATGCCAATGGGGCGACCTGGCCCACCACCAAACATGAACATGAACATGGGGCCAAGACCAAATTCGCCATACAACAGAGGACCGCCAGGACCACCAGGACCAGGAGGCCCACCTATGGGACCGCCACCTGGCTCTATCAGCTCGAGCGGGTCCAATTCACCATCAGCACCACTAAGCATCTATGGCGGGATGGGTCCTTCACCCGTCCAGAGCCCACCACCCCCAATGCCTTCGCCTGGCTTCCCACCTGGTCCCTCGCCTCTTGCCCCAATTACCTATCAACCAAAGACCTCACATAACTCGGTATCATCGGCACCACCTCCACGTCCTGCACCACCCACCTCCAGCCCCAGTCCCATTCCAGGTGCAGGGTCATCGCCTGGATCAACACCAATCCCAGGACCAGGACCAGCATCTACAGCCCCTAGCCCGGCTCCACCGAAACCCTTGCGCCGGGAGAATTCTTCGCCAATTGTTCGCAAAGAAATCTCATCTCCTCAGATCAGGAGTGAGGCACCATTGCCATCGCCCGTCCAACGCAAAGAATCACCCGCAGTGCCCTCACCCAGACCACCAGTTCGCAGAGATACCGCCTCATCACTCAAATCACAAAAGGACTCTTCTCAGCCACCCTCTCCCACGACTCGCAAGGAGATGCCAATGCCGCCGCGCAAAGAGACACCTACTCAGCCCTTACGCAAGAACTTGATCTCAATGTCATCACCGTCCATGAGCAGTCCAGGGGGATCTACAGGTCGTATGCCTGATAGGGATGGCCCAGAAAGAAGACCCGTTGTTGACATGACCCAATTCTCTAAGGAAGGCTTCAACCACGAAGAATGTAAAGCCGTATGCTATGTATCGTTAACTATGTGATGAGAGTAAATGTGTTTACACCTGCTAACTTTTGTGTATTTGAATGTTTCTAGATCTTGCACAAAATCTAGCTACGGCTAGTGAAGAGACCGTTCGTGCGTTTTTGCAGTCTTTGAAGGACTCCAAGTCGTTGGCAGCTGGTGACCTGCAGGAAAATGTGTTCAAGAACTACAACGAGTTTGTGACCATTTCCAAAGAGATCTCCAAGCTTGAGAGTGACATGCAGACACTTCGAGGACTCTTGGACGATCTGAAAACCGTGAGCGACAATCTTGTCGACGACGATGACGAGTTCTTGTTGACTGCTGGTATGAGTCCTCCACATGACTGTACGTTTTGCTTATTTGAGAACATTAACTAATACCTTCACGACCATGGTTGCCTTATTGTCATAGGCATTGAGGAGTCGGCGCCTGTGGTTCCCAAGCGCATGACTGTCATGGTGTCGAGTATGTCCGATTTGACATCCGTATGGAAGGCTCAAATGATGGCGCTTTGGGAAGGCATTGATGGAGCACAGGTACAAATATAAACTCAGAGCGTCATTTGCCTTGGGCAATATTTCAAAATTATTGACAGAAAACCTCAATCACATTTTAGAAAATGTTGCCATACCACCCCAAACGTCACTTAATCCGAGAGTCGCCCAGTTTTGTTGAAGTGAACACGACTACGAACAAGATCAAGCACCCAGTCCACATTGTGCTGATGAACGACACAATTTTGATCGCCACCCGCAAGAAAAAGTCAGCTGCTCACTCCAAGTACAAACTTCTGGGAGACCGCTGCTGGCCGCTGACAGAGATCACGATCGAAGACCAGAAGGATACTGCAGGTAAGGATAGATGAGCGAGTACGCCAGAATTTTGACATTGTCAATAATGGTCGATAACTAATTTTTGTATGTTGGTTTCCGTCACTTAGAGGTTCGCAATGCCATTCGCATCACTCATGGAGCAGAGGTATTTGTGTACAAGACAGAGAAAGGACAGGAGAAGCAAACCATGTTGGTGAATGCCAAGCGTACCACTGAGGAAATTGTGGCAAAGTCCAACGAGTCTCGCAAACAAGGTGAGTGCATTTTTTTTTTTTCGTCCGCAAACTGATTTGGTATTGAAGCTTGTTAAGACTCTTTTCTGAACCTCTTCTTGTCTATAGGACTCTTTGGTTTTGCACCGGTAAGTCTCGAAATACTTGAACAGGATACATTGAATATGGGCTGTCATGTTAATCAAATTTTTGAAAATCATAGGCTATGCCAAACCGTGCTGGTATGAGGACTGTGACTGGGTCGAACCAGGCGGACAACCGTTGGCTCGCCGAATTTACGGACGAGCTGGATGTCTTGATCGCCCAAAGAGAATTCGATTCTGCTGTTGCAGGAATTGAAAAAGGTACCCGAATAGGAGATTGATAAACGACATTATCTCTATTGCCCATTGCTTCATTTGACTATTCTACTCACAGTCGCTGTACATCGAATCTGAATAGCAACGGTGATGCTCTCCCAGATGACGATTCCAGCGACCAAGATGGAGGAGACCAGGAAGAGACTGGATGAGCGCGTCTCGCGTCTCTCTCGAGCTGTTTTGCTAGATTTGGGACATGCGCACATCACCAAGATTACAGTTCAGCGCAATGTTGGATGGCTGGAGCGCCTTGGCTGTCTTGAACAGGCCCGTGATGTGTTTTTGAACAACCGCACCAGTGTCGTTCGCCAGAGAATGAGGTTCGTCTTTGAGCAAGATACATTCCGTTGCGGATCAGGATCATGCTATGTTTACTAACTCAGCACGCAATGATCTCTGTTCAACAAATCTAGCCAAGTCAAAGCCAAGAGGGACCCTATTATCCATGTGGAGGAATTGGCCATGATCGTGTTCACATCCATCAGAAATACCTCAGAATGGTATGAGCTCTCGTTCAAGGACCCCAAGATGTCCTCAGCGCTTGTCAAGTGGGCCAAGCAGGAGATTGAACACTATGCCGATCTGTACAAAGACATCGTCTTCAACCAGAGTAACTTCCAAGTCATTGCCGATTGCTTCAAGATCACTCAAGAGCAGTGCAATAAGGTATATTTTGAATATCGCCTGAATTTAGTCTCAGGCGACTTTGAAGGGATAACAAACGAGATGAATACCAATCTAATCGCCCCCTTTTTGTTTGTTTCGAAATAGCTAAAGGATGTTGGTCTCGACTTGATCTTTGTGATGGACCCAGTGCTGATGCCATATTTGACAGAGACGATTGCAGAGCACGAGCGGCGGTGCTTGGAGCGAATGGATGCCATTATCGAGCATGACGACTTTGCACCCATGTCTGGCGAGGAGCTTGGTAAGATAGACAAAGAAACTGTGCGGGTTTACTTTGTCATATCTTCTTTCCTAACCAAATGTCTAATTTGTCCTTTTGCGAGCGTAGGTTCGGCCTCACCACTTTCAGCAAGCATGGTGGCGTTCTATACTGTGATGTTGCAGTTTGTGAACAACATTTGCTTGATTGGCAGCTTAACGGTAAATAATTTTGCTCCGTATGGATCAGTGGCGCCACCGAGCATGATTGAATGCTCAGAGTCTCATCGCATACGTCGTATTTGTATTGAACCCTTTATAGCTTTACAGCAGGATTGTGGACAGTGTTGCAATCTTGTTCAAGGCGTATGTCAACCGCACCATTCAAGTATACGAAGAGAAAGGCATGACGGACGATCAGGTACCCAATCACTTTCTTTCACCGCAACTTGGGCAATGCGAGGGTAATTTATGTGAAGCGAAATGCTTACTTCGTACCCGTTCTTACCCATATTCTGCAGCGCGCCATCGTAAATTCAAACTTTCAGTTTATCTCTGAGAGTTTTATATCCCGAGTGATCGTCCAGCTGAAGGTATGCGATTTGTTCTTCTCACTTTAATCATATTCTTTTCAGTCGCAGGAACCCTAACGAGTTTCCTCTTCTTCCCCATAAAAAGCATCGATTCGATAGACCTATACCAGAACTGGAAGCAGTCCGTGAAGAACTTGGAGGTAACATATCGCAACTTCATGATTTTTGCAAGTAACTGTGAGATCGTGTTTAAATGACTAAGCTTCGGTGTTCTCTTATAGGTGTTGAGCTGTGATCGGAATTGAAGTTGTTATATATACTTTACACATACGGCTTGCATAGAGAGAAGATAATGGCGTATAAAGGCGGTTTTATTCGACCTTTGTCTATCATGGTGTGTGTGTAAATGCGAATGCTGGATTGTGATAAATAATGGTGGGCTTGTCGTTTTCGTTGGATTATAACTCCTCGATCTTGACAGCCGTGTCTCTATGTTTTGGGAACAATTCTATGTCTGGGGATCTCCACCTGCATACAAATAGAAATCAAAGCGGTTAGTTGATACCCCATGAAAGCAAAGTCCTGAATGGCATACGACCAACGACAAGCCAACTTACCATCCCCATCCTGCTGGCTGGATCCACCACCAGCGTCCCTTCTGGATCCGATCCTCTTCTGCCTTGGCCGCCTGCTCCTTCTGTAGCCTCAACGCAGCAGCTTTAAGCTCTTCCAAGGCTTCAAAAACACGTTCCGTCATCTTGATCCGTGTTTCCACCTCGCTCGTCTTTCCATCCTTATATTCCTGCATCAGCGAACCAAACTCGATTGGCTCACCAAAAACAATAGTAAGTGGCATGCCCAGCTTGGGGAAGACGGGCGATGAGTTGTCATCGTTCAACCTAAGGATATCTTCCATGCCCAGATGGTAAATTGGGATCACGATCGGCATCTCCACCTCGTCTATGGGCAGTCCTCCGTCCTGGATGGTGGGTCCTCCGTACTCCATCAAAATCCTGCCAACGCCCCACTTGAGTCGGATGAGGTCCGGTGTTTGGTTGATTTTGCCTTCGGGGAAAATGTGCACCCAGCGGCCGCTTCTAAGCAAGTTGATAGATTTGTCGATCGCTGGCTGGTAGATGCCATTGCCACGGACGATGGGTACAATCTGTCCAAACCGGAAAAAGGCACCAACAGGTCTATTTCGTAAGCACAAGGGCAGGATTGTAGTGATTAGTAGTTGGTCCATGGCTGCCTCATTCTCCCTTCCAGTTGGGATTATTCGTTACTTGTTAGGATAGCACAGTTCTTGTGCTCCAAGTGCGTATCGGATGGTTTTCGTGGGGGTTCTGTAACATTTCCAGGGCAATGCACCCCACAGCAGTGGATCATCAGCACTGAACGTAAGATACGAAAAACAAAAAAAGGGCAGTTAGTTCTGGGACCAACTGGTATATAGAACACTCGATGAGCAACCATATAAGCAGTTAGAGCGACTCACGTTGAGGTATGGTTTGTGACTATTGGACGTTGAAAACAAGAGAGGGGGAACAATGGATGAGTTCATTGTGACCGCATCGCTCTCAACGAGGAGGGCCCAAAGCGAGGGGCATCAACTTAAAAGTACGCTCTTTTGAATATACCTGTGAGAATCGGCCGTGTCCGCTGAGGATCGTAGAGGATCTTGAGGAAAGGGTTCATGTTATGCACACCCGTGTACGAGCCAAAGGTCATAAACGTCTTACTGACCGCTGCCACTGCACACATCACCATTGTGCTGAAATGAAAACAGGTTTGCAACGGTCAAGTTAGAAAAAATGTTTCATTTCCGTTGGATCTGCAAGGGGGTGGAGCTTTCCGAGCAAGTTGTATATAGCAGTGTACGAAGGGAATGAGGCCTCGTTTGCCGTACCTTGTCATTCCCCAGATCTTAGACTCGGGTGGATTGTACAGGCCATAAAAGTCATGGACATGGTCAACGTTAGATCGTGGATACGAGAGCAAGATGCTGCTTGGATCGGCTTTGTACGGAGTCGATCCGGTCAACGAAGGGTTCTGATCTGGTGAGGGGATAAAGGGCAGATCAGGCAATGGGCTGTGTTCCAGCTTGGGAGATGGATGAGAGGAAGAGGGGAGTGTTTGTGGTGCCTCCGTTGCGGATGTTGGCTTCGATGGTTGCTCCCGGAGATCAGACGCCTGGGTCTCCGATCGATCGGAAGCTATAGAAAACCATCGCGAAGGAAGCGGAGTGGAGAGTGCCTTTGCAGGGGCTGGCGCTGGCTTGACTGATACCGAGTCGTCGTCGCCTTTAGAGTAATGTGTTGGTGGCAGCGGTGGTGGAAGTGACTCAGAAATGGAATCGGAGGAGGAAGAAGGAGATCGTGTCCAGAATCCTCCCATTATTTTCGGAACTATGCTGGTGGTGAACAGACGATAATGCGAGTGGGTGATGGAATGACAGAAGAGAAAACTCGACTTGGAAATGAGGGATGGGGCATGCAACGGCTATCGTTTGGGGATTTACAAAAAGCCGAGGAATGACGAATGGTGAAGGGTAAAAAGTAAAGATCTCCAATGTCAAGGATTCGAAGGAAAACGGTTAAATCACGTGCATAATTTTACTTCTATTCCCCAATCAGTGCCATTTCGAAATATATTGAACATCCATCAAACACGACCGACGGCAAGAGAACCAGCGCAGGACCAGGAACAGACAATAGCATAGCAAGCACACCAGCTTTAAAATGATGAACTCAACAGTCTCCCAAGGGCATGTCTCATTCACGCCAGGCGCTTCCAATGCATCAGCAGCAGTAGCAGCATCAACGTCAGCGTCAGCGTCAGCATCAGCGTCTACGTCTATCCCAACAAAAATACCAACAGTTGCCACGAAAGAAGGGCCAGAGGCACTCAAGGCTGACTTCTCCATCACCCTGCAATCGGAAAGCACAGCGACACTCAACGCAACCTTCCAGAAGCTCATGGACAGCATCCATGCTGTCCCTGGTCTCGCAATCCGTGGACCTATCCGATTGCCTAAGGAAGGAAAAACCCACTCTCGACGTGTCGACCTCAAATCCATCCCCGAGAAGCAGCTGCGGGACATTGCGATGCAGTCAGGAATCACTGTCTCAGAGGAGCCAGGCGTGGGGCAAACGCAGCCCAGTGGCGTTGTTGTATTCTTTGACATCGAGTAGGCGCCATCAACCGTTTTTCAGGAAGGGAAAGAAAGGGTCGTAGGGGTCAAGCTTCCGCAGCCACAGCAAGATTCGAAAAAATATATATACCCATGTCGCAATATCCTTGCTTGTCTGGCCGATAGCAAGCCGCCTTTTATTGAGTTCAGGCCTGGGCAACAGTCGCTCGTATATTTGGTGGCCTTTCAGTTGTCTGAGCTAGGAGACAACAATGCCAGGGCAGCGGCGACGAATCATAGGGTCGAGATCCAAGCCGGCAGTAATGGAGGCTTGGGATACAGACGAAAGGCAGTCGGAATGTATTTGTTGGAGCACGACAGTCGACTGGAATTCCAAAGCTTTCTTTTACGTATTTTTTTAACTGCCACATTTAACAAATATCCACAGTTACAAAAACAAGCTTCAGGGGGAGAAAGGAGAGACAGGGGCAAAGAGTCAGGATCAAGACGAGTGGAAGATCGAGTCAAATGTCGCCTTGGAGCGATGACACGTTTGCTTGGGATGACAGAGCACGTTGCTGAGCATTCACTCTTTTGTTTCTGCGTGCCTTTGGCTCCTTTTG
>KN042427.1:1081451-1177360 GCA_000739165.1 Podila verticillata NRRL 6337 | reverse complement strand
GAATATCCCTGAGTTTTGCCTGTGGGGAAAATGGTAGAATGAGAAAATGAAGTATAAAAATACCCATGCAGGGCATGCAGAAGCAAAGTGGAGTGGCAAAGCAGATCGGTGGACTGGCACATCCTTTCCGTTCTTTCGAAACTGTCTGTTGTTTTTTTTTTTTTTGGTTTTGGGCAAACAAGTTCACTGCCTCTGCCTCTGTCTCTGCCTTGCCTGTCCTCCGTCTCAACTGAGTTACCCCTATTTCGTACTTTTTCATTCTCCTTCTTCAGAGACAGATGGCAGGATGGGCCATGGGATATAGGTGATCATTTCTTTTGTTGTGTCTCCCTGTGCCCCTTTTACACTGACAGACCAACAGCGCAGAGGAAAGAACTGCCCCGCCTAAACAACAACACAAAGTCATCGGATGCGATAATACTGTCCATTACATACCTCATAGTACGGAAACATGGATGACATGACCGAGCTTCCCCCTGTTTGCGGTGCGACGGGAGAAGGGATTGAATAAGCCGACACTGCAGTAAACCTTTGAGAGATGTGAGCCATTGAAGGGTCAGTTGTTGGACCAGGCGTCCCTGTCCTGTCAGTGCCGCCACGCCATGTATCTCTCCTGTTGTGTTGAATGTGTTGTGTGTCCGTGGATGCTCATTGTCATACCCGCGGCCTGGTTGTTTGTGGGTCAGTCAGCCTCATTGTCGCCTTTCGTCCAAAAGAGCAAAGTGCCTTTTCTTTCTTTTTCTCCTTCTCTTCTTTCTTTTTCTGCCCCGACACTTTGACCTCTTCCTCCTTCCACCCTCCGTCCAAGTCTGCAGCATTTCTACCTCTGCCCTCGCAAGAATTCTTCACACGCTTTTCCCTCTTTCTCACTCTCGCTCTCACTCCACGCCCACCCTACAACAAGACTATCCATCTTGACAGCTGTCCACTGCACCAGCAAGAAAAGAACCCAAGGGCGCAAATATTATATTCGACCGACGAATACACCTGAATCCAGCATCTACAGGTTAAACCAAAAATGGCCATGGCTGCGGGATACCCACAATCGCCTCCAAGAGGCACCACGCGAGGCCACCAACAACCCCAGCAGTCGCAGCAGCTTAACTTTGGCACTTTTGCTCATCATGTGATGTCCCTCCTTGAGAATGGCAAGTTCTAATTCATTCTTTAATGCACATGAATCGTCGTCGTTGCTTTTATTTTCACGTCTTGTATGTGACGTGTCTAGGTGTCAAAGATACCGCGACCTGGTGTCTAAAGCTCTCAAATCACTCCACCTATCTTGTGAATGCACTGGACACACGTTGACTTTTAAATTCTGAACCTATATGCGCTCTAGGCAAGACTTTCACTTTCACGTCCACAACAAAAAGACGCATCTCCAAGAACATGATCTCCGAGCCCAAGAACTTTGAGCATTTGATCCACACCGAGACTGAGGCGGAGGCTGAGCATATCTTCAAAGAGTGGATCAGGAATCCAAGCGCCGGAAAGCTGCCAGGTGAGTGCTGCGAACACAGGCCCAAGAAGACAGCAACAAACACACATCCCGACTAACGCTGCTTCGTACCCTATCCTTTTTTCCCATTCTTCGAGTTCCGTCAAAAGTGTCCCAGCTCAAGTTTGATCTGGTAAAGGATGAGGATGCAGCTACGTTTGCAACTCCACCAGAGACTCTCAAAGGCCCCGTATTCCGCGCCAAGCTGGATAATCCGCACCAAAGAGATGCATCTTACGCGACCTTTATCATCTCGGACAATCATGACGGACTAGATGGACCAGAATTAGGATACTCGGGATCTTACATGGACGAGATCGAGCGGTCAACAGTCCCCTCACTCTCAACCGTTGAGCAGTCATCCTCAGCCAAAATCTTTTTCGAGAGCTACTACCACCGACTGCTGACCAACCCTTCGGGTCGTTCTCGCCGTCGACTGCAACTTGAGCGTCAGCTTGAGTCCCTGGGCATCTCGGAGCAAGAGAAAGTTGTCCGACGACAAGAGTGGATGGCCAACGAGACAGAGTACATGCGTTTGTTGCGTGAAAAGATCTCAGTTAATTCGTTCTTGATCCTCAAGACGATTGGCCATGGTGCTTTCGGTGTGGTTAAGCTAGTCCAGGAGAAGGATACTGGTTTATACTTTGCTATGAAGGTCATGCGCAAGGCCGATATGCTCAAGAAGGGTCAGGAGGGACATGTCCGCGCCGAGCGCGATCTGATGACGGCTGCGTCCGAGTCGGCAGTATGGATCGTCAAGCTGATCTACTCGTTCCAGGATGCAGACCATCTGTACTTGGTGATGGAATACATGTCGGGTGGAGACCTGCTCAACCTGCTGATTGAAAAGGATATCTTCGAAGAAGATTTTGCTAAGTTCTATGTCGCTGAGATGGTCCTGTGCATTGAGGAGGCTCACAAACTCGGGTAAGTGTAGAATCCATTTTGGATCACTTTAGTGCTTGAGAGATGATTCTAATCAACATTCTTTGATCTCTTTATCCCTTTCAAACATTCAGATACATCCACCGAGACATCAAGGTGGGCTTTATATTCCTTATCCTATGGAAGGAACAGTGTACCAATCGAAAACCTGCAATCTAACAAAATAACTCTCGTTCTCGGATCCTTGTAAATAATAGCCAGATAACTTTTTGTTCAACAAAGAAGGCCACATCAAGCTCTCCGACTTCGGTCTGGCCACGGATTTCCACTGGGCCCACGACACTGCGTACTATGAGTCGCAGCGACGTGCATTGCTTCGCAAGACTGGTATTGATATTGAAAACACCGATACGCTCAAGCCACGCAAAAAGCCTGCTAACACCAAGGCCGCCTTGGCATGGAACCTGGACGATGAAGATTATTCACAATCTTCGAGCCGGCCACCAGCAAACCAGAGCATTCTCACCTGGCGTGACCGCAATAGAAAGAAGATGGCATTCTCAGTCGTGGGTACCAACAATTACATGGCGCCAGAAGTACTTCGGGGCACTGGATATGATCGAGGATGCGACTGGTGGAGTTTGGGAGTAAGTGTTGTACTCACTCAGTCCTTCCATGCCATCTAAATTTCTATGTATACCTAGTTTAACAATTCCTCCCACCTTTGCTTTATGTCTCTTTCAATCAGGTTATCATGTTTGAGATGTTGTACGGATACCCGCCATTCATTTCAAAATCTCGTCATACAACCCGCCTCAAGATTATCAACTGGCGCCAGACCCTTCGCTTCCCAAGCAAGCCAAAGGTGTCACGTGAAGTCCAGGACCTGATTGAGAAACTGATCTGCGAAAAGGAGTTCCGTCTGGGCCGTTCCCCACCCGTGGCACACAATTCTACCAAGAGATGGTCGACCGTGTCACCCCATCTGATGCAGCAACAGCAACAAATGCTGAACCACACGATGAACAGCCAGGGACTTGGAGACGCCTCTGAGATCAAGAATCATCCATGGTTCCAGGGTATTGACTGGGCAAATCTTCGCAATCAATCACCACCCTTCAAGCCAGCGCTCAAGGACCCGGCAGATACTCGGTACTTTGACGAGATGGTGGACGATAACCCGATGGCAGCGCCTGAGGGCGAGGAGCGCGTAATCCGGGACCCGCTGTTGGGTAATAAGAACGAGGGGCGCCGGCTTTTGGACATGCGTAAGAAACTGGCTTTTGCTGGGTACACGTTCCGCGGGTTCCATGCGCCAGGTGGGAAGAAGAGCAAGGATTCTGATCTAATGGCGATCAAGATCGATCCTAAGGCTTGGGGCATGGGTGCAACCGACTCGGTGCGCCTAAGAAGCATGAGTTTGTAAAACTGCGAGGAATAGGTGGGTCATGAAGTTGGGAGCTGGGGGACCATCTCGTGTACATATTATCCTCCTGTCTCCAAAGTAGCCTTTCTTTTTTTTTTTGTCCAGGTTAATAGTAAACAGTGGTATTTGTTGCCACCAATTTGTAATATTGGTGGCTTTGCCCAAAGGGAAAACAAAAAATTGCCTCGGCGAAATAAAGGACAAAGCGGAAGTAACCTGGACTTGACTTTGGCACCATTCAACAACTATGGCAATGGCATCGGTATCAGCATCGACATCGGCATCAGGGACACGGAGCTTCATCAGGTCATGCTTCACATCGTCCACAACCATTGCACGGACGGTCAAGCTTCCAGTGCGTAGCCAATGCCATAGCCGAGAACTGCATTCAGCAGCCCATTCACCCCTGCCTCATTCAGTGGCGACACCAACACGGAGGTTACCCTTCTCTATACCCTATACTAGCCAGCCCAGCCAAATTCCAGGAAGCACTTGCAATCGGGTGTCGTTTTCATGCAGATACATGAGTGGATCGAGCGGACATGATCCAAGCAGGAAGGCCCCTCCTGGAACCTTTGTTACTGGGACACACTG
This sequence comes from Podila verticillata NRRL 6337, assembly GCA_000739165.1. Classification (NCBI taxonomy): domain Eukaryota; kingdom Fungi; phylum Mortierellomycota; class Mortierellomycetes; order Mortierellales; family Mortierellaceae; genus Podila; species Podila verticillata. The sequence goes on along the minus strand of KN042427.1, from coordinate 1,172,957 downwards.
GGATACTCCAACACAGACCATACCTCTGTCGACCACATCAGCGCCTACAAAGTTCGATCTAAGCAGCACAACACCGACAGCAGCGCCAGCATCAACCCCCAACCTGAAAAGCTCGGCAAAGATATGGGACTCGCTGAAGGATCAGATCTCAAGCGAATTGGCGCCAGAAATGCCCTCCAACACCGAATTGAACAAAAAGAAACTGGCGGCCATCTCTAAAGGTAAGGCAGAGAAGCGATCACAGGCGTGTTCTTGGATAATCGGAGTCCCTGTCTGGAGCGCAACTTGTTGCTAACCAAAAATGCCCATTTCGGGGGGGAAAAATAATTAACGCTAGTCACACACAGAAAGCAAGCATATTCTCCGTATCTGCTTATCTCGCAGCTACCATACACTGTCATGCCGGATGATATCAGGCGGCTGGCTGTGAGTGATGGCAGCATTACGGATATTATCTACCATCGCAACCCGTTCATGGAGTTCCAAGGAAAAGTCACTGTTGTCTTTCGATCCGCCACAGATGCTGTCGAGTTCATCACCCAGAGATATGGAAAGTTCTTGAGTGGGCACAAGCTGAGCATGAACATGGTATGGAAAGATTGTTTTTTTTCTTTCTCACTGGAGTCAGTATTTTTCAATGAAATTCAGTGGCGTTTAAACTAACATCCCACACGTCTTTTCTTCTTTTTCATTTATGGGCGGAAATACAAGCTGGATCCATATCATCCAAAGGACAAAATGCTAGTGCCTCCAAATTTGCCCAGCGAGCCACTGTCAGGGCATATGGTGCTCGTGAGTGGCCTGCCAGCGGCGTCACGTCCTGACCACCTGCGTACAGAATTCCGCCGGTTCCAGTTGATGGACACGACAGAGGCGGCCATCATCGCTGTTCCTTCACATCGGATGGCGTCCTCGTGCCAGTACCTGGTCCGACTGTCGAGCCGTTCCGAAGCGTTCCGGTTCGTTCGCACCTACCACAACACGTTTTTCCAGTACAAAGAGTTTAGACGGAGGTGTCCGATTAGGGCCACCATAATTTATTAGAAGATTCTTTTATTAACTCTTTTTGTGTTCTTCAAGGAGGATAATGTTTTCAGATTTGAGGTGGTGAAGAAGGTGGATTATGTGATTAAGAGATCACCGCAGCAAAAATTTAACACCGCTGAGAGATGGACAATGTCAGGCGTGGTTGTGTGGTGGCAACGAATGTACGAAAGCACAAATAGGATGAGAAAGATTGGCCCGTGCTCTTGCTATCTGGACATGATACTATGGTACCATCAGAGCAAATATTTATAAGAGTATTTTCTTGCCGACCTGGAAGCCCAATGTAAATGATGACTTGTCGATACGAAAGTACCGTCGTTGACACACTCAGATAGAGAAGAGGAGCCAGGCACGGCACCGAGCTCCAAGTGTTGCACAACAAAGTGAGGCTGGCGTCGGCAGAAACGGGGGGAGAGGACGACGAGGGGGGGACAAAAGTCAAGATTGTACACAATGCAGCTATGCAGTTTACCATGAGCACTGATGGCGATTTGTCGTAGATTTGTGTAAAAGCGACGGGCCATTAGAAAAAGGAGGCGAATGGGTGCAGAAATAATCGCATAGGAAAGGGAGGAAGGGAAGGACGGGGAGCAGAGGAGGCAACTAAGAAAGGATGAGCCAGAGGAGGGAGGAAGAAGGAGGAGAGAGGGAGGGAAAGAGAGAGGAAGACGAGGACGAAGACAGAAGAAAAAGAAGAGCGGGAACTCTAGAAAAGGAGAGAAAACGCGAGCCAATATAACGCAGCAGTTGCCTCGTCGCTCGGACGTAGAAAACAAGTCTATGAGCGTTCAACTTTCGCGATCCAATCAGATAGTCTCATTAGATGACTAGAACGAAGCATATACACAACTAGACTAAAATGAGCGTGACATCGTCGCCAGCAAGAGTCACTCTCCAAAAGACATTGACAAGGGACTACAATGAGTGCTTACAAGCAGCAGAGTTGGGTCCATCACTTTCATGCATTTGGACGTGTACAGTACTGTATATAAATGCAGAACCGTCAAATGGAAAAGGAACGAGTCTACACTCTACCGACAAAGACAACTACGCTTCCAAGATGCATGTCTAGGACCAAGAGTTGCATCCGTTTTATTGCATTGAATTGGATGGCATAGTGAGCTGTAGCTGCAAAGTCTCCTCTCCTTTCTCGCTCATATTCCTTTTATCTTTTGTGTCGTTGCCACCCCTCACTTCTCGCACTCTCCGTTCCTTGTCTGTATAATTATCTTTGGGCCCAAAGTATTGGGAACCCATGGTGCTCCTTTCGCATGGCCATCCCCGCTTTTTTATAAATTTTCTTATTTACTATGATCCATGCTCCGGGCCTACATTCGTCTGCGTCAGCTTTATATAGCCCGGTGTTAGCTAACTTACTCTTCGCCACCAACGCACCCATTGGCTTACAAGTACCTATTACCCGTGTGCTGAATCCTTTTATTTTGCGACGTTTTCTCATTTTTTCGTTTTTTTTTCCTTTTCACCACCTTCACCAAACTCTCCCACCATCACTTTTCCCTTTGAATTCGTCTTCGTTTTGGTCGGTCAATATCTTCACTCTCTCTCATCCCGACTTCATCATACCTCTTCGCATTTACTTTGTTCATAGTATATAATTTATACGCCATGAAACTTACGACTACACTTCTCGCTGCCGCCATGACCATGGCTGCCTATGTTAACGCAGATATGATCCAGGTACAACACACGCCTAGCTTTCTCTTCCCTATCATATTGTCATAATCCATTCGCTTGCTTCTTTACTCAACACTACATTTCTCTGATAAACATCCGCCTTCTTCCTTGCCTGAACAGGTCAACAACCCCACAGTGGGAACGGTATGGACAGCTGGCGTTTCCAACTTTGTGGGCTGGACCGGCAACTGTGCCTCCATGGGTCCTGCTGCCACGAATGTCACTGTCATCTTGAATACGGGTCCCTCAGAAGCCGTGCGCTATGTTGCGACACTGGGCACACTCGACTGCTCGGCGTCGAGCACTCGCACAGACCTGACAGTGCCTCTGTCGGTCTCCTCGGGCACGTACTCTATTGTAGTGCGGACTGCTCCCGAGCTGTCGTACACCAACATGTTTACGATCAATAACCCTTCGATGCCCGCACCTGCAGGTGACGGCAGCAGTGGTTCTGGCACTGGTAGTACAGTCCCACCTGCAACGACTGCACCAGGCGGCACCGAGAGCAATCCTGCTGCGCCTGCGAGCGGTGCTACAAGACAGACGTACCAGGCCGTGCTGGCCGTTGGGCTGGGAGCTGTGGCCATGGCCGGAATTCAGATGTTGTAATAGAGAGAGTGAATATTTACTCCTTGTCAATCACGCCAGAAAAATATAAACTACATTTTCGAACAACTCGTGGGAAAGTATGAACATGTCAAGGAAGACGACGCGTGCTCGGTTTGAGGATGCTCTTTAGGGTATTGGTGATGGAGGATTCATGAGTTCGAACGTGTGGGTCAATGCAGTTGGCTCGTGCCTGTGCGCCTCCCGTGCACCGCACCTTGATTTAGTGCATGACTAAGGGCAAACTGTGCCATCAAGGACATCGACATACGTTGCTTTTGCACTTGACTGCGAAAAGTAATCTGTTCTTGGCGATCAAAAGCTTATTCGACGGTGGCTTATCAGATGCCCTTTCATATGCCTCTCTGCCGCTCAGTACATAAAAAGTGGGGGCAGCCTTTCCTTTTTCCAACCATCAACATTCGCCTCATCTCTTTTTCATTCATCCATCACAACTCTTCGCAAACACATCCACGCACACACATTCCTACCCACCAAACAAACAATGTCAGAGGCTGTCATTGATACTCTCGACCTTGCCATCCTGGGTGCAGTGCTAGTTGGCTCTGGGCTGTACTGGTTCAAGGACAGACTCATGGGCTCGTCCTCAGCATCCAAGCCTGCCTTTGGCAAACAACCCTTGGTGCCCATGCAGAAGCCCAATGCCCCCGCCCTCAAGATCAACAAGGTCGTCCGCAAGACCCGCGACTTTGTGCAAAAGATGAAGGAAACTGTAAGTTTTTGCAGCAATCGATTTCGCCCTCTTCACTTTTTCAATGGTTCCTGTTGCAATTGATTTCAGTGCCCTTCGTTTCAAGAGCTTCAGGCACAGTGCGGACATACTCTTGGAATACCCACAACATGGAACATAGTGGGTGAGTCCTCCCCTCAATCTTCTCATTCTCGGGTGGCACTCTTTTTCGTTTATCGGTCCCGTATCCTTTCATTTTCTCGATACAACAGAGTTTTTTTTTGTTCTTCGGTTGTTTGTTCACCCTCTCTCGTCTCTCGAAGTGCGTTTGGTCCCAAAAGTAACCCTTGTCGAATATCGACAAAGAAACACTTGAACATGGGTGGAGACCTCTATCAGTCGCCACTTCAACTGGTTCTAGCCCTCACCTGATCCGATCAACCTCCACCAACCTTATTATCAGCTCATACGCATTTATCGCATATCGTTTGCAGCAAATACCCAGGCACCCACCCGGCCCATCCCTCATCCGACCCGATCCAAAATATGGCTTTCTAAACATGTCAATTGTACATTTTTTGTATGTCTCGGCTGGCTTCTTTTTTATTTCGAGTCTTACAATGTCGACAGCCACTCAAGGAGCTGCTGTGCCTTTTTTCCTTTTGGTTCCGCAGACTTGCTCGTGACGACATCACGATAACAGCAAGGGAGTACAACAACGAGATATGATCGGAACCGGTTTACTACTTCGATTTCTTTTTTTGTTGCATGTGGCGTGTGCACCTGTATGTGCGTTACGTTTTGTCGATCGGATGCGTCATATCACACAATTCGTCCACACACTAAAGGTCCTAATGGATCGAGCCACACTCAACCTCCACTGACTATTTCTCCTTGAATTGAATGTTCGAATATCTTAGGACAAGACTGTGATCTTTTTCTATGGATCACAGACCGGAACTGCTGAAGATTATGCTGCTCGTTTGGCCAAGGAGGGAACCCAACGTTACAACCTCAAGACTATGACCGCCGATCTGGAAGATTACGACATGAACCTTCTTGACACCCTGCCTGCCAACCACCTCGCCTTCTTTGTCCTTGCCACCTATGGCGAGGGAGAGCCAACTGATAATGCCGTTGATTTCTGGGAACACTTGGTTGTGAACGAGGATGTGCCCGAGTTCTCTATCGGTGACTACAAAGACGCTGAGAAGCCTCTCACGAACCTGAACTTTGTCATGTTTGGTCTTGGCAACAAAACCTACGAGCACTACAACTCTGTTTGCCGGAGGGTCGACGAAAAGCTGACCCAGCTGGGCGCCACCCGCATCGGTGAGCGTGGCGAGGGCGATGACGATGGTTCGCTCGAGGAGGACTTCTTGAGCTGGAAGGATGACATGTGGAAGGTTGTCTGTGACTTTATGGGTATCGATTTCTTGGCTGGCAACAGTGGCCCTCGTCAGGCCACCTACAAGGTCCAGGAGCACACTGCTGAAGAAGTTGAGGAGCTCAAGAAGGTCTACCATGGCGAACACCAAGAGCCCAAGTTCATGCTTGGATCGTAAGTTACTTATGCTTTATTTGTTTGCGCCTCAGCTTCGTTGTGTTTTATTTTTGAAATTTTCGTTGCCATTGTTACTGCTTTTAGCCAATGATCTTTTATTTTTCTATGGGTTAGCATCTCGACACATATTTTGGGCAAAGTCGCTGACATTTAGTTTACCCGGTTTTGTGCTTCACCCATTTTCTAGACGCCCCACCTATGACTCCAAGAACCCTTATGCCGCCCCCATCTCGGTCTCCCGCGAACTGTTCGCTGCTTCGGCTGGTCGTCACTGCTTGCACATGGAAGTCGATGTCGCTGGATCGGGTATCACTTACCAGGCCGGTGACCATGTCGCTGTCTGGCCCGTTAATGCCGACCATGAAGTTTCCAAGCTCGCTGCTGTTCTGAACCTCTCTGATAAGCTCGACACTGTTATCACAGTCTCGAACACTGACCCTGCCTCGACCAAGCTGCCTTTCCCTGTCCCCACCACCTACCGCACTATCCTCCGCAACTATGTCGATATCACTGCTCCTCCTTCGCGCGCTTTCATTGGCCAGCTCACACCCTTTGCCCCCACCGAAGAATCCGCAAAGACTTTTGGCCACTGGGGTCAGGACAAGGAGGCTTTTAGAATCAATGTTGCCGATGCTCGCCGCAGTTTGGGCACTGTCCTGGAGAAAATTTTGGGCGCTGGTCGGACCATGGAGATTCCTTTTGATTTGTTGATTGAGAACGTTCCTCGTCTTCAGGCCCGCTACTACTCGATTTCGTCCTCGCCCAAGGTTCACCCTACCACGATCCACTTGACTGCCGTTATCCTCGACTATAAACCCGATGTTGCTCCCGAGGAGACTGTCTACGGTCTTGCCACCAACTTTTTGCACAACTGCCATGGCCATATCAACAGCATGGGTGCCATTGAGCCCAAGTACGAGATTTCGGGTCCCAAGGGTTCCTACCTTGTTGGTGAACAGGGTGTCAAGGTCCCTGTCCACGTCCGCCACTCCAACTTCAAGCTGCCTCGCAACGCATCTCTCCCTGTGGTGATGATTGGCCCTGGTACTGGTGTTGCTCCCTTCCGTGGATTTATTCAGGATCGTGCCCAAGACGCCAAGAATGGAAAGAAGGTTGGCGCCACCGTATTGTTCTTTGGTTGCCGTCGCGAGGATGAGGACTATATGTACAAGGATGAGTGGCCCGAGCTGATGAAGGACATTGAGGGTGCTCAGGTCATTACAGCTCTGTCTCGCCAGCCCGGTGTTCCCAAGACCTATGTGCAGCACCGCATGATGGAGCACAAACAGTTGATCTGGGATCTGATCCATAAGCAGGGCGGATACTTTTACGTGTGTGGTGACGCCAAGAACATGGCCCGTGAGGTGAACCACCGTTTGATTGAGATTGCCGTCGAGTGTGGCGAGATGACTGAGGAGAAGGCCACCAACTACGTCAAGGAGCTTCGTAGCCGTGGTCGCTATGAGGAGGATGTCTGGTCATGAGCTATTCCACAGCGTTTGTTATTGTTTCTCTCTTCCATTCTTCATACATGCCTCATAGATCATAAAACATATATTATTTACCTGAAAACGATCATACTAGGGGAAACACTCCTTCTCACCCATAAGCCACTCCGATCCTCGACCAGTTCAAGGTTGACTTCTTTATCCTCCTTGTCCCTTCTGCCCTTGGCCACTGTTCGCTCTTCGCTCTCACACTCTTCGTTCCAGATACGTTTCCAAGGAGTGGTTCATTTCTCATCTGCTCCCTTGATCCGCCCACTTCACTCGATCCTCAAATGGCAACTGATTCTGATCGAGATCAGTTTCATCAGCCTCATCTGGTCACAAGACCCTCAGATGCTGACGCCACCAACAACACCCTTCCCACAGTGAATGCCACGAATACCAATGAACATGGAGACTATCCGAGTCCACGGAAGAGCATCGAGGGTGCCAAGCCAGCCGTGGTGCTTCCGTACATTGCATCCACTGTGTCCTCCCCGACAATGTCACCACTGTCCTTGCCTACTCGGCTGACATCAAACTCAGAGAACCCGCTAATGTCCTCTGCCCCCTTTTTGCCTTCTTTTCTTTCTTCACCCCCTTCGTCCGACTCTGCTTCTTTCTCTTCTTCTTCTTCTCCTTCCTCTTCCTCTTCTTCTTTTTCTTCTTCTTCTTCAAAACCATCTCAACTCAAAACTGCAACCTTCACTACTATCACTGCCACTACCACTACCGATAACAAGACCACGGACACGACTGCTATGACTATCGCCAAGGCAGAACACCCTGTCGTGGACGACTTCTTTAAACAGGACTCGGACCTGAAGTCTAACCTGTCAAAGGCCTCCACCACCTCCACCTCGGTCACTTCCTTGCCCGACCAGGATGGCAAAGCCACCACGACAACCACTACGACAACCACCAACACCTCCATCAAGTCGGAGGAATCCTCCAAGAAAAACTCAAGCCCAGCTGTGGGACGCAAGATGAACCCCATTTACAAGGCTTTCCGTGGCCTTTTGTGGGCCCTGTACTTTAACTTAGGCGCCTCTCTGATCTCGATGACCCAGGTGCTGTCACTCCCACTGGCGATTCTTGCGCCGGGGGTGTACCGTCGGCACATCAACCGAACTGAGGGTCACTTTGGAGCATTCTTGCTCAAGATGAACCAGCTGTTTGCGCCTTCAGATATTGTGCTTACTGGAGACGAAAGCATCCGAGGCCTGGTCAAGCAGCCGTTCAAGGGGCTGAAAGAAGGCAGTGTGGACAAGGATGGCAAAGAGTCTCTGCAGCTCAAGCAGGGGTTGCTGGACGAGGAAGTATTCTTGGATATGCCTGAGCGACTTGTCCTGATCTCGAACCATCAGGTACCAAACAAAACAAGACAGGGACATGACGTGTTTTTTTAGTGCCTTTACTTTTTTCTTTTCACGTTGAATATTGGCTATTTTGCATTGTGGAATGGATCATTGGATGGTAGGATTGCAGTATCATCCCCCTTTCCCTTTCTTCTTTTTCTCGATATTCCTGCAACGGACATAATTATGGGGTCGATCAAGTGACAACTTCTGACCCTTCATTTTCTGTCTTCTTTGGTGCGAGGAGTGTTTATTGTCGTTGTTCCAGACTTGCTAACGCCCAAATGAACTTGTCGTCTTTTTTGCTTACCGACAAAAATTAGATCTACTCAGACTGGATGTACCTCTGGTGCTTCTCCTACTTTGCGGACAAGCACAGGGCACTCAAGATTATTCTCCGCGGTGACTTGACCTGGATCCCTGTCTTTGGATGGTAATTTGTCCTTCTTTTGCTTCCTATTTGTTTCTTCATCATCGTGTGGAATGATCGCACAGCGGTACTTCTTCACATGCTTCAAAAAGCAAGCTTGTCTGAGAGAAGAGTGAACGCATAAAAGCTTCACTGTGTGGGGCGAGGAAGGAGGGGCAGTTTTTTTTTTTTTTTTTTTTTTTTTTTTTGATGGGGGTCATGGACGAACAAAAGATGAACACAATCGATGCCAAGCCTTTCTTTAGTAAGATGAAAATTTCACAACGTTGTGGTAACCGTGGTGCTGACCGTGTCGTCCCATACTTTTCGTTTATTCTACTTTATGCGTTTGAACCACATCCATTGTGTCCGTTCTGACTTGTATTCACAGGGTAAGCCGTTGCGAAGTGCTAGCCAATTGCGCAAAAGAAGAGAATCCATCAAAAGAGACACTAACCACCGGAATATTATTTATCATATAGGGTATGCGCTTCTTCGACTTTATCCTATTAAAGCGCAACGATTGGGCACATGACAAAAGGGCGATCGAGGAAAACTTGGAAAGAGTCAACGCCAAGGACCCACTCTGGCTCGTGGTATTCCCTGAAGGAACCGTGGTCTCAAAGGACACCCGTAAGCGCTCGGTTGCATTTGCTGAGAAGGCTGGACTGGTAAGGAAATAGCACTTTGTGGTTACATGAAGGAAGACAATCTATTGCTTCATACTCACTGGAGCCCAATGTCCAATGATGAAAACTCTATCAATAGGCCGACCATCGCCACGTGCTGCTGCCTCGCACAAGCGGTCTGTTCGTCTGCATCAACAAGCTGCGCGGATCAGTCGAATATGTGTATGATGCCACTGTGGGATACTCTGGCATTAATTATGGTGAGATTCCGCAGGAGCTGTACCCACTTCCCGGTCTGTACTTGAACCAGGCGCAACCCAAGGACATCAACATGCACCTGCGTCGCTTTGCGATCAAGGATATTCCTGAAACGGAGCTCGAGTTTGTGGAGTGGGTTCGTGCCCGCTGGCAAGAGAAGGACGATCTGATGGAAGAGTTTTACACTACGGGCAGGTTCCCTTCACAGCTGGCTCTTGATAGTGAGAGCGAGGATGTTGATGGAGGCGAGACCAAGGAGCAGCGACAAGTCACTCATGAAGACGTAAATGGCAGAAAGAAGACTACGACCATCATCACGAAGACGACACGGTCAACAAAATCAACAAAGGGCCGTCGCCAAGGCCAGAGCATCCGTATCCCACTCAAGTCGCGGAGCCTACTGGATTACGTGCCCCCTTCAGCCATGAACCTATTGGTGCTTCCTGTTCTTGCCTATGCTGTGCGCTATGCTCTTCAGCAAAGTGCATAGATTAATGCAGCCGAGTTCTGCTAATCCTATTCATCATCTTTGTGTTATCTTTTCTTTTCTTGCCTTTTTTTTTTTTTTTTTTTTTCTTCAAATATAAATTATTTATCGAGGCTCCATCTTCATGTGTTAATCCACGCGGAGAGATAACCTGTTTTCGAAGGGATGTCCAGACTTGACACTGCGGACATATATTTGAGAATCGCAGGGCTCTGTGGATCGGAGGAGCAAATAAATCCGAGGAGTGAGAGTGAGAGTGAGACGAGAGCACCATCTGTGGCTGGATCAATGTTCAGCCTTTGGGCTGGGCGATGGTTATGTCACCCAAATATGCTCTGTGGTGCATTCATGTGAGAGGGTGGTGGCATAATCACATCGTGGGCTGATTTTTGACCGAAGCGTGGCGCACAGTTTAGCCATTGAGACGATTTCCTGTTTTTTCCCTTTCTTCCCGTCGTCCTTGCATTCACTTTCTCTGTCTTGAATTCTCATCCTTGTTCGTGTCGTCTCTGATTCATTACTTGTTTCGCGTAACGTTGCTGAAGGACAACACATTGGCAGCACAATGGACACAGACACCAAGAGCACCACCACAGACACCACGGACCACGAGTCTGTGCAACAACCACCCCCACCACCACAACCATCAAACACCACACCAAAGACTGATGCCCTACCTGCAAAGTCCCTGTTCCTTCCACCGGCCACCGCATCCTCGTCTCCACCATCATCGTCGCCGCCCTCCTCTCGATCGAAGGACAGCAAAGATCGGGCCTATGTCAAACCTGACGACACATACCGTGAGTGTTTGTTTTGTTTTGCCTTGTCGCACAATCCGAACATTCACAACGGATGCACAAAAAAAGTAGTGATCGAATGTCTCATTGCCACTCAAATGTGATTCGAATCAACTTTACTTAGCTCACCATGTCATCTTTGTGGTTCATGGCATGGGACGTCAGCTCGAAGAGTTTGGCAATTATGAGCGTAACGGTATGTTCCGTCAGGAGTCCGATCTTTATCCTTTGCGCGCATCCGCGGCCCTTTCAATTTTGACCACTGACTCTCACTCTTCCCCCTCGTCTTTGTCGGATTAGTGAGTTACTTTGTGGAGAACACAAAGACAGTGTTGCAGACGCAGTTTCACAACCTCAAGACAAATGTGCACATCATTCCAATCGAGTGGCACGCCAAACTGCACAGCATGGTTGACGAGCGCATGGCCCTGGCTTCTCTCAGGACCGTGCCAAAAGGTAATGTTTGATCCGTGCTTTTGTCGCCCAGAAAGATCGATAAAGCCGATCTGAAATTGATAGCTGTGCTAAATGTCTTTTTTTCTTCCTGGACCATGATCATAGTGCGCCTGGTCATGAATGATTACTTTGCGGACATTTTGTACTGTAAGTGAGTCTATTGTCGAGAATGATCTGTCGGATAGATGGAAGACCATTGCAGAGCAGCCACCTGACATTAACTCCTCAAACCTTTTAGATTTTAACAATCACTATGGCGCAGAGATTGTCCGCATGATTGTCGACGAGCTGAATGAGGCTTATGAGATATTCTTGGCCAAGCATCCAGACTTCAACGGCAAGATATCGGTGTATGCACTGTCATTGGGAGGTGTGGCCATGTTTGATATCCTGACGTGCATGGATGATGATGAGCTGGAAGACAAGCACAGAGAAGCAGATCAGAACACGCCAGAACACAAGAATGCATCGAACGCGTCCGACCCCGCGTTATCGGCATCGGCGACATCGCCATCAACAACTGTTTCACAGGAGCGACCAAGGATTCGGAAGCAGGATCAGCCAAAGTACAGGTCCATCATACCCAAGCTGAAGTTCAGACCCAACTACCTTTTCACAGTGGGATCACCTGTTGGTAGGACATTTGCCATCACCCTTGAGTCAAAACACAGACCTTTCATGAAAATGCGCATTGTAGATGAACTCTGACGAGAAATTTGTCCACTCTTCTAAATAGGTGCTGTTATGGTGATGCGCAATTTGGACTGGGATACCTTCCATCCCCCAGACGACATTATCCACCACAATCTCTTCCATCCTTTTGACCCTCTTGCCTATAGAATCGAGCCCTTGATCGATTCAACTTTTGCAGCCATCCCAGCAGTCACATTGAGCTCGTATGGCAACTCTCAGCTCTTCCCACTCTCTCTGCCGTCACTTTCCTCGATCCCTTTGATTCCAGAGTCCTTGTCAGCTTTCTGGGAGACCAAGGTCCCAGCACTGCCTAGACCGTCGATTCCCACGCTCTCAACATTGTCGCAGATGACGCAGTCGCTTAAAGCAGGAAGATGGCTTTCGGGTACAGGAAATGGAAACCAAACCAGTGGCGCCAGTACCCCCAGCAACGCGAGAGACGACAACCAAAGTAGTGTTGGACAGGACAACACCATCAGGGATAACCAGCATTCTTCTGAGAGTGAGAGCGAGAGTGAGGGTCAAAAGAGACACCGTCATGAAGACCACCCAGTTCACGTCAAGAGCCAGTTGTCAAGAAGGCTGGATGCGGATGTTTCGGCCCAGGAAGCAATCGCAGCGGTAGCTGCTGCCACGTATCTGGATCAGCGGGAAAGCGGTACACGTCCAGTCGACTCACCGATGCTTGGAGCAGATGCTACCACCACTATTGGATCCGAACAGTTCACGCCCAGTCCATCACGGAGACCCAGCCTGGGCCCACGTAGTATCAGTAGTCGTGTTGAGGACGATATCGAGAATGGCAAACAGGAAGATACGTCGAAAAAGATGCCAGGCGTTCAGGAGGAACTTGATCTCGAGCCCAAGAACGAGGACAGGGTAACTTCTCTGACCCAAGCAAGCGCAGGTCCCAGCGATGAGATACCTCCTCCGCTCAAGATGGAATTCTATCTTGGCATGGAGAATGGCCCCACAGCACAGGAGAAAGCCGATGCGCAAGGCGCCAAGTCCAATGTTGTGCAGGAAGACATGGTGCGATCAATGTCCAACTCTCCTGGGCTTGACCGTCACGAGTCTGCACAGGCAGGCGATGAGAGCGCGTCAAGGTCGGACAAGAAAGTCACCATCGAAACAGTGGAAGATGAAGATGAAGGTGAAGATGAAGCAGGGAAACCTATGGCAGGATCAACCGATGGTAAGAGACAGAAGCTCCATGTCGGAGGCAGACCGACCAAGGTGCCATACCGAATCGACCACGTACTGCAAGAGTCGACAGTGGATCAATACACGAACGAGTATCTCTTGGGCATGCGCAGCCATTTCCGATACTGGGGCAACAGGTAAGAGTGGCTTCATCCACGTTTTTGAAGACTGCTCCGTCTAGATGACTCTTTCGTGATGACTTAATGCTGTTTCACGCCATTTTTCACGTTGCAGGGATATCGCATATCATATTCTGAAGAGTATGCTCCACCCAGAGGGCGCCGTTGTGGGAGGAGATGTCCTGGAACTGACGCCAGAGATGCCTGCGCCTATTACAGCACCCAAGGGTGTCAAGGAAGCTGCTGAAGCCAAAGCCAAAGCCGCTGCCGCCGCCTATCATTCATCGAAGAAGGAACAAGATACCAAGGCACAGCACCGCAAGTCGTTCTCGTTCTCGTTCTTTGGCAATGAGGGATCCTCCGAGGACCGTGACGGCAACATTCAATCCCGCCCTTCGATGGACAGCTACGATGGGTATGGTCTCGATGTGGAAGGAGAGCTCTATGGATACCGCTATTCTGATCTAGATATGGGTAGTGCGGCCAATGTAGGCCTCCCCTCGAACACCCTTTATCAAAATTCTCCGTTCGCAAAGTCCACCTCGCCCTCTTCAACTTCGATGACATACGAATATCGCCACGAGCAGAGCAAGCGGAGAAGTAGCAGTAGTGCTAGTATGCGATATGCCTATGTCCAACATCAGCAAGGAAGTGCTTCAGCAACATCATCAACAGCAACACCAACTGCGACCACTGCCACTGGAGCCCAACCCAGTGTAGTATCACCGACCCATTCTCAGGGAGCCTTTGACGAGGGTGTTATCGTGGTTCCCGACCTTGCCAAGCCAGCGAAACTTCACCATCGCTCTTCGCGAGTTGAAGAAAAGAGGTAGAGAAAGTAGAGATAAAATCCACAAACTTAAACAACGTAAATGAGCAATGCCCAAAGTGCTCGCCATGGAGGGCAACCGATAACATTCTTGCTTTTCTTGGCCAAGCTGGCCAAAATAGCGCCATTGCGCTCATTTCAACTCGACAGCCGCTTTCCCCTTTATGCAGAAGGTGATGGGAACACAAAGGAAGAAAAAGTAATGCGAAGGCGGCAAACAACGGACACCGATGGCGTGGGAGGAGGAGCAGGAACAAACACTTTTCCGCCTGCATGACTCGTTCACACACACACACACACACACACACACACACACACACACACATCACACACACATGGCATGGCATGGCTCAGAAAAAAACATGCGCCAACAAAATTGATCAAGCAGGCTCGAGCAGTTACTCTGTGGCATGGTGGGTCACTTACCTTTGGGCACATGGTCCATTTCCATTTCCATTCCCCTGGTGCGGCAACCATGGCACGTCTCGCTGTTCTCACACACAGCGGAATCGAAACCCTATTTCGTTCCCTTCCCATCAACCGCCGCCATTTGATTCGAGGAATCGGGTCCAAGAAGGGGCATGCATAATGATTGCTGTTGAGCTGCTGTCCCGCCAAACCTTTTTTCCCTCTTTTTGCATTATTGCACGCGCATGCTCTGGACATACACACGCAGTACCCCTTTGCCCCAGAGGCAGACGGATGGAGCAGATACAAAACAAACAAACGGCTGCAGAGTGACAAGGCGAGAGACCAAAATGCAAGGGTGTGGCGATTTGCGAGATGTGTGGGATAAAAGAATGGCCTGATGATGGACAACAGACCTGGCAAACACAAACAGCAACAACATCAACAGCGAACAAACAACGTTATTTGTGGTTGTTGTTGACTGGTATGCAAGTCTGCCTCAGTCGGTGGATTGGCGGGTTTGGGTTGGTCACACAAAGTCGGTACTTCGTCTTCTTGACATCGGTTTCTTTTTCAGTCTTCCTTTCTCTTTTTCTTCTTCCGCCTTTCCTTCCTTCCTTCCTTCCTTCCTTCCTTCCTTCCTTCCTCCCTCTTTTCTCTTCCTTCTTTCGATCCATTGTACTCCTGTCCCTATCCTGCCGTTTCCCAGTTTGCCTCAAAAGTAGGTGTCAGAGCAATGACAAGGGCAAAAACTGTTTGAAATAACGCCCGTGCTGATATTTTTCTCAAATGCGTCGACGTTTCTTCTTAGACATATCTTGGTTCTGTTCACCGAGTTCAAATGGAATACGAACCATATAGCACAATCAACACCAACATCACGGGTATGCATCAAGAGCAGTTGCATCGCCATCATAACCAGCAACAGCAACAGCAACAGCAACAGCAACAGCAACAGCAACAGCAACAGCAACAGCAACAGCAACAGCAACAGCAACAGCATTCGCAATATCGACAGCACAACCACCGGAGTCACCATATCATCCAGGACCAAATAGCTGAACAAGAGAGGATGGATCATGTCCCCCACATCCAACCACCACAACGGCCAAACTACAGCAAAGACTACATCACTCGCCTCGTCAAGGACCCTAAGATCGTCCAAGAGCTGCGGCTGATTGCCCGCAAACTGGTTCTGAAGCAGCGCAATGCCGAAGACAGTGCGCCCACCCTGTTTGTCATCCTGCCTACGCTCCCTGCTCATATTCACTCCTCCTCGTCATCTTCGCCTTCGCTTTTGAAAGGGGTTGGACCTACAGGACTGACAGAACACGAATACCGACTCTACTTCCTCTGTGATTACGGCGACACTGTTGACACCCCACTCCAGCTGCATCTCTGCGATCACTCGGGCAGCAACCACAGCAACCACCGATCCGATGCTGCAACAAAATCCTCATCGTCATTCTCACATTCCCCAGCATCTGGCTATGTTCTTCAAGATTTGGAAGAGTTTATGTCTGTATTTCAGATCCCGATGCTGAGCTTGTTGCGCGCTCTTTTGGACAACCGCCAGGAATCAACTGCTGTCCCAGGCACTGTGGCCTCAGATCCAACGCTATATGACAGGTGCCAGGTGGCGATCCAGCTGCTAGCTAGTTATTCAGTCGACGAACTAAAGGACATTCGGAGAAGACCCTTGGAACCAGACACAACGGATTATGACTCGTACCCATCAGTTCAACCGAGCGATTTCGCAACTCTAATTCCACAGTGGAACCCGCGCAGGGAAGGTGACGACAAGCATGACGGGGCAGGGACACAGTTGCCAACAGTTCTAGGAGGTCTGTACCAAGTGAGTTCAATGACAGGGTCGATTCTTTGGGTCTGTCCGACACACAACGAGGTCATTTGCGAAGGTGCAGCGGAACATGAGTTGCACAAGTTTGTGGAGATGCATCGTGGAGATTGCCTCCCCACCGAAAGGGCGATCGAGATCCAATTTACAAAGCGGGAGGACGCTCAGCAGTTCTACACACTACTGTGCAAGTACCAGTGTGTGCTCAAGCTCAAGGTCTCCCTCGGGTGGACGAACTTGGACGAGGAGGACCTGTGGCAGCTGTGCCACCTCGTACACGAGACAAAGATTCGGGACCTGACAGTAGATTGCTGCAATGGCGAAGATGTAGAGGAGGTTGTCTTTATGTCCAAGCCGCAGATCCCGACTGATGAAGCAACAGAACAGCAACAGCAACGGCAGCAGGAACAGGAACAACGACTGCAAGAGGCTATGGATATGACAGGGTCGTCAGGTGGACTGAGCTTCAAGCCGCTGCTAGGAATGATCTTTCGGCAAGGTCTGGTGTCTTTGACAGTGGAGAACTTTTTAGGATACATACCACAGCTGTACTTTAAACAATCTTCAGTCACTCTTTCCGGCAACAACACCAGCAATCAGAGTGGCAACACTCATATCCCGTTTTCACTGACCGACTTCCAGAAGCACTCGGACGTTGTGCAAATCCCAGACACCAACCATCTCAAGAAGTGTGCCTTGCGTCATTGGCCGCAAAAGCCCAACCTCGCCAGCGTATGCGTTTTAGCCCAAGCAAGCCCAAACCTCACTGAGCTTGAGATGGAATGCGACTCGATCGAGACAACCTTCGTGAGCCTCTGCCAGGCGACTGACACCTTCCGGACAGTGACTTTTTTGCGGCTAAGCGAAAACCCACACGAGTCGGTCGAGGTCACATTAGGCCGATCAGGAGATCACGACCACGACTCCCAACCTACTTTCAAGCGGATCCAGCGAACAACGAGCCGAATGCCCAGTGAAACCATCCAGTCCGTCTGTGGGTTGGAAACACTGGTAGTCACCCAGTGCCTCGAACTGTGGAGAAAACCTGATGTGATGCATCAGATCGTGCGCAATAACGCCAAGACATTGTGCAATATTGAACTGTCGTGCAGAACAGACAAACTGGTGGATTTGTGGCATATTCTGGCACGCAATCCTGAGGGCAAGTTCCGGATCCGATTGAACGACACGGCTTGTTCGCTCATGTCCTGGGACCGGCACCAGCCCAGGTACACAGCGTTGGTGGTGCACTCGTATGTGGAAGAGATGGGTCATCGGCAGCTGCTGCAGAATCTGCGCGGAATTGCGACAGCCTTGTGTGTCAGTCCTCGGTTTGTGGAGATGAGACGGCTCAAGCTAATGTGTGACCATCTGGTGCGTGACGGCCTTCCTGCGGATGGATTTAACAACCTAGTTGTGTTTCTGACGCCAAAGACTGCCGAGAGTGTCGAGTTTGTGCAAGCGTGGAGGCCTGTGGTAGGGTCGCTCCAGGGACTGCGGTACTTCACGATGCGAGTTTACGCTTCGACGTTCAAGGGTGGCGCTTGGTTGCTGAAGCTGTGGAACGCAGTAACAGGGATGACTCTCGAATCCGAGTATGGACAGTGGATCGATCAGACCACCACAGAGCAGAGCCATCCGTTCTCCAAGAGTGTTCAGGTACTTGACAGCAACGCAGCAGTATCGCAAGTGTCACAGTTTCAGCCATTGAGGGCAGAGTGGCCGTCTAGGAGGCGGCCAGGGAAATTGAGCTTGTCGTCAGAGAATATCCATGAGACAAATGCCACGGGCAAGGCGCCAACACACCCGACATCCAAGGGAAGAGTGCTTTCCACATGTTCGTTTGCACCATCGGCAGCGACAATGTCCAAGACGCCGATTGTCTATGTCCTCACGCATGAGGTTTCATAGGAGCAGTGCACTAAAGACACTTAGAATCGCCACAAAAGACCTTGCATTTGATCCAGACCAAGAAAAGAACATCGTTATCCATCGCTTTCTTTTCCCCAAACAGACGTACTGCCTCTTGAGAAGCATGAATAATGGAAAAGTCCCGTGCAGTCTGCGTGATGTTGGGCGCACAAAGAAATGGAAGAGCGAGCTTTGCCCGTTGCGCCCTGTTTTATTTTTGGGCAACACCTGCATCGCCCACATCTTTCCTCTTTCCTCCTCATCCACTTCTTTTTCCAAACATTGTTCCTGTACCGTCTCCGGCAACAAAACGAGGAAACCCCAATCTGTTACCCATGGTTGTCTCTTCCTCGATGACACCCTCTGCCAATACTGAAGAAGTGACCAACGAGCACTCCCCACTGGCCACTCCCCCGTTCAGTCGCCTCCCCACCGAGATCCAGGAACAGATCTTCTCCCGAATTCCCCAACGAAACCTCCGCCAGTGTGTCAGCCTCGTGTGCAAGCAGTGGCACTTTGTTTCTCGTCGACACATACGCCGTATCGCCCGCTGGAAGACCATCAATATGCGAAGTACCAACAAAGGCCACCTCACCACACACGCCCTTGGAGGGGACCTTCTCCTTCACAGGATCCGAACTGGGCTAGTCACTACGCTGATTTGCAGCTTCTTCTTCGACTCGACTCTCAAGACGCAGCCACTCTGGGATTTCGCCGACCAAAGTGATGAATTGTGGAAAGGGTTTGTAGAGACTCTCACACGACCATTGAATCTTGATAGTATGCCAAGCCTGTCCACACTGTTTGTTCAGACAGAGGTGAAGGACGATTTTTCTGATGGCCACGAGACCCCTCTATCTTTGGCGGTACAGCCCTGTCTCCTGCACCAGATGCGGGAAGTGATGTTGCGAGGCTATCTGGACTTTAAGCTACATCTCAAGCCACTGCTGAAAAGTTTGAGCTATGTGCAAGTGCTAGTAATTGAGCAGCTCAAGACCGTGGGCGACTGGACACTGGATCTTGATCTGTCTGAGTTGTTGGCATCTTGCCCTAATTTAAAACGCCTAGGCATCACAGGCCCACCTGCTCGATTCGTGCGTCTGACTGGAGAACTGAACGAAGACAAGTTTCCATCAGGAAAGTTGAAAAAGAAGGCGCATGGACTGATCGAGCTATCAGTGGGGCGAGTGGAGGTCAGGGTGAGCACGCTGAAGGAGTTGGTGTCACTCTGCCCAAGTCTGCAAGTGTTCAGGGTGCAAGATATTCGCCCAATGGTCCCTAGTGAAAGCAACAGCAGATCCGTTATAGCAGCAACGGAGACAGTCCAAAGGGAGCTCGATCAGCTCATCGAGGAAGCGCAATGGCTATGCCCAAACTTGAGATGGATGGCGGTAACGACTCGAGAGGGTATATGGTCAGATCAGCGAACACTGGAGGCTCTGGAGCGATACCTGGGACCTCAAAGAGCGATCAACTCAACAGAGACTATTGGCAGAGTAGCTTCCAAGATCCATCAGTTGACACTGAGCTGCTATAGCACAGTGTCTGGTCAGTATGAGCATCTGAAGCACCCACGGATCTTTGACAATCTCACTTTTCTTCGACTCACTGGCACCACCGTGGACACGTTTCGACGACCGATTAATCATCGCATTCTGTCACAATGCACCAAGTTGGAGCACCTATCCATGGATCCCGGTCTCTACCTCTACGTCGGCGATATGGTGGACCTTGCACATTTTAATTACCCAGCCGGCGCGTTGCCAGCACCTGCTGCGGCCTTTGTGGCCCAGGAGACAGGCAGCTTATCACACCAACATCGAAAAGCCCTCACCAGGTTCCTTCACGGAGCACAATGGACACTCGCTGATTTTTTAGACTCGCCTCCATGGGTACGGAATCGGATCCTGGCAAGTCAACCCAACCTGATCTCGGAAGAAATGTCGGTCATTGTTGAAGTACCCCCACAGCAGCTGACCCAGCTTGCCGAAGAACTCGCATCTCTCACGCTCGCACCCAGAACGCTCTGGGCGTGCCATGGACTGCGGACACTTGACGTACAATTAGATCCAGGGTTCTACGAGCTGGGAGTCTTTGGAACCTTCTTGGCCGAGACGTGTCCACGACTGGAACTGGTTCACATCCGGTATGCAAGGCTGAGGATGGGGCAGATGGAGGAAAATCAGCGATACGATGGCGAATGTCCGACAGGACGGTTCTTGAACGAGCTGCTGCCGATGCGCGGTTTGAACCGACTGAGGACGTTCGAGATTGTTATTGAAAAGCTGATTGGAAACCTATATGCGGAGGATTTCAGGTTCCTCGCCAGAGAGGGCGACTATGGCGAGGGCGATGAAGGTGATGGCGACAGTGACGAAGGCGAAGACCAAAGCGAGGATCAAGGCGATGGCTTTGAGGATACCATCAGGACGCAGCGTAGAAACAAAGGACCCACGACCCAAGACGACGTGTTCTGGCCAAAACTGGAGGTGTTCATGGTAGAAGCGGCCACAGTGCGTAAAGAGACATTCCGTGGACAATGGGCACAGTTTCAGTGGCAGACCCATCAGCAAATTCACCAGAAAATCGCGAGTGACGGATTTGGATCGGTTGGAATGTTGCAGAAACTGGCAAGGATGCGACCTGAAGTCGAGTTCAAGTTCTTGAAAACGTACTGGGATGGGAGACTGGCTGGGCAGGGTCAAAAATTTTCACAAAACGAATAAAGGCAATGTTAAAGCGTAGCTCATGTCGATTTCGAATTTCTTCCGCTTTAAACGTAGCTGTAGTTTGTTTGTCTACGAGTCTTGCCAGCACTGTTTGATCCACTGTCGCCATAAGGTATGCAGTTGCATTTGGAGTTTTCTTTGGCCTCTTGTTCATTCCAAGCACGGCCTGTGTTGATATAAAATCATGTATCTTTTTTTCACGCGTCCCCACTTTTTCAAACGAAACTGTCTCTCTCCTACCATTCCAACCAGCTGCTTTCCCAAGTACACCTTCACGCCGCATCCACAGCCCTGACAATGGCCTTTTTCACGTCCTCTCTTAGCACCATTCCTTCAATTCCTGTCTAGTTCGTCTAGGACTCAACCGCCCAAGTGGGCCTGCCATAATCTGCGAACTTTGGAGATGTTAGTGAAGGACACAGTGAGTTCGCGGTCTCCGGATCGTATCTGATTGATCACCGTTGCGACCTTGAGAGAGTCATGACTCAATACCCGTCAGTCCGATTCGGCCAGATCAATGTTCTGCCAGGTGCTCCGCGACAAGTGAGGGCCATAAATGAACTGCTCCCGTAGAGGACTGACTCGGAGGAGGAGCTTTGAAATGGTGGTGAACTGGATTGGACACCTGAACGCGAATGACTTTTAATTTCAGGCCAATCGACAGGATGACGCATTCGATGAGGATGAGTTACCGTACAGTTCAGGTTCGCCGTTGAGCGAGAATAGGGATGTGTTTTAGTCCAAGCTGGAGGGTTTTTTGAATTGTCACTGAATTCACCGCATCCAGCGGATAGAATGGCATAGTAAAAAGGAAATAGGAAATAGGCACCATCAGAGCGATCGGATGCATCAAGCCTTGGCAAAGATTTGGGCACATGTTGCCTTTTGGACACAATGGTCAAGTCTAGATTGGGTTTGATAGGAGAAAGTAGTATCGTGGCCAAGAAGACCCATGTAACGCGGGTGTAATGAAGAAATAAGTTAGAAGCAAGGAAGCATGGTGGCACAAACAAAGAGATGAGGAAGCACTCTTCGCCCCAATCAGGAAAGGATAATTGCTCACACAAACCTAACCACAAAGCTCAAACAGACAAACAGACCAAGTGAAGAGAAAGGAATGGAAGGCTAACGCCGCGCTGGAGTGAAGCGGGAAGAAAGAAAAAAAGATGAGCGAGGGAGAGGCATGGGCATGGGCATGGGCATGGACAACGGGGTGCGAGTTTGAGCAACCTTTTGTTTATTTCTTTTTCTTTTCTTCTTTCTTCTTTCCTTCCACTCCAACTATCCATCCTTCCCACCTTGCCCTACCCCATCTCCCGGTCCAGTTCACTTTCATAATCCACATGAAGAAATGACAGGTCCGGTAGCCAGTACCACTTCACAGACTTTCCGGTCGACGAGCAGCAGTGGGTCTGTCTTTGTCATCAACATCAACCCTCGTCATGATAGCAAATCCGGCAGCAAAGTCATACTCTGGAACGACGTGCAGCGAGTCTTCAAGAATGCCCAATTCATCATGAACGGTGACGCCGCCGTCTCCTTCCTCACCGACGACAACTTTGACGAGTAAAGAGACGATAGCCATAACATAACTGTCATCCTTTGCAATGATTTATAAACGCCTGAGCGCTGACGTTTCGTTTGCTGGGTTTATACAACTAGTCTTATTCCATTGCGGATCAGTTTCCACCCGGAAGTCATTCTTGATGTAATACTCGAGGGATCAATATCGTCACCAGCGCCCGAGGAGCCCACCACATTTCCTTCAACAGCATCGCCACAACTGAGAACGGACAGCAATAGCGGTCCGAGAACATGCCATGAGCTAGGAGAAGGATCAATACCCTCACCGACATCAACTCCTCCCATCTCCAGACAGCCCAGTATCGATACCAAGCAACCTACTAGCAACAGCAGTTCCAGCACAAGTCCCCGCAACCCACAAGATCGATCGTTGACTTCAACCATCACCACAACTATTAGTGCTGGGACCACCACTGTGTATCTCAACAACGATCACTCCTCTACGGTTAGCCCACAGCCCACAGTGCGTGCACCTGCCAGTGTGCTCTCCAAATCTTTGAGTGAAGTCTATCTTGGCCCACCTGCACTGCCACTCCGCCCACGATCCGATATTGGACATTCTTGGAGCCGAGGATCAATCGTCACAGTGCCAGAACCCTCAGTGCCCAGCACAGTTGCAAACACGGACACTGCTCGCTATCGGACGAGTGCCGCAGGTATTGACACTGGTGGCACATACGATCACTCCATCCCACCAGTGACTCACCAACCAGGTCCGCAGGTTGTCACAGATATCCGCACTGCGCAAAGTAGCCACCGAAAGCAAGTCAGCTCCCAGCAGCCGCAGCCAGTGGCAATACTCAGTGATACTGAACCGTCCCAACAGGTGCGCAAACAGATCGAATCTGTAATGAGTCTACAGTACCGACTGATCGCGGCGCCCTGCCCCCGCCATTTTATTGTTGTGCCCAACAGGGTCTGCCTTTACGACGACAAAATTGTTCCTACTTACGACACGTTCCGTCTATTCTTCCTGTGCGATTGCGGTAATCAAGAAATCCACATTTCGGACCACGAAGGATACAATCTGGATCGTGCAGCCGACTTCTTTGATCAGTTTGGAGCGTACACTTTGGTAATGATGCAGGTGTTCAAGTACAAGATCCTGTCCCGCCAAAGCGGCACAGGAAGTGGGCAGTACTCGGCACCAATTCGCCACTTGGCGCAAACCATGCTACTGGACAAGGACATCATCGAGCATTACACAAATCTAATGATCAGCCATCTACAGAAAGCCCAGCTGGAGAAGGAGGAGGACGGGGTCGTTTCGGAAGAGATTCACTACGATGGAACCCCGTTCCTTGGTACGGATCGATTGGAGAAACTACACAGCTTTCTTCTTGGGCCGGGCGAGGAACAGAAGCATGGTCGAGCTATTCTTTTAGAGTCCACAGAAACATCAAGGAGCACTCGAACTGTGGTAAAGAAGGAGCCTTTGATCGCCGATCTCTACCAGACAGTGGACAAGGACGGGTATGCGCACTGGATGTGTCTTCCTCACTTCAAGGCGCGGTTTCTCGATTTCGATCCACAGCATGTTTACTCTTGGTGCCGTGCTTTCAATGGCCAGTACAACGCACAGTGGAGCTCTCTGGGATCGCATTGCGAGAGTCCACCTTCCACCAAATACCTTTCGGAGCTGTCCAAGTTGCACGGAATTGTGACTCTCGCCATTGACTTTTCAGGTCAACGCTACAACCAGGCCATGACAGCCGTGTGCGACACTGTTTTGAGAAATATGCCCGCTCAACTTTTGCTCAGGTTCGAGTCTGGATCTTGCACACGGGCAGATATGCTTGCAGGCTGCATGGACCCGATCTTGACCATGATGACCAGTCCACAGACACAGGCGTTCTCGTTTTTGGGCAGTACAGGCGGTCTGATGCTGGAGCGTGTGGCGTCTCAGTTGACCATAACTCGGGCTCCCAAACTGAGGTATATTAAGTGGAACATTGACTCGATTGACAAGGAGACGTGTCTGACATCGAAACAAGGTCTTTACAAGCTGTTGAATATTTGCGATAACCTGGAGGAGCTATGGATTGAATGGTTCTGGCTGGAAAAGACCATGACGACCATGGTCTTTGCCAGGTCGGTCTCGGCAACACTCTGGTTGCTTTCAAAGTTGACGATATTCTCTCGGGATCTGGAGGCCACCTTTACAGTCAAGGACGGACAATTGCTGCGAGCATCGCAAGTGAGAGTGAGCAACCTAGAGAGCAACCACGACGTGCTGATGTCGGGA
Organism: Podila verticillata NRRL 6337; assembly: GCA_000739165.1. Classification (NCBI taxonomy): domain Eukaryota; kingdom Fungi; phylum Mortierellomycota; class Mortierellomycetes; order Mortierellales; family Mortierellaceae; genus Podila; species Podila verticillata. The sequence goes on along the minus strand of KN042427.1, from coordinate 1,147,894 downwards.
TTACTCACGAAGCTGACGATCGCGCAACGGATCTATCTGTCCAAGCCAGAGACACGAGACGTAATGCTGGAGATTATTCGCAAGAACCCACATCTGGTGGAATTGGAACTGGAATGCTGGTCAGGCGATCTAGACGGGACGGAAGTGGCGATTCGGACGAGTCTCGGAGGCACTTGTGAGGCACCTCATCAAACGCTCAAGACCCTTCGAATTCAGTCTGTCAGCGAGGAATACCAAGTCTGGACAGTGTTTGATTTGACTAAGCAGCAGAGTCCCGAGGCGGCGACATTGGAAGTTACCATCAAGAATGAAGATGACGACCTGGATATCACCTTCTTAATGTACAGCGCTTCCATCACCAAGATAGTTACGAAGGACTTATTTTCAGGGCATCTGCTGCACCACCTGGACGATATTGCCTGTCGACCCGTTACACGCTTGATTCATCTAGACATAGGATTGATGAACCTCGGTGACTCGGCCATCAAGTCCCTCCAGAGTGTGATTGACCGCTCGCCCAACCTTAAAGTGCTCCGATTTTTATGCCTGAATTTGGGAGGACCTCAGACTCGCCAACGTGCACTGAGCATGGTGACCAAATACCGATCACGGCTGACAGGGTTGGAGCTGAGTGGCTCTGCTGAACAGTTCTGGGTGAAAGAGTTTCAGATTGTTCTGCCAAATCTCAAAGTCTTGCCGGTGGCCAAGGAGGTGGTGGTGACATGTGTCAATAACTCACTGCTGTCCCTGGCACAGCGAGAGTGGATCGAGAGTATGCAGCTATCACCAATAGGAGCAGCTGCATAATGCACGTTAATAAAAAACTAATATGGACGCACAATGGAATCGATTGAGCACATGATGGGGTCGAATCATTGTAGGTCCTATTCAATACCAGCGAGTCCAGGCATTCAGCGGTTGAGTAAGGAAGAAATACCTGAGATTGGAGATTGGATCCGCTTCAAAAATAAAAGAACAAGACGTTCTGAATCCGTTCTGCTGCTAACCGCACGACTACCTGCTTTAACAACACCTTTCTCTGCTTTGTCCGCACTGAGTAGGTTCTGGGAATGCAAAACACACGTCGATATGCCCAATCTCGGTCGAGCCACGGTCAAAACGGCGAAGATTTTGGCCTCTCTTGTGCTTGGACACAATGACTCAAGTTTAAAAGGATTGGATTGCACCGATTAAATCGCAGCACCCAAAAGCCGCGATTAAGAGTCAAGACATGGTCGATTTTCGGCCAAAAGCTGGTGTGGCGATCTGCATATAACGATGTGCCAGGACTGGACGTGATGCTGCTTTGCTGACAACTCTCTGCTTTATACGCAGCGTCAGCTGTTGTGTGGGACTCGAGGTGGTTCTTTCAAGCCGTAATGCACGCGCTTACAATAACTAGATCGCGAGGTTGTCCCGCCACTTAGATTTTTATATTGGGCATATATAGCGGCAAGCCAGTGAGTGCACTTCATCTTGCGTTACTGACAGCCGTCTGCCTGAAATGCAGTTTGCTCTTCTTTGAAATGCTGGCATCGGTGGACTTGATACCTTGGCAAGGGCAGGCACCAAACTTTTGGTCATAACTCGACTATTATCACATAACGAGGCGTCATCTTTCGCTTGATTCAAATCCATGGAGCGGACATCTTGTACATACTTTGAATTATGGCAGCCCTACCCTAAGATTACTGTGACGGTTGTAGGAATGTGCTCAGAGGCCAGACATATTTGTTGGGGCGCAGTCTTTATTTTTTTGCCACCAAATTGACAGACACTAAAAAGCTTGTAGCGTACTGCACATGGTATTTAAACAAAGGTTCTAGAGTGCGAAGTGACAACACCGTCGAGATGCGTCAACGAAAGTGTGTGCATAACACACATCAAGACTCGTAGTTCGACTTTGCATATAGTGCTAGACCCTGGATATCATAGTAAACTACAAGATTTCGCGCGCTTTTTTGAGGAGTTTGAAGGCTCTGTGAGATGAGTTGATGAAAGCTTGTCTCGGTCAGGTTTATGATGGAGACACGATTTGTGGTGATGGCGACAGTTAATAAAAGTCAAAAATGGCACCCTTAGGATCAATGTAGCCATTGATCAAATATCTCAAATATGACAAAAGAACAAACATATGCTTATCGTCATTGTCGCGGCAATTGTATGCTCGCACATATTGGTTTGACGCAATGGATTTTCGACGACCTGCACACGTGACCACCTGCATATTCCTGATTCAGGTCCAGGGCGTCAGACAAAGATTCTTTTTTCACTTACCGTTTTTAATCAATCACTTGCAACCCATGTCATCCATCGTCTCGGAGGAGGTTGCCGCAAAGGCCAACGCCATCAAAGAGGAGGCCAACATTCTCTTTGCCAGTGAGTCATTCGTCATGGTCCATTTTAATCCAATGCACACGCTCTTCTAGTTGAGGCTAACATTCTTGGTATTTCAATCGTGTGATCAATAGACAAAAAGTTTGAGGAGGCAATCGAAAAGTACACAGAGGCCATTGAGCTTAACCCCAATGTTGCTGCCTACTACGCCAACAGAGCCTTCGCACACACCAAGATCGAGGCCTATGGCGCTGCCATCTTGTAAGAACATACCATAAAACGATGCCTAATCTGTTTTAGATTCACGGATCAGTGTTGCATCATTGCAAAGGTCACGCTGACGTACAAATTACTATTGAACTCACACATCTCTCTTATCATTCATACTCATTCATCAACAATCAGGGATGGAGACAAGGCAGTGGAGGTGGACCCAAAGTACCCCAAGGGATACTACCGCCGTGGCGTAGGCAAGTACGCTTTGGCTAGGTACAAGGAGGCCGCCAAGGATTTCAGGGTTGTGGTCAAGATCGCCCCCAACGACAAGGATGCCAGACTGAAGCTTGAGGACTGTGAAAAGACTGTGGCGCGCATGGCCTTTGAGAAGGCCATTGCCAGCAACGAGGTTGTTAAAAAGGTGTCCGACTCTATCGATACTCAGTCCATTATTGTCGAGGATTCGTATGACGGCGTGAAGATTGATGATGGCAAGGTCACCAAGGAGTTTGTCGAGGACATGCTTCAGCGCTTCACAGATCAAAAGAAGATCCACAAGCGATATGCTTATGAGGTATGATTCAAAATGTGAACTCGGGCGGTGATCGGACCAACAAAAGTGCAAATCCTAATAGTCCTTATTCAACTCTTGTAGATTATTCTGCAAGTACGAAAGTACTTCACTGAGCAGCCTTCGCTGATTGATGTTCATATTCCAGAGGAAAACAAGCTTACAATCTGCGGAGATGTGCACGGACAGTTCTACGACTTTATCAACATTTTCAAGCGAAACGGATACCCCTCGGAAACACACGCCTATTTGTTCAACGGCGACTTCGTTGACCGTGGAAGCTTCTCGCTCGAAATCATCCTTACCCTGTTCGCCTACAAGCTGCTCTACCCTACCGGCATGTACTTGACTCGTGGAAACCACGAGACTGACGACATGAACAAGGTCTACGGATTTGAAGACGAGGTCAAGGCCAAGTTCTCAGAGACCATGTTCAAGATCTTTTCGGAAACCTTCACTACTTTGCCCTTGGCCCATCTTGTTCAGAAAAAGATTTTTGTCGTCCACGGAGGATTGAGCTCAAGAGACGATGTGACTCTGGAGGAGATCCGCAACATTGATCGCATCACAAAGGGACAGCCAGGACAAGGAGGACTCATGTCGGAATTGCTCTGGGCTGATCCTCAGCCCTTGCCAGGAAGGAGCCCAAGTGCTCGTGGCGTGGGACAAAAGTTTGGACCTGATGTCACAGAGAACTTTTGCAAAATGAACAATATTGGTAAGTGGGACATGTTTGAGTTGCTGTGTTCAGAGTTGACAGACTTGTTCTTACTGACTGACAATTCTTGCCTCTCCTTCTTGCTTGTTAGACATGATCATTCGTAGCCACGAGGTGAAGCAACAGGGATACCATGTAGAGCACGATGGCCGTTGCGTCACCATTTTCTCCGCACCAAACTACTGGTAAGATCGCCGATCCATGTCTTAAGCGCAGTTGGATGCTGTATCGTACTAAAACTCATCACTCTTATTTCCATCTTCTTCACTAGCGACTCGGTGGGCAACTTGGGCGCATACATCAATGTGACACCGGACAAAGAAAAGACATTCAAGCTGGACTATGTTCAGTTCACAGCAGTGCCCCACCCCAAGGCACAGGCCTACAACAACAAGTTCCGCGGAGGCTTCTGAAATGAGGTCGTCAGGATTGTGGTTATCTTGGCGTTCATTCTCTTGACTCGCTATCTGGTCCGACTCGCCCTGTTCACGACAACAACAACGCCACCGTTCTTCAATTTGCCAGCGTCCTTTGCACCCAGTTTTCCTGCGCTGGTATAACTAAAATCTTGTACTAAAAAAATCCTTAGAAGTGTAAATATGCAGCATTGAGAAAGATCGCTTGGTACACTAAAGTAATAGAAACACAACGGCTAAATCCGAGCTAGATGACATGCAGAGAGAATTGTATTGACATTTGTGGAAGAAATTATAGGTACATCTAAAAAAAAAGATTGGAGAAAATACAAGTCAAAAAAAAAAAAAAAAAAAACTAGAAGGGAAAAGATGTAGTTGGTCTTTACTCCTGCTTGATGGTGAGTTCGGCCAGATCCTCCGAACCAACAATCGATAGATTCTTCTCGTTTGCCAAATGCAGCAGACAGATGAAACAGAACGGCACCGAGATATCGCGCAGCTTCTGTTCTGGGTACACCTTGCTCAGTCCGCCGATAACCTCAGTGAACTTTTGCTCTTTTTTGACATAATCGATGTAGTCTTCCTCGTCCTCGGTGTTAGGCTGCTCTTCCTCATTACGGTTCTCGTTCTCGCCATCTTCGTCGTCGAGGTCCATATTCGCTTTTTTCTTGTTGCGCTGGCGGTCCAAGTCGTCAGCACCTGGTTGACGCTTCAGAGACTGTGCTGTAAGCTCCTTCCAAATGTTATCCTTCAACTTCTTGACATCCACCTTCTTGGCCGTCTTGGAAAAGTTGATGTACGTTGCTTTGACGCGCTTGGGTTGCGACACCAGCTGGCTGGCGTAGTCGTTGCCGTCGCCGTCCAAGAGGCCGCCGAGACCAACCATGCCGGCGCCTGGTGCATAGAAGCCCTGGTCTTGGAATCCATAGTCGTCCTCGTCGTCTTCGACGTAGTCGTTATAAATCTGTGTGTTGTCCAGCTGCTCTGTAAGAGCTCCTACATCGCCTTCGTCGACATTGTTGGTGTGTGATGCCCAGAATTGCTCGTCAGGGAATGTAAGATTGTCTTAGGTGATAAATAGAAAATGAAACGGTGTCAGAAAAACTCGTAGTGGAACCATAAGGAAAGAGGTGCAAGTATACAGATGCGTGTTTGTCCACCTACATGATTCTGGTTCCTCTCCCTTAGGGCGATATCCCTGTTGACGATTCTTGGATTTGATCTATAGGATTAGAAGCCAGAAGAAGGTTCAGAAAAGGCCTTTTTTTCTCGCAGATACCATGATGCTAAATATTTTTGACGCTTTCAGATATTTCACTTACGATGAAGGACGGTTTCATAAACATGCGGAGCAATTGTTTCGAAGAAAAGTGGACATCGTCTGGCAGCACATGTTTGGACTTGCGGTTTTCGGCTTCGTTCGATGCTGTGAACATCAAGGAGGAGGCTTCGGCAGGTGCAAAGATTTCGTCTTCGTCCACTTCCTCAGCGTCCAAAAAGTTGATCACAAGCGGTTCCTTTGCTGAACGCTTCTTGGGACCCTCCTCAACCGGTACTCCATCAATGGTTGTGACAGCGGCAGCAGAGTTCTTGTCTATTGTGGCGGAATAAAATAATCGAACACGGTTAATATCCCAACTCCTATGTTTCAACATGGATACATTGTTAGAGACATTGGTCCATACCTTTAGGAATGCGTCGCAACTTCCAGTGCTCCGGTCCAGCCCAGTTCCGCATTAGAGCCGCGTCAAAGTACGAATAAATGTCGGTGGATCCCTTGCCAAGGAGGTCGTCGTTCTCCAGCAGGTTGTTGCTGTCCATCTGGGGTCCAGCCCTTTGGGCCGCAATTTGCTCGTCCAAGTCGCCAAAGGCATCCTCGATGACCTCCTCCTTGACAGGCTTGTCTACCGCCATATCGTCATCGTCCCCACCGACTTGGCCACTATAGAAATCGCCTTGATCATGGTCGTCGTCAAAGTCGTCGAATCCGTCATCTGCCATTGGCATTTCAGAGTCTACCCTCATCACAGAATCCTCGTTGCTGCCTCTTGCCTCCTCTTCGACGTCATCTTCGTCGTCCTCATCATCGTGGAATCGCTTCAAAAATGCAAAGTCCATCTCCGAAGTTCCAGACAGCTGAAAGTCCTTGAGCGATGGGCAAATATCCTTTTCAAAGATCCTGTTCAGAGACGGCAGGAACTTGGCTAGTACGTTATATAACAACATACGTTAATAACTAATTCCCGCAAACGCACTCAACCCTTCGAAAAAGTAAAGAACATACAGCGCAGTCTTTGAATGTCGATCATGGCGGCTTCGACATCTGTTCGCTTCTTCGTTGACTTTTCTCCCTGTCTCTCGTCGTCTTGAGTTAACTTGGCAGCATCTTCATTCTCGTGATCCTCCTCGTCTTCATCCTCGTCATCATCGCCATCATCACCCTCATCTCGTGCGTCGCCAGCGTCGAAAATAATTTTGCCTTCAACATCGACACTGAGATGGTTGAGCAGCAAGCCACGAGCACCACCTTCGTCAAAGTCTGCACAAGTCTTTTTGAACAAAGGGTCGACCGCAAACTCCAAGTTGAATTTGTCCAGAGACAATGATGCAAAGTCCTTGGCCAGCGTGTTTCCGCTACGAGAGGAGTGCTATAGGGGGGCATGAGGACGTGATCTTGATCGTTAGCCCAACGAAGCATGTATGATTGGCTATCTCTTTGAATTTGCTCCGCAAAATACCTTCTTCTTGACTGGCTTGTCGGTTTCCTCTTCATCATCCTCTGCGTTCCCAGCATCTTCTCCTTCGCGACCCTCTACCAGTATCAAAAAATTCGGTTAGGGATTGGTAAAGACAATAGAAAGCCATATGTAAGCATCGGTTTGCTTCTGAATCCTATCATACTTGAACTGGTGGCAAGACCTCCAAGCAGCTTTGTCGTTTCTGTTGCTACTGAGTCGACACGGGACGTGTAAATCTTGACACATCCATCCAGAGTACATGATGCTAGAGAGTTGTTACCAAAGGGATATTAGTACACACAGCACACACCGATTTGGTTTCAAATTCCATTGCAGCGCGAGCTGTACCTTTCTGAAAGTTGATAGAGTCTCCTTCCCTGAGTAGGGACATTTCGTGGAAGTAGTCGATCAAGGCAAAGTTCCAGCTGTTGTTGGCGTTGATTTTCTATTATTTAGATGTGTGAGTTATCAAGAGCTTTAGTCGCCTGCATTCAAGGGGATGCCTCTGTAGCCGTGATATTCAGGGGGAAAGAGCAATGAGACATTACATTATCGGTGGCAAGCTTCAGCCACTGTTCGAAACTGTCTGCCGAAACTTTGAGAAGTGAGGGAATCGGTGCCTGGTGTGGCTCGACAACGCCCAGAAGCGAGCTAGGTCCGCTTGGTCGCAGCCTGCTGCTGCCTGGGCTGGCGAGGTTGGGGCTGCCGGCGTTGAGGTTGTTGTTCATGCTCCTTCTCCTGTTCTCTCCTTCCTCGCCCTGGTTGTTCATTGAGAGGAGGGAACGTCTCCGTGCCGCGCGTTCGTCGAGTAATGATCTTCGGCGGAGTGACTTTTCCTTAGCGTCGTCATTTAACTCGGTGGTGCCACCAAGAGGCACTTCAATGTCTTTGAAGTTCGAGAATGATGATCCTTGTGGAGATGACCACTGAGGGGGCGATCCAGTGCTGGCAGAGGCTGACGGCAAATTCTCGAGACTCTTCCGCTGGGTAGGTGTTTGCTGTCCCAGCATTCTATGGTCGGCGGTAAAAGATAAGATTGATGTATTGGCGTGTGTGTGATTGTGTCCTTGTGTCCACCGTTTGTCGTTGTAATGATTTATGATGGCAACCGCGTATCCAAATTCTAAGCAAGCAAGGGTTCAAGTCACGTGGAGCAGCGCTGAAAGCTGAGCACGAGAAAAAAACAAAAGTCAAAAAACGCGCTGTGGAAAAAGGAATCATTCTCACCTTTATTTCTCGCCCTCACTACTGCATTCTGGACCATTTCCAGCAGGAACAAGACAACTTCACCCTTCACACTGTCACACTCTCTGCACAAGTGCAACACATTCAGGGACCAAATTGAGAGAATAATGGATGCTCCCAGGCCAACCTGGCTGAATCAGCTGCCCCAACTTAGCATCTTTGAATTGGACGAGGCAGAGTACGCGGAATGGGCGCGCCGACACAACAAACCAACAGACAAAGCGCAGATCTCGGACGCAGCGAGTACACCCAGTCTCTTGGGTGCCTTTGGCAAATCGACCACACTGCAGCCACAACGAACCTCACAACACAAGGATGCCTTCGGGCTCGACGAGCTCAAGGAGGAGATCAAACAATCGTACCAAGGCCTGTCCTGCATGGCTGTCCACGCTCAGGACATGTATCTGGCGGTGGGTCGTCAAATTCGCCACGTGAGCTTGGCAGAGGTGAAAAAGGGCGTCGAAAACCACGGACGAGACGCTGCGGCTGCATTTGTCAACAAGAAGCAACACAAGGTAAAGATGCTGTGCCTTTCAAGTCTGCTTTGCTTCGCCACCATTTAGCGATTAAGCAAACGAACTCTCCATAACTGTTTTGCATCTTCGTTTCCAAATAGGTGCTCGACACTGAGCGTGTTGACTTTGATATCCGACGACTGGTGATCAACCCCGACGGGAAGCTGATGGCGGTTGTTGGCGATGAAAGGATCGTGATCGTTGTTCTGACGAAAGCTATCCGACAGGATCCGAAGACTGTTTCGTGCAAGTCGTTTGCGCTGGGCGAGTTCTACCATATCGACAAGGGACCAACAAAGATTGTCAAAGTACTCTGGCATCCACTCAGCAAGGGACTGTCCCATGTCCTCGTTATGACCCAAGACAACATTCTCAGGTAACAGATTTCGTGGACATTTTCTTGTTCATTTTCTTATGGGCGCATACCATGAGCCCCGATCACTGATCTGACCTTTTTGCTATATTTCGTTGACTTTCTAGAATGTACAACGTAGCGGTAGACATTGATGAACCGGAGCAAGTGTTCAACTTTGGTGCGGAAGGACGCAGTTCAAACTCATATGGCCTGATCGCGGATAATGCAGCGTCATTTTGCTTCGGATCAAAGTTCTCACCCTGGGGACAGCTCTCAGTATACAGTGTCACGGAGAGTGGAGATATTTTCATGATGTGCCCTGTCATGCCGGAGACATGGTAAGTGAAGGATCCCCTTTTGCTGTATGTCTACCTTCAGCGCCAGTACTCGCAGCTGATAACATTTCCCTTTAAAACATTAGTTTGCTTGATATCGTTGATGTCCAAGATATCCGGTCTCACCTCGAGTCTCCCGAGGCCTTCTCTGGAGAGAGCACAGCGCAACAGAGCATTAGAAAGAAGTGGCTCTTGGAACTGCAAGCAGGAGTTCGATCACATCCATTCTCAGACGAAATTGTCATTGCAAAGAGCCCCTCACTCAAGCAAGGAAAAGCGCTCAGGCAAGGACCCTTCTTATACCAACCTGCCCCCATCGAACTGGATGACGATGACAACAGGGCTTACGACATTTTGTGCTTGGAGACGGAAGCCACGGATATTCTTGTCATTGCACACTCAAGTGGTCGAGTCGATATTTCCATAGTGCTCGATCGACCCTCGCCTCGCTGGGGACTGCCACAACAGCCCAGATCAGGATACGGACTAGCAGATGAGGATGATGACGATGAAGATGACCTCCCCATCGTTGGCATGTACGAATCGCTCGATTTGGGCTTGCTGAAAGTCTTTGGCAGTACCACGGTGACAAAGTCAGGAGCACATGGACTCCAAGAGGCTGGACTCTGTATCTCCAACCACCCTGTCCTCGTCGCTGACTCGATGTATGGAGACACTTTTTACGTCTACCATGAGATGGGAGCACACTGCATCTCGATTCGACCATGGCTTGGAACGTTGACGCAGATCTACGAGGATTTGAACAAGAACCCAGCAAGTGATGTTGGGAGCCAATTGGCGGCATTTTACAAGGCCAGTGTCAAGTCGGACATGGGCAGCGTGGTTACCACCAGGCCTACAAGATCAAGGTACGTCATCGGTCTATTGCACCAGCTGAGGCTCGCAATGAAAGTATTGCATTTACTAACAGCGATATAACGTATCTTGAAAAATTAGCCCTGCAGCCCCTATCATTGGATTCTCCGTTGTTGCTGACCCCTACCTTGAGTACTCATTATTGCTCTTGACGTCTTCATTACAGCTCACCGGACTTGAACTCTCCCCGCGACCCAGATCTCTCTCTCCAGAACTCACTTCTGGCCCGTCTTCCAGCGCATCAACTATCACTGTCGAGGAGAAGAACAAATATCAGCCCACTCTGCCACTACCCATGTTTGAAAACCAGGGCGGACTTATGAGTATGAACGGTCTTCCGCTGCAACCTAAGGTTGTCTTCCCTCCAGGCGTGGGTTCTGCCAAGATCATCACCACCGAGGAGAACTTGAGGTTCCTGGGCAAGATGGTTCAAGGAATCCGGGAATCGCTTCGCGAAGTTTACACGGCATGTGATCTCTCTCAGCAGAGGTAAATACCCAACATCATATTTGTTTGGAGCAAGTAACAAACAGTGGCTGTGGCATGGATGCAGACATGGACACAGTCAAAGCGGACGAGAGCCTGTACTGATGCGATCTCTTTCTCTTTTCGCTCGCCATTTAAATAGACTGGTTGCACAAGAAGCCGAGTACAAGCGCCAAGTGGACAAGGTTGACAAGGAGCATGAGCGTATCGAGAACGCTTTGTCGCCAAAGAATCAGCAGCAGGCGACTCGCTTGGACGGTCAGATTGCACTTCAAAGGAAGCTGATCGCTCGAGCGGACGAATTGTTGCAGAAGCTGAACGAGTCACCCGAGCCAGAGCTGAGCCCAGCCGAGAAAGCATGGAATGTGGATCTGGCTAGGAATGAGAGAGTGTTCAAAACCTACAATGAGCGCAAGCACAAGGTGCAGGCCCAGCAGGAGATTCTTAAGCGTCGTGTCCAAGATTTGCAAGCGCAGATCGGACAGCCACAAATGCCCAGCAAGCGCTATGGCTCTGCGCAGCTGAAGCATATCATAGCCGCCAAGGAAGTGCAGTAAGTATTATGGAGATTGTTTCAAAACAGCGATTTAATATTGACAATTGCCGATACTGACTTGTTTCCGGCTTGAATAATGTAGGGACAAGCTGGTGAAGGAGACCGAGAAGATGATGCTCGAGGCCAAGGCACGATTCGCGGAGCTGAATATTGTCGAGTAATCTTGCCTAGTTCCATACACGCACATAAAACAAAAAATATAAAACATGCATTGCTTCACGTCAGCCCTTCCTTTGCGATGTCGCTCATGACTTCAATCTTTTTTGTCGTATTCTTCAGTTTCTGTGCCTTTTGCTCGGCGTGTTGCTGTCATTGGGCTTAACCGACTGCTGATGTCGACCCGGATAATTCTTTCATTCGATGTAGGGTGTGGGATTAAATCCGACGCGCGTCTTTCTGTTTGCAATAATTAGACGCGACTACATTTTGCAAAGAAACGCGCTTGGTGGCCGTCTCATTTTTCAAAGTCGCTTCTGTGGAAGGATTAGTTCAGCATGCTCATGTACCTTTTGGAGTACTCCACATCCGAGCAAGGGCTCACTTGCCCTTTAAAAACTTGTTCTGGCCACTTGTTTTCTTTGGTCCATTAAGAACGCGACCCTGTTGTTGGAGCGACGAAACTAAAATTTCGGTTTGTTTGCCCAGTTGCACTTTTTGGCATGTGCATGTTTTTTCTTTTCATTATGAGGGCCAAAAGGGTTGATCGAGTTGCACAAGAGCATTAGTGCACAAAAGGGCGAGGCTCATCTTAGCCTGGTGAAATACGGTTGCCTGTAGAGAATGAGACTAGAATGCACTCGGACCTGCTAGCACATTAATTATCACTCTCCTGTGTGGATATCAACACCATTGTCTTTTGCTTGTGTGTGTGCATGTTTGTCCGATGGCTGGTACAATGTCCTCATCGGCTGCCAAGCACTCGACTCGCACCTTGCGTAATATGTTTCTCTGCGGTCCGAGCCCCAATAATTAATTTTCCTTAACTCGACAGTCACTCCCCTGACCAAGGGGTGCATTAACGCATCAGCATCGAACTGATTGTGGAGAGAGGGAGAACAGAGACATGCATTAGCGACTACACACTCATTCGCGCACACAAAAAGAGTGACAAGCACATGAGGCAGCCATTTGGCTTCTTTCCTTTTTTTTTTTTTCTTTTTTTTTTTTTGAGAGCACGCACAAAAGAGAGTTTTCTCTGTCCTTTTCGGAACTAACGAATGGTTGGAACTCTCTTTCTCTTCTTTCTTTCAGATCCTACCTCCATAATTGTTTTCTTTTCTTTTCTTTTCTCTTTTCTTTTTTTTTTCTTTCTTCTTTTTCTTCTTCTTTTTTCTTCTTTCTCCACCTCCTAGACTGTATACATCGTCCTTTCTTCTCCACAGATTTCTTCTTTTTGTTTGTTACGACTCAACTCCTCCTTGCCACTCACACACGCATATACCCTGGTACCAATCTTCAATCATCCTAACCTCGATTGAATCTCTCCTAATTATCACCCCTTCTCCATAATGACACAAGCACATACCATCAACCCATCACGACGCACAACAGCAGTGCCCGAAACAAGGAAACCCGTGCCCAACTGGCACCTGTTGGTCCGTCCTGCCATGTCCAACGCCAACCCTCGAAAGTCGAACCTGGAAAAGGCCATGGAGGAAGATCTGGCCGAACTCCGTATCGCCCTGGACCACTTCCTCAACAACCGCATGAACGAAGCCGAAGAGATGTTGCGCTGTCGCCACAAACCAGAGTCCATGTATTACCAGTTCGGCAAGGCACTGTGCGATGCTCTCAAAGCCATCCTGACCTTTCACCCAGACGACATTGAAAAAGCCATGCGATCGTTCGACTTGACTCTCAAAGTGACCAATAAACAGCGCAAGACAAGCTCCGTGGCGGGTCTGGGCACCGTCAAGGCCTTTGGCTCTTGGGTAGTGGGGAGCATTGGCGCTGGAGCATTCAAGGACATGACCAGGATCGAGAAGCATGCTGTACGTTACCCCTGCATCGTGACCATCTGGTTTGATGTTTGTTGTTTTGGTTGTTGATTGTCCTCGGTCCAAAAATTATTGTGTGCGACATTGACGGTCGCCTTTTTGTTTAACTAAGCTGGTTCACACCTAACTAGTCACTGATTACTTCCACTCGCTCATCATAGGAACTTGTATACGCAGAGGCCACGGTCCTCCGAGCGGGATTCAGTGTGCTATACCACCAGGATTTTTGGTCCCTTTTGGAGGAGACCGTTAGCTTGCGCTCAGCATTCGCCATCTTTAACGGACTCAAGTCGCACTTTGACAATGTGGAGCAGGAGCTGAAGGCTGGAGGTGATATCTCACACCACCACCTAGATGAGCACATGGTGACAGGATTAATTTTTGCAGCGTCACTCTTCAACATCGTCATCAGCTTCCTCCCCGAAGTCATTATCAAATTACTCCAGTTTGTGGGCTTCCCTTCTGACCGCGACTGGGGTTTGGCGCTATTGAACACGGCTGGACAGTGGGATCCGCGCGCTGGACCAGACTCGCCACTCGAGTTCCAGGAACGGCTTGCCTCCCACACAAATGAGGGCATGCGGCGCCAGCTATGCGATATGGCTCCCATCGCGATCCATCTGATCGCAGCTTCGTTCTTGCCCTTCCGTCATGTGGACTACTCATTCGCAGAGCAAATCAACAACTATAACTTGCACAAGTACCCCTACTCGATGTTCTTCAACTTTTTGCGGGCACGCCATGCACAAGTCAACACACGGCTGGATGAATCGATCGCGATCCACGAATCGATTCAAGTGCAGCCTGAGTGGCGTAACCTGACTCACGCATGCACCTTTGAGCAGTTAATGTGTGCTATGATGGAAAGCGATCATGACTTGGCATGCACCAAGAGCCGCGTGCTGTTGCGAGAGAGCAACTGGACAAAGACCATCTTCCGGTACCTGGCGGCGATCACGACTCTGAGACGCGGACTACCCAAAGAGGCCAAACGTGTGGACGAGCTGATGAAGAAGGTTGAACCTGGAATGCAGACCTTTTGTGGAGTACAGGTCTTTCCCGAGGTAAAGCCAAACTAAAAGTTTTATCCGCTATCATGCATGACATGAGCTATGCGTAACATGAGCACTGATCAACTTTATTGCTTATTGCTGTTCGATCCGTAGACTTTTTGTGCTCGCAAAGCCAACCGGTATTTGAACGAAGGCGGACGACTGCTCTTGCCCGATTACGACTTTTTGGTTCTCTGGAATGGGTTCGACATGATGCCATTGAAATCGCTGCGTGTCGCTATGGCCAATATCATGGTCGAAGTCGAGCGGTTGGAGGCCCTCCTACCAGCATCTATGGTCGCGATCGCCGACAAACCTCTCCCCAAACATGGATACACCGTCGAGGCCACCAAGGGCATGTTTGGCCTGTTCCTCTCGGGCGTCCACTCTCTCACCAGGGCTGACAAGATCGAAGGCTACGACCACTTTTACGACGACTATTGTATCGCCCATTACTTGCTCGGACTGGTTACCAAGCATATCGCCTTTTTCCCAGACGAGGTGCACGACTCGGACATGTGCGCGATTGCGATCCGCTCCTTCAACGTCGTATTCCGCTATGCACCCTATATCAAGGACGATACCTACGCCTACTACTTTTCGCACTACAATCTGGGACTGATCATGATGCACCAAGGGTACCTCGATCAGGCGGAGGAAAAGTTCAAGTACCTTTTGAGCACCATCAACCCAACACTGATGGGCCTGCCAGCACTGGTGGCAGGCAAGGGCCGCAACTCACTCGAGGTGCTGGTCCTGGCTAAGGCGCACGCGGGCTTGTTCCTCTTGCTAGAGGACCGTCAGAATGCAGCATCCCAGGCGGAGGGCAGAACTACGCACAGTAGTTTTGGCTCGGCGTCTGTGTCCCGATCGTCCTCATCTTCGAACGGCAGGCAAGAGAATATTCCGCGTCCACTCCCACACCATCTACCAGCCCGCAAGCAAGTGACTCAAGAGACTTTGAGCTCGGACTTTGCTTCATTGATGAGTACTAGCAGCACGACCAAATTTAACCACGACTTTAAGGCGTTCCCGGTGGTGGTTGCCCATGACCGTTGAGGTGACAAAGCGCATATGTCAACTGAACCAAAAGTATGTGTTAGCAAAGAAAACAAAGATATACCAAGCGTGATGCTTTCCCAAATGAAAGAAAATATTGAAAAGTCGTCTTCAGTCACATAATGCTGCTGCAAACAGGAATGTTGACCCTCAGTGTCTTACAAACATACGACCCGACTAACGATCAGACAAACTCACTTATCTCAATATTCACAGACAGCAGACAAGGCAGGGGGACGAGCAGCGTGTGTGTTTCCTACTGCTAGTGCCATCGGCAGGGTGAGCAGCTCTATCTATCATAGTCAGCGCCAATGTCATCAAAGTGTTTGGGCTTGGGAGGTAGTGCTATGACCGACATACTCATATTATCTGCTGGGTGCAGTGGGGACCGTGAGACTGCCTTTCATAACTGAAAGCCAAAGAAGAATCTGCTTCTGAGCAATAATAGAGATTTTGTCCTATAGAATCTCCTTGACTTTACCATGAATCTTGCACTAAGCAGCAAGGTATGCAAGATTGTTATTAGTACGTGTGGCCATATACCAACGTGGAATCCAAATAATGGACAACAACATCATTTTACACTCACAACACTCATTTGAGCCTCTTGCAACACTCATGAGTGCAATCAAGAGAACTTCGGTTCATACCAGGAACTTTCCCCCCTTCTTGATTTGTGGTTTAGCCAGTCGATGGCTATAGCTGTTCAACAACGCGACTTTGTCGCCATGACTTATCAAGAGACATTTTGAAAATACTCTTCTGATATTTTTTTAATACATCTATCTTTGACGCGTAACCTACGACAAATTTTACTATAGCCCATAGTCTCTTTCTTTTTCTTTCTTCGTCTTCCTTTTATCCATACTTGAAACCCAAGAAGAACCCACCCGCGAATGTCGACTTGAACTGGAAGTTCCGTGTCAACAGCTCAATAATTGCCCGGAACCCGTGCTTGGCGTCGTTCATGGTGACTTTGCCGTCATTATCCAAGTCGAACTGTTGCTTGAATTTGTGCTCGACTTTCACCCAGTTCACTTGAATGTACCCAGAACTGGCCAGCAGTTGCAGCCATACGAAACCAAGTCCAACCACCAGCATCATCATCTTGCCAAGCTTCTTGAACAGGTATCCGGAGCAGAGGCCCATGGCCGCACCAAAGGTCAGCTCCTTGCTGTTGATCAGGGGCTCGCGCTCGGTTTGGATATCTGTTTGGTCGTCAGAAGAACAAGAAAAAAGGCAGATGGGTTTAGTGACACATGCAGTGAATTGTCCCGATCCACGAACTGAGGCGACTTTGACTTACCATAGATGTTTCCAGATCGTACGCCGACTAGAAAAAGAAAGCAGAGAGTTTTGTTAATCCCAACTCATACCAGAAGGCTTCGCATCATTAGAATATTGAACCCCTCTCTCCCCCAGAAAAAAGACAAAAAGACTTGCCTGGCGCACAGTGGGCGACGCGGTAGGAGCCAAAGGCACGGCCCCAAAACAAGGGTCCCAGGACACAGGTGGTGGCGGCACCTGCACCGAGTAGGGTGCCGGACGAGACAAATGCGGACGATGCGGCGACGGTCTGAGTAACGGATGGCTTTGTGGCGGCTAACGGAGGGGTTGAGGAGGAGAGGAAAAAAGTCGCGTTCGCGGATTGAATGAATCTGTGAGTTTGAGCAGGGTCTTGAACTTTGACGATGCTCGGCTCGCAATTGAATGCACTGAGACAAGAATTCGTCCTTGCTTTCCCCTGCATGCATGACTTATTTCTAGTCTAGCTTACTCTTGGAGAGGAAAGATGCTGAGGAAGAGGCGAATCGTTTGGATGCATGGTTGAGAGGCATTCTTCCGAAGGAGAAGGATGCCAAGCCTGTTGATGAGACCATGGGACTGGATGAGGGGAGTGCACGCACAGTGCTCCTGAGAAGAGTCGACACAGCCGTGGTCGTGGCTGGCCGCATGGCCATGAGTGTCGGCAGCATGGTCAGAGAAATGAAGAGAGTGTGATGAATGTATGTGGGGCAAGAAGAGAAAAGAGCTAGCCGCAGACCCAATTTTTATATGCGGCTGCGATCTGCACATGCATTCGGTGTCTGTCGTCATAGCACTCGATGGGATTGGCGCGCGAAAAAGGAAATTTCGTCAGAGTGATGCAGGCACACAACAAAAGCACAGCCTGGGCGGGGTCACGACACGAGCAATGCAAACAGCAAACCGCATATGATGGATATGGATGCATGCTGAACAAGACCCAAGTATAGCTGATTGAAAGTTGGGTTGTTATTAAGATTAACTAAAAGTACAAAGGATCTATCTTAAACTTCGTTCTCACTGATATCCGCGTCGTCATCTATATCCTGCTCGGAAGCCTGTGGTTTTGTAGGGCCACTTGGCCCACCTCCTCCTTCTCCTCCCCATTGGTCATACACCGTCAAGTCCCCAAATGTGCTGCTCTCCTTCTTGAGCCGCCGCTTGCGCTTGTACTTCAAAAGACTCAGCCCCTGCGCCAGCAAGTCTCGCAGATCCTCATCTCTGGCCTTGTTGTCCGCATCGCGTTCTGCTTCCTCAGTCGCATCCATAGCCAGGCGACTGCTCCTCTGCCCAAGGCAAGTATCATCGTGATCGCGCAATTCGCCCTCGATCTCCTCGTCGTCCATGCCTTCTCCTTCAGAGAAACTCTCTTCATCGGACGTGTCCCTGATCAAAATCTCTTCTTCTTCCAAGATCAGAAGCCGCAACGGCGCAAGCTGCGGCGGTTGGGGCACTGGCTGAATGAGTGCTTCCCGTTTTAACAAGTCTGCACCCAATGCTACAAGGCCCACGGCCGATTTGCTTTCGATCAAGGGCACCCGGCTTACTTCTTGAGACGAAGGCCCAGGTGAGCTGACACTACTCTCAAGCTTGGGCCGTCGCGACTCTGTTGTCATTGCCAGTGGCGATTGCTTCCTCCACGGAGGCAGCGACAGCGACCGACTATTGCTTGCATCCGACTCGGGAATCGGCGAGAATGAAGTTGGCGTCCGCATATGCCGCGATCCTGGCTCTGACCCTGATCCAGATCGAGGCGCTGTCGAGGACAGTGACCGGCTCAGGAGCATTAAACTTGGCCTCATCTCTCCATGATCTCTCGCCTCTGTATCTTCTAATGTTCCTGATGTCGACAGTGGTTGTGTGGTTACCTTCGATCTCCGCGGGTAGTACTCGTCCTCGTAGGCACTGACCAGATTCTCGAACGCCTGCAACGCCGATGCGCGCTCCAGCTCTGACCCTTGTGGGACCGCTATCGTGCTTGCCCTAGGCCTGGGCGAAGGCATAGAGCTCCGGCGAAGGTTGAATGAGGGCGACTCACGACCGGGCGAAGGGGAAGAAGGGTATCCATACATCTGCATCGCCACGTCTTGCCGCGAGCGGAACACCGAGTCTGAGAGATGATCGATGATAGCCGTGCGTTTTAGCCCCCGGATCACTTGCATCCGCTGAGACAAGATCTCGCTCCTGATGGTCGCAGCGTTTACATTGGCGGTCGAGAGGATCTCGCCTCCAGATGTGTTTCGCTTACTAGGATCTGTAGTGTTGACAGGTTGCTGCTCAAGGGTACTCTCGGCCATCGAGCCGAAACTTGCGTGCTCCGAAACTGTCGCCATGGCATCTCTTGAATCAAAAGCATCGCTCTTGGACCGAAGATGTGCTCCTGGCACCTTTCCAGCACTCGACACTGGCGTGCTACTGTGTGCTGAACTGATTTGTTGCCGCTCCGTCGCCACCGCGAAATCCACCAACAAATCGACCGTGGCCAGGATCGTCCTCAGTACTTTTTGGCTCTGTGTTGGCAAAAGCTCGACCAGGTCGCGGTAGGTGCGTCCTTGCGGCCGCACAAAGAAATCGTACAGGTGCCAGGGGATCCACTGCTCGGGCGCAACCGACAGGATGAAGGCCAGGAGGCGGACCAAATCTTGCACGGTCATGGGACCAAGGATCGCCTCGCAACCAGGGTATGGGTTGCTGTCCGTAGAAGTCGCGATCGACGGGGAGAGATGGCGGCTCCGGTCCAGTGACTCCACGGGCGAGCTGATGTGCGATGCGAGTGAGTGTGCCGAAGGTGTCCATGAGAACCGTTGGGATTCTATCGTCTGTGGGCGTGCATTGGAGACGGAGATCTCGTAAGTCTGGTATTGCCGCAAGGGTGACGAAGAAGTATCCGGGAACGGAGCCGGAAGAGCGTTGGAACTGGCACTGCTACCCATAAAGGATAGCAGGGAATGGTTTCGGGACGGTTGTTGAGGCAGGCGCATCTGGGAAGAGTGGGGTGATTGACCATAAAGAGAGTCGGAGAGCCGCGAACTCGATCCGAGGTCCTGGGTGCTTTCTTGGGTAGTGGCCATGACTTGCAGTAGCGCCTGGAGCACTGGGCGTGCATCCTTACTATCGTCTCTTGGTGGAGGAGGAGAACTGTTGGTATACCGGCGCGGTTTTGTCCACTCGTGCTTTCTAGGTGTGGGCGGCGATGGCAGAGGGGACGGTGTCGCTCCAGGAATTGATGTTTGGGATTGCTGGTCTTTTGTGAGAGATCGCTGTTTCATCGCTGGAATACAAAGAGCGAGTGGGTCGGTTAAAATCAATGCCATTGCGCAAAGAAATCTTTGTAATTTGAACCGCATATACCTTTGGACTTGATTTCATGACAGCAGCATCCAACACTCCACTTGAACTGGTCGACCGTGAGTATCTGGCTAGTTGGTTCCTCCTCAAGCTTCAATGGCGAACTCCGAGATGTTGCAGACTGAGATGATTGCGGTGACTGAGCTGAAGCGGGACTTGTTGGTAGTGGTGAGTTGCTTTGACCACTGACAAACTTGGCCAAGTTGGATGTCATTAATGCGGATGGAAGAAACGATCGCCTCCTCTGGTGTTTGACCTGAGGTGTTGATGGTGTTGGTGCCTGAGTCGATGGTTGACCTTGTGCCAGCAGGTGCGCCTGCACTAGAGCCTGTGGGCGAGAATGTGGTAATACATCGGATGCGGCCCTCATCCGATCGACACTTTTCCGACTCTCCAATTTCTCGAGAGACGCCTTCTGGTCCATCAGAATCGAGTTCGCCGAGAAGCCGAGCTGGCGTCCAGTGTTCGAGGTCAGCATGTGATGAGGGTGATGAGTGTGAGGATGATGGGTCATGAAGGACTCTTGCTGGGTGGCCAACATGTTGGCGGCCTTTTGATCCAAGATCGGGGGGAGGACCTTGGCTGGACGGGTTTCTTCCTCCTGTCGATCACGACGCTCGTAGTCTGGAACTTTGTCCCGATCAGTACTTGTGTAGACAGTGGAGAGTCGATTTTTCTCGGTCTGACGTTTAGTAGCGCTGGATGTTGAAGGACCTACAACCTCGGACTGAAACCACGACGCACGACGTTTAATCGGGAAAACCGACCAGGACCTTCGTTTGGAGGATGTATTGCCAAGATCGGTTCTCTTGTTTGCGATTTTCCTTGGCACCTCTTCAACCGAGTGATGGATGGGAGAGGGTTTCGAGGAGCCGGACGAGAACCACGGTGTGCGTTCGAATCCCTTGAGAAAGCTTTTGTAGAGCGATGAAGAGGGTGGATCTTCCTTGTCGGATTGTCGTTGGGACTTCTTTCCCTTCCACCAGGTTTTTTTGGGCTGATTCGTGTTTGGAGGATTGCTTGCAAGAGCGAATGTGATAGTTGGAGCAATGTCGGTGGTTGTGGGATAGCTTAGTGGTCGACTTTTCAGTCCAACGTTTGATGTGCCTCGTGGTGGCGAAGGTGATAACGGCGTTGATGGTGTTATCTCTAGTTGAGGTGGTGTAGAATTCAAAGATATCTCAGAGTGGATTGGCTGTGGTTTGGCTGTGGATGGAGCGTGGTGAGGCAGAGGATGTGAATAGGTGAAAAGAGTATCGGGCAACGATAATTCAACATCAGATAAAGAGGTCGAATCGTCCTCTGTCAACGGATAAGAACGCAATGAATCAGAGTACACAGATGAGGTAAATCCGAGCGAGGGGTTGCGGGAGTGGGTTGCGAGGTACGTGGTGAGGTGGCGATGACTGTTGTGGTTGTGAGTTTTGATCGCTGCCACGCCTTCTCCTGGAGTGACTTTAACACAGTACGGACACCACGAATGCGTCGTGACAAGAGAGAGTGAGCTGAGTGCGGCGTGAGGTCCTTCAGTCTCGGCTAAAACTGCTGGCAATGATCCTGCTCGATGCTTCCCTTTGTCTCTTGTTCTTGATGTGATGACTCTGTTGTGTTGCCTCCTTGGCTCTGCTCTATTCGCCCCAGTATGAGAAGGGTTGCCAGGGGAGGGTTGCGCTGATGTCAAACGTGGAAGATACACAGACGAGTGGGAGCCTGAGTGGTACCTTGAAAGAGATCCTTTTCCCGAGGATGGTTGTGCACAGGGGAAGTGACACAGTCGATGAAAGAGTTTCGAGAAGTAATTAAGAGATTTGGTGGATGGTTTGTGTTTGCGAAAGGACACCGGCTGGTCGTCTTCGGAGGTTGAGTCGACGTATGTCTGGCGACGGGCACGGATGTGTCTTTGACGCTCAGCTTCTCGATGGGCTCGTTGGCGAAGGCGTAAGGATGGACGACGGCGGTTTTGTCGTGATGATGTGGATGGGTCTTTTTCGATTTGATCCCTGGACTGTGTATTCTCTGGTTTTTCCTTTGCGTTTGACTGTGAATGCCGTGTGGCGTGGTGGTTATGATGGATATGGTGGTGGCTATGGTGAGGTTGAGGTTGGGGAAGATGCGATTGATGATCGTTGTGGTCTGCAAATACAGCACCTTGGTGTGGGGAAGGATCCTTGCTGGAGTGAGGGGGAATTACCGCTGTGGATGATGAGCGGTGCTCGATATGGGAAAGGTGGAGCTGAGATGTGGAAAAGGAAGAAGAAACAGTTGCCGGATGATGGGTCGAAGGCAAAGAAAGGGAAATAGAAGAATCGATCGAGTGCAGGGCATGGGAATGGGATGGAGGAAGAGAAGGAGGAGAGAGAGAAAGGAGCGAAGGGTTTGGGGGCGAGGGAAGGGGTTGCGGGAGTGGAGGTGGGAGTGGCGGCAGTGGATTTGGAGTAGGGAAGAAGACCGTCCGGGACGATTGCATGGCCTGCTTGACCATCTGTCCTGTCCTGACCTGTCTGTCCTGTCTGTACCCTCGTTGTTGTATCGATGCGTGCGTGCGTGCGTGCGTGCGTTGGGGAGCTGAACTGAATTGAACCGATTCTCCTTTTTTTCTTCTTTTTTTTTTCTTCTGTTGCTGTTGTTGTTGTTCTGGTTGTGGTTGTGTTTGTGCCCTTCCCTATTCTTTCGTTGTGACAATGGGGGGCAAGGGCAATGCAAAGGCAAATGATGGTGAGCAAACCCAATTACGATATGATATGAGTTTTGCATATATCCGTTGGTAGATGCGATGGACCCATCGGTACAATTCCTCCTTCCTTCTTCCTTCCCCCTCTCCCACTCGCTGCAGGTTGGGGACCTCGAGGACATGACGATTGGGAGAATAGAAACAGAAAAAAAAGGGAAAAGGCACAGAAAGGAGGAAGGAAGGAAGGAAGGAAGAAATGAATGGACATGCCCCAGTGGTTTGCATGAATAAACATGTCCATCGTAATCGCAATTTGGCGGGAAAAAATAATAATAAATTGCATGGACACTGTGGAAGATGGCGAGGGATTGGATGGGGATGGACGAGTATTGATGTTGATGCTGTTGTTGCTCTTGGTTGTCCCACAGCAGCCCACATATTATGCGGTCGTTGTGAGTGTTGTTTTGGAAGCGTTGTTTTGAAAGGGTCGTTGTGCACCCATGACAAAGCCAATCTTCAAGACATCACAGAAAAATAAAAGATGGGGATGGAGGAAAAAAGTGTCACTGTTGCACAACAACATCCCTCAGTCTGCTTGTCTGCTTGTGTCCATGAATGAGCGAGATACAGATATCTTCCGCGGGTGCATACGAACGAGGGCAATGGGGCTGAAAAATAATTGCCCATGGCCATGCTTTTTTTTTTTTTGTGTGTCCGACAGAGTCGTGGGACGGTAAAAAGGTGCCAGGAAGCTGATTATTTTTGTTCCCGCCCATTTTCATTCTTCCCATTTTCTCCGCTCTGTTATTGTTGTTGTCCATGTCGCATGGATACCCATGTTGCCCATGCTGTCCATGTTGCTCTATCTTCCCGGCCATGGTCATGCCCTTGTCACTCGTTGCACTAGCCTGTCTCTCTGTACCTTGTGATGCGTATATTCCTGCAAAAAAAAAAAATGTGTTGTTTAAAAGGGCCGATCTTGGTATGGGTATGTCGATGTGGTCAAGGAAGGTGCTCCTTGAGGCAGGTGGGGGTCTGTGTGTGTAGGGACGATAGTCGATATCATGACATTTGCCTCGGCAAACAAACGGGATATGTCTGGTGTGGTTTTCAAAAGAGATGACAACGGTCAGTGCTACAGAATGGTAAAAAGGCGATCGAATTGGTGGTGTCCCTCACCTCAATAAGATCAACCGCTCAAAACTCCATCATCCAGATGTCGTCGATCCTTTAGTTCCTTTGTTGTAATTCTTGAGTTCCGTTGGGCGTTTGGATTGAGAGTTGTCGGTCAAGTGAAGATGAGGAAGAAAGACTGAAGAGGGTTGTGAAGAAGATAATGTCGATGCGAATTGTTTGTGCCAACACAAAGAAAAGAATACTTTCGGACGTGGAGTATGGTAAAAGGAACCAAAAAAAAGTCAAAAGCAGGATCACCGAGGCAGAAGGGACTTGAACGGCTTTATGTCTTTTTTTTCCTTAATAATCACTGCTAGTTCATCCTACCGACGCTTGATGCATTCGAGCGGCTCTGTCCGTTGATGCGACAGTCTACACTGCAGTGATAGAAAGTGAAGGCTCAGCACCCCCTTTCGTCGACGGAGGTTGCTGGCCTAGGGAAGCACTACGGTTCATTGTTTTATTTCATCAAGAACGAAAGACCCCATAGCCAAACAAAGAGGAGGTTTGAAGGGGAGAAGGGACAAGGAGACACAAAGCACGGAGACAATCGACCCACAAAGGAACGACCTGAAAGGCGCCTTTTTTTAATCAAAAGATTCTGGCCGTCTTAACGACTTCAGGAACCAAACATGATCCCATCAACCACGAGCGGACTCTCGACAAATTAATGGAGTCCAGCGCAAAGGAGACTGTCATGAATATACTGGTGCCTGAACTAACAATGGACGGACATCCTCAATTGCATATTGACCCTTCTTGCATGGATTAGATTCGATGTGGTTTTCGCAAGAGCCGTGGGTACGTTCTTTTCTTTTCAATTGTGCTCGGACCATGACTTAAGTGCGGACCGATGAGTAAATATAGCTCCTCAAGGCCACTTGTTTTCTTCTCCCTTTTGTTGATTTGTGTATCTGTCGAACAAGAAAAGAACCCCTGAACTGAGTGATTTGAAGAAGTGCGGTACCTCAGTTGCCCTCGCATGAGCCCAAGCCAATGTTGCGCTGGGTTGATCAGTCTAGACTGCGAAGTATAGGACGCATTCACGGCATCTGTCCCCATCTCTGACTTGTTCCTGAGAATGGTGGGTTATTTAAAAAAAAAACGGATCCCTTCTTGTTTTCCCTAAGGCAGGAGTGGGGGAGGAATCTTGAAACGCACACCATTCCTGGTCTTCAAAAACTGGAGGGATGCAGGTGCAAAACGTTGGGAAAGTAATCTGACAAAGTCCCCCTTGATTAAAAAAAAAAAAAAAAAAAAAAAAAAAAAAAAAAAAAAAAACGAATAGGCGTGTCCCATGTCTCCCAAGCATAGAAAAGCGAAAAGATGAAACTGTGTCCCCGTTGGCATGCATTGTCTTTTACATCGGTATCCGGTACTTATCCCCAGTGGAACCAAACAGATTTTGGGCTTTGTTGGCGGCGACACCCTTGCTTGTTTGTTGTCAATTGGTTATTGTTTTATCCTCCGAGAAATGATCAATGTGAGAACGACACTAGGGTTAATAATTTATTAGGGTATGGTACAAGTGTGTTGGTGGATGAGATGGCAGTGTGGTACTAGAGGTGCTGCATGCTTTTCTGGTGTCCGTGGGAGGGATGGCCACAGACAATTAAAAATGGGTCCGACGGCGAGGACAGGCGGGAGGCAACGAGGGCAGTGTACGGGGACTTAAGGGGACCGCCTTTCTGTCACTGGGCGGAGCGCGGGTGATTGTCTTCCGATGGAGAAGGAGAGAGCGTCACAACAATCTCAATCTCCGACGGGGATTGAGCTCGAATTGATGTTGTTGTTGTTGCCTCCTTCACCTCTTTCGTCTCTTCCTGGTTGTTATTGTCGTTGTTGTTGCCGGGAACAAGCGTGCTCTCAGTCTGAGCATCCATTCTTGTATTAATATCAAGGCTGGCTCTTGCATAGCTCGACGATCGCCTGAACAGGGTCCCGTTCTTGATCCGCTCTGCAAAGTCGCCAATGGCACTCGCTGCCGAGGCTGACCGAGACCGTCCTTGAGGTTTCGCTAGAGTAGCAGGAGTAGGTTGTTGTTCAACTTGGGTGTGCTCATCATGATGTTGTTGTTGAAGTATCTCCATTTGCTGTTGTTGTTGTTCCTGTTCCTGAGAAAGAGTAAACGCTCGCTTGACTCGCTGTGAAAAGGCTTCAAAGGTGACGTGCTGTGCCTGTCGGTAGGCGGCATAGGTGGGATACACCAGCGAGTTGGTCGAGTCTGCAGTGTTGCCTCGAGGTCTGGTCTGAAAGGAAACGTGGTTTGCGTGTTGAGGCACGTCATCCTCATTCGCGAATCGGGCTGTGCGAGGTGTGGTTGGCATACTGTTATCTGGTGAAGAAGGGTGGAGACGAATGGCAGGTGCCGAGGGGACGGCGTCTGATCTTGCAGGGATGTGAAGAACCACGGGAACAGGTATCGGTGAATGTGTGTAGACTGGGAGGGAGGACTCGATCTGTGGAGAGGGGACACAGAAGCGTGCGACCAGCTAGCAGGCGAGAGGAGCATGTTAGACGTCAGTCAGATGGACGGAGGGACGAAAGGGGGGGGGGAATATGCTGTGCGTAGATTTCTACCATACCGAGAATAGGAGCCAGAGGGTGAAAAAGACGCCGAGGACAGCCCCCAGGACTTTGGAGGAGATACTCCTGTGTTTGCCGTAGGCGACCGGCAGAGTGATGCAGAGGACAGCACCTACGAGAAAGAACGCCCGCTGTGCCGTCTTGTGCCAAGCAGGATAGACGTGCTTTGGCATTATAGGATGTCTGTTTTTGAGTGATGTGTAGGGTGAGTCTGGTGTGTATGGTGTCAGAGTTGTTTGCGTGTGGTAGAGGACGAGTGGATGAGACGAGTGATGGAGTTGGATGGAGATTTGAATGGAGATGAAGATTGAGAAGGAAAGAGAGAGTGTTGAGATTCTGTTTTTGGGTAAAAAACGTTGTATTAACGCAGAGAGAGGTGCAGGTGGACAGTGAGATAACCTTGTTTTGTCCGATCTGCTCTCCGATGGACAGTGTTTTCAGACACATCATTCACACAGACTCACATCCACGGCAGCACGGTTTAGACGGTTGCCAAGCACTAGAACGAAGGAAGGAAAGAGCATCCGTGGTTTCCGCCACTCACCTATTTACACGCAGTGAATTGCACAGTTTGTCCAGTATCTCGCATGCTCGGCTGTTGAGCAAAGCATCCAAGCTTACAAAGGTAGCCGAGGGGGCAACTGAACAGTGACCGGCGATTGGACGGTTGACGGGTCAACCCAAAGGCGAAGTAAAAAAGGAACCCAAAAAGTCACGTGCGACAAACTTGCTTCCACCTCAAACTTGGCCAACACATGAATGATTCAACGATTTCAAATCCTTTGCATTTGACCCTACGCATAAAACCAAGGACCATTCATAATCATTCTTCCCTTCTCTCCCCTCAAACACACACATAATCATCCATCTAGCACCATGTCAGAAGCAGACACATCCACAGCACCCAACGTCCCATTCTTCAAGAAGCGAGCACAGAGCAAAAATGTCAGGAAAAGAAACCTGTCGGACGACGACGAACCCAACATCGCCACGTCGTCTACCTCCTCTTCAGAACTCTCATCCGTTTCCATGAAGCGCAGCTCTAAACGGGCCCCACAGACTTCACACGCAGATGCTTTCCAGGCCTCGTCCACCAGCAGCGCCAACCGCCTGGCTTCCAAGGAGGACGCGGACAAGACCGTCGGTGTCTCGTACAAGGCTTCCCTGGAGGGCAACGTCCGGATCGACGATGCCACCAGGACACAGGAGATCGACACTGCCTACGACCGGGATGCGAAAGCGGTCATTGACAGACACATGCGTGCTGTCGAAGCTGGCGTAGACGATCCAGTGGACAGTGGGCTATACAAGGGCATGGCCGGATACAAATCGCACATCCAAAAAGGGGAGACCACCAACTCAAAGATCAAGTACGTGGAACCCCTCTCTTGTTCAAGGACAGTATCGTTCCGAGTAGACTTGGTTACTAACACTCACTTTGTTTCTTCTTCTTCTTCGTCTATTAGAGTCGGGCCCATGCGAGCGTCTGCCAACATTAGAGTCACCAACCGATTCGACTACCAGCCCGACATCTGTAAGGACTACAAGGAAACCGGATACTGTGGTTATGGTGACTCGTGTATCTACATGCATGACCGTGGCGACTACAAGGCCGGATGGCAGCTCGACAAGGAGTGGGAGGAAGAGCAGCGCGCCAAGAAGGTAGCCCTGATCGAAGGCCTCGACGACAAGGACGAGAGCTCGAGCGACGACGATGACGAAGTCCCTTTTGCGTGCCTGATCTGCCGCGAAGAGTTCAAGCACCCGGTCGTCACCAAGTGCAATCACTACTTTTGCGAAAAGTGTGCCCTCAAACGCTACGCCAAGACCCCCAAGTGTGCAGCGTGCCAGACTCCAACCGGAGGGCTGTTCAATGCTGTGTCCAAGGATTTCATGAAGAAAGTGGCGGAGCGGAAAGCCAAGATCGAGGACGCAGCACGGAGGAGAGCAGAAGACGATGCGGCGAACGCGGTTGGCGCAGCGGCCGATGGAGTTGCTGCAGACGAGGAAGACACGGGCATGGTCGAGGACTTGAGCGTTGTCGGCATGGGTGGCGTGCCGACCAACTTGCCAGGAGGAGGCAGCGATGATAGTGACGACGACGATAGTGATTGATAGACCCTCTTTCAAAACCAATCCTTTCTTAAACTTTCTTTCTTTTGCTCTGTCGATTCAGAAGTGCTCTGGACAGTAATAAAACATCACTAAACATTGTTGAAAAGCCGTAAGACACGAGGGTCTTTTACTTGAGTGGATAGGAGAGGACGGCTGGGCAGCTCTTAATTGATGGCAGTGTGTCCACTAGTACATACAGGTCGCCGCTCCTGACTGTTTGGTCAAAAGAAATCCCAGGTAATTACTTGCGTTATATATCCGTCAATGTTTTCGGATTAAGTGCAACGATTGGACCAGAGAAATGTGACAGATACGATTCTATCTTTTCTTTTCTTTGTTTTTTTTTTGGACTTCTCTTCAGGAGCAACAAGGCCACTTCGACAAACGAGCTGCAACGTGGTTGAAGAGTTCTGCAAGGCATCCATCGTGGTGATCATGCTCATCCTTCTTTCGATTTTTTTTTCAATCATCAGGACAACCGCACGAGCAACCCAAAGTAGACGCTAATCGGCTCAAGGATGAATTTTTTCAAGGTGGCGATCATGTTTCAATAAAATAATAATCACTAGATTAGTTCCATATAAAATTCAGGCACAGTGAGTCTTGGTCGCCGTGTCGCCGACGCACATGCGCCGGTTCTTGCACTTGCTCTGCTGCCATTTGCCGTTGCTGCACTTGGAGAATTGGCCCGACGCGCCGGAATTGCAGCAGACCGTGGCACCATCCACTTCGCACGAACCTAAATGCTTACCAGAGGGTGTCTCGCCACCCTTGGCAACATCGCCCTCGTTACCGCTCTCATCGGATGAAGCCGACGCCTCAAGCTCTTTCACGGGGTAGAGGATATGGCCCTTGCAGGTTCCGGGCGTCTTTGGCGCCATGAGGACGTACTCGTCTACATTCTTGAACTTGAAGCTGAGAAAGATCTACAAATGGGGAGGTCAACCAGGTTAAAAACAGAAGTTTGGAACTGTGTGATATTGTCGAGGAAGCATAAAGATTGCACGTAGTTAAGAAGAAAAACACATACTTCGGTCAGAGTACCCTAGCGACAGTTGATCTAAGAATCCACCCCAAACACGTCTTTGAACGCCGCGTGCATGTCGGCCACATTGGGTGTCGGCCCGGGCAGGATGCCCTTGGCCGCGAGTGCCGCATGCAGGTCGTAGTGGGCACGCAGCTCCATCGTCTTGCTGAAGTAGCTGTACACGTCCTTGTCGTTCACGTAGTCGGACAGGCAGTCGGGCTTGAGGGTCGAGACACAGGTCCCGTGCTTGGACCACTCATGCGACCAAAAGTAGTTGGGCGAGGCGTGCTTGGTTTCAGGGTCGATGGCGCCCATGGACGTGGGCTAGAACGTGTACATGCTGTCCATAAAGTCCTTGGGGGCGTCGTGATAGTTGGCGAGACGGTTCTCGACATCCTATTTGATGAATTCGCGCGTGTGGACATCCAATGAAGAAGAAAACACGATTGTGAACAAGAAAGAAAGGTACTGTACAACCAAATAACCAAAAAAATTCGAACATTACGTTGTGAACGCGGGAGGGATCGCAGTCGCCAATCATACCGCCTTCGCAAGTGTCTGACCAGAGACCTCTTTGACGGACAAAGACATACAACCGTTAGTCCATGAATTCTTTGTGGTAGTGATGGTGGTGGTGGTGGTGGTGGTGAACGTCGAGGGGTGTGCTCAAAGAAAACTCCACGGTGATTTTGAAATGCTGTTCTCTCTCGCTTACCGTGAATAGTGAACGCGTCTGCAGGCCCAACCTTGGTGTGCCACTGCTGGGACAATTTAACAAAGCCATTCTTGGGTAGGCAGCAGGTATCCACGCCAGCGGATTCGGGTGGGCACGAGTCGACATCGACGGGGCAGACATCGCGCTTGACAAAGATGGAAGATCCGAGGATGCGGTGAGCAGAGACGACCGTGAGACCGAGGGCCAAGGAGGTGGCGATGGAGAGGACTGTTTTCTCTGGCAGGAGAACAAGAAGAAAAGACACCGAACCGGCCAGAGATGACCAAGGGCTCGAATTGATCGTGTGCAAATGTTTTGAGAAAAGGGAGATCATGCATGCATGCATCCTGTCCATTGTTCGCATCGTTTTGAGGAAAAAGAACTGGGCGAGAGCGAAGTGGGAAGAGACTGGTGTTTTGACTCTAGGTCCACCATCAGTCCACCGAAGGTAAGGGACACCTTGCCCTTCTTTTTGTGCTGAGAATGCCGTGTTCAGAGACTGAGGAGGTAATTTCATCCCTTGTAGCTCCTGGTGTGGCTGCTGTGGTTCCTAAGAATGCAAGAATGCAATTGCGCGATAGATGAACTCTCGGTCTTCCATTTCAAACGAAAGCTAGAAGGTGCTAATTAAATTAGTCGTGATGAATATTTATTACTATGAAAATACAATGCTGACGAGATGAGTAGTTCTATGGACGATCGTCGTCGTCTTTGTAGTATGCAGGAGGTTCATCAGTGGGTATATCTTCGGAGGTAATGGCGATAATTGTGGAAGGCGATTCGGACGAAGGCGTGTCCAAGGAAGCCTCTGATCCTGTAGCATCCCCCTCTGCCTGGCTCACATCTGCGTTGGCGCCCCCTTCTTCTGGAACCTCGCCAGGAGGGTTATTGGATTCCTGATTCGCAAGGCTTAGGTTATTGACACGCTGGATATGTGCCAAGTCCTCCGGATGAATGTAGTTGGCGTACTCTGGCGTAGAGGTGTAGGCTGGGAGCTCAAAGTCTATCTCCTCACCCGGTCGATACACCCCCGCATTCTCCACAGGCAGCACTACAGCGTTGCGTTGCGCCTGTCGTCTTTTGTACTGGTGGAGAGACCAGAAGCACAAAATCATGAACGCCATAGCGGCTGCCGCCGAAATGCCCCATATCACAGCCGACGTCCTGCCAACAGTATTGGGCGGGTTGTATTCTTCAATGTCCGGGACAGAGAAAAAGGTGGGATCCAACCGAGTGGCTGCGATATTCATCCCGGAACTGGTGCTAAGGCCTGTGAAAGAGACATTCCCGTCCTCGCTATGGATGATGGCTGAGTGCGGGAAGGGTGTAGGGCCTGGGGCAAGGATAACATCTGTTTCTCCTCGTTCTCCCATAATTCCAATGGAGACAGGATATGGGCCAAGGTTCTCTCCTGTTGCACTGTCAAAGATGTACAAGTTGCTCGTGCTGTCAGCTGGAGTAGCAGGGTGCTATGGATGGTTGGATGGAAGGGAAGCATGTTAGTTGCTTACGAACAACTAAGAAAATCGATAGTTAAGAAATGAAAGCAAAGACAAATCGAATCCTGCGCTACCTCGCAAAAGTAATATAGTTTTCCTTTGGATACACCAGCTTTGGCGCCATAGTCACGAGTGTTACGACAGGCCAGGCTCCATTGGAATGATTTGGCACCCTCGGGCGGACTTGTCAGAGCGTATGGCGCCTTGAACGGAAAGTACACGAGTGTTTGGTTGTAATAGTCGCCCTGGGTATCGTTGGATCGGATTTGGGGGCCAGTCTTGATTGTTGCGAACACCTGCTCATCGCCGTAGAACATCCCATACATGGTGCCATTGGTATTATTGAACTATTTGTTTGGATTCAACGGCAAGGAATAAAAAAATCAAGGAACAAGGAAAAAGGTTAGGCACAAAGGTAACGTGACCCGCCAAATTATCAGAGGTAGCGGTCTTTCGTTCTCTTCTTATCAGATTAGATGCTCGAATCAGTTTTTGTACCCACGCACACACACCACACTAAAAAGAATACTTACAATGGCTGCCTTAGATAGCGTCTGGTTGACTATCCCATCGATGACCATCAATCCAGACTCATTCAACTGACCATAATCGACGACGGGGGTTTTCATTGGTGGCAGCCGATCCATCGAGTCTGCATATTGGATAAACGTTGTAGCTAAAGTGTCTCGGTGAATCCAAGTTCGCCTAGTGAAGTAGTACGAGCCTGGAGGTTGCATGTCGGCAGAGATCCACTCGCCATGGGTGCTGTTGTAGGGGTTGAAGGTCCGGTTATTAGAGGCGAGAGGTGCATTGGGGTCGAAGCGGGCTCTGTAAAGGGTAGGTTCACTCGGTATCATGGTTTTGGCCATGATGGTGAAGATACCGTTCTTGTTTACTTGGCAGGTGAACTTTTCGCGGTTATAGTCCAGCTGCTTTTCGTTGAACTGGCTGGCGAGAGTAAGGCTAATGACGTTCCAGGTGGTATCGGTGCTGTCGAGGGAGGGGAAGCGATTTGATTTGACGAGAACGAGGAGTTTTTCGCCCTTATAGATGTTCAAGGACTGGCCGCTGGCGACAAAGTAGATGGACTCTTCGTTGGCGGCGATGCACCGGGGAACAAGGACTCCCATGGTTTGTGAGATGAGATTTGAAGAGGGGAAAGGTGAAAGGTGGAGAATGGGTGGGAGGGAGGGTGGGAGGAGAGAAGGCGAGAGAAGGCGAGAGAGACAGAGGAAGGAGGAAGGAGGATTGTGAATATTACAATTACGATTACTATTAGGGATATTGGGCAAAGCAACAAGAAGAAAGGATGCGGTATGAGGATGTGTGATGATGTGGGGATGTGGGGAGAAGGAAGAGGTGACGAAGTAGAGAACAAAAGAGAAAGAAAGAAATGCAAAGCAAGCAAGTACGAAAAGTAACAGGAACCAAGGCCAGACAACAGCGGAGTTCCCCCCTGCCATAATAATGCGGGTGTGTCTGTCACTGCATTGGGTGGGTGTTCATCCTTTTTCAGTTTTCCAGGAACATTGGGAAGGAACTCATTCGGGGACTGTCTTTTTTTTTGTTCTCACACCAAACACTTACCAAACACGCCCACAAACGCACACTCAACCGACGAACCTTATTTCGGTTGCATATGTATCGATTGTTTTTCAATCCCAGGGAAGACAAAGAAACAAGCCTTGGGCGTGAGACATATGTGCCAAAGTGTCTTTTGGAGCGAGAGTGGAGAGTGGAGACTGCAGACTGGGGATGAGTTGGGTTGGGTTGGGGTTGATTAGGCTGGGTTAGACTGACTGGTGTGGGCTAGATGCAAGAGCAAGAGCACAAACAAGAACAACGTAGAGTAGAGCGACTTAACCGATAAAACAAGGCGAGAAGAGTTGCACAAGCGAGAACAGACCGAAACAACACAACAAAAACAACAACCATTCGCCACATGGCAAAGACAACCCGTCCTTTCCTTGCTCGCAATCCGATCAAGGAGCGAAGGCACGTCGAGATACTCTAATTGTTCCCACGTTATGCTTGACTTGGAGCGAGTGAAATTGGTAGCAGATTCGTTCATTCTTTTGAACTGACCCACCTGTCACTTTCACTTTGGCAAAGTGGATACAACACACAAGGCAATGCGAGAGAGAGAGAGAGAGAGAGAAAACGAATCCAGAGGCGTATGAGCCACGACAAACTCAAACTCAAACTCAAAAAAAAACGTCGGGCAGGGAAATTTGGTTATCAGATCCTACCTCACAAACAAGAACCAACTCGCTGTTATCAGATCCTTGTTCCCTGATGTATTCTCGCCGCATAAACTGCTCTTACCATGTCAAATCAATTGTGTTTGCGTGAAGGATCACGCTTCGTCGCATAGGCCTACATGCCTCTGTGCCCTCCACGTCAAATGCGTGCTCTCTCATTGGTTTGGCGCCACCATGGGGATGACTTGTGTGATGGGTCGCATGGACAGGGAAAAGAGCCACGGTGGAGACTTTCGAAAAAGAGTGTGTTTGGATTTGAATATTTCTACGTGTGGACAGATCGAGTTTCGGGTAGATCGGGTAGAAATAACAAACACAATAGATCCCACATGTGAAGCAGCCCAAGCAAAACCAAACAGTGCTTGTTTTGCGTCCAAAAAAAAGAAGAGATGGGCCAAGCCTCTTTTTTTTTTTTTTTGTTTTCAGTTGTCTCCAAATAGTGTAAGACGTTACGAAGTACTCAGACGAGATCCGAAATCGCGTCAAAATACACCATCCATGTCAATGTTCGTCTCTCAAAAATATGGTGGGTACAATACTGCTCATAAAAATCTCATATTACCCGTCATTGAGCGAGGCCATGAGATCCGATAAAACTTGAATTTTTGTCAGGTTGTCTCCTCCTACACGGCGTTTAGCGTAGAGCAGACTGGTTACTTTGGTGACCGTGGACCAATTGTCAACAATCAGATATATAGGCCAGGTTAAGCGCCAAAGGCAGAATTTTAATTATCTCCAAGTTTGAAACACACAGACGTTCAAAATACCGCAGGCACTAACTTCTATCTGTCTAGTAAGTGTCCTTGGTTGTGCGTACCGTTCACGCCGAATCGTCTTCACTGCAGACGCACTCGCCCTCCTCACAGTGTCCATTCATAGTACCGGAGCTGATGCAGTTGATCTTGCACGCTATTTCGCCCAGGCTACAAATAAGGTCACGTTCCTCGAGAGCATTGGTGGAAACAACGGGCGAAGCTTGAACGGCGATAGCAAGAATCGTGGCGAGGATAAAAATGGAAATAGTCTTGGAAAAGTGCATGTTGTTTCTGTAGTGAACGATCTTGATGCCCAGAAAATACTCGATGGGTTGTTTTGGATGGCCTGAGAAAAGTGGAATGTGACAATGTGGGATTGGGAGTGAAAATGAAATTGAAAGTGAAATTGAGAGAGAGAGAGAGAGAGAGAGAGAGAGAGAGAGAGAGAGAGAGAGAGAGAGGTAAAGAAGGAAGAAAAGGGAACGAAAGTATCTCCTAGTTATTTCAACTTTCATTCTACTTGGGAATGATTTTTGGCAACTTCATGCGTGCTCTGCCTCCCAAATATCAAAGTGACTCGCGGAGAAAACTGGCACCCTTATTCGCGACCCCTCTATGTGTCCCGGTGTCCCGTTGAACATGCCCCATTGCATGTTTCCCATTGGCATCCCATTGGTTAATATTGGCGACGAAAACTGACACTACCACAAATCTTATTTTGACAGTTGGTTTCTGCTTTCGCTCGACAGATAAAGTTCAGGGGCTTGGACTTTCACAGATATTTGCCCTTGATGGCTCCCATGGAACGCTGTACTCTTGGTGCGGGTAATGCTCCGAGGGTGCATCAATGAATGGCGAGATATGGTTAGTCCCGACAAGTGTCCTCTCAAGTATCATACCAAAGCATTCCAGCATTCCATTGGCCGTACTACCAAATGTCGTGACTGTCTCCTGCCTCTGACTTTTTGTGAGTATCGTGAACGGGTATTTTTTTTTTTTTTAGCTCCATCATCTTTTGTGCAAGACTCAGTAGTAGACCGACATACGTAAACCAATGACAAAGGACAAAGTCAATTTCCAGTGACAGAGCGATAGCGACCCGTTGCCCTGGATCTCACTTGCAGTGCTCGCGATTGAGCGACAACAGTTGGGAGCGCGCTATCTGTTGTATCCTATCCGATAACGAGCGCGTTTGATTCTGAGAGGCACTTTAGTTCCCAGCAAACGGTACTTGGTGATTTCTTTTGTTTTAATTACATTGCAAACAGTTAAAGGATAGGCGTTGTATTCTGCACACTTAAAGGTCAGTCATGGTTTTCAAACAGTGATTCTAAAGTAGGCAGATGTGGCAAAGACGGGTGTCAACATCAAAACAAGCGGCACTCCACTCCCTGTTCTTCACAGCGGCCAAAATTCTCAGAAGGCCTTTGAGACATAAAAGCGGAGACGGTCTTAGGAAAATACATGTTCAAGGCAGTGAAAACGGGTCTTGGTGTTTAGAAAGTCGAGAGTTTGGTTGCATTGTGCGGATTCTGAGAATAAATGAGAGAAGAGAGGATGGAAAGAGTAGGATTGAGGGTGGCTTGCTACCGGTGATGACTCTTCTTAACGACGATATTTTGGTCTACGAGCATAGGCGCAAAGGGTGCGGAGTAAATTTTTCGTGGGGTAAATGCGCAACGGGCGGAGTTGATACAGCTCCATTGCGTGTGCCTGTTCCCATGAGATGTGTACATGTTGAGCATGTCCCATTGGTAGGCGTATGGAAGTGGGAAATTGATGCCGGGACACAGCCTCAAACCGATAATTTGATTTGTTCAATGCTGTTAGGGAGTGTTTTTTACAGTATTTTTCCCTTGATGGCTCCCGGGAGACGCTTTCCATTAGCAAGGAGAAATGCTCCGGGATTGCCTGAAGAAAATGGGAGTTGTTTCCAGTCATGCGAGTCCTGATTCGAATGTCGAACTGCCTCGATGATCGCTATGTTTCTAAAAGAAAGGTGTCTTCTGCTATCTATCCTTGTACACGAACTTCGTCTCCTGCGCTCTATTCTTGTAAACGAATCTCGCGAACTGTCGCTCGGTTTTCTTCTCCACACACCTTTTCTCCTCATGATTCGCTCGCGACAGGAGCTTATTTCGTTCTTTAATCCAGAAAGTAAAGTGTCCAATACTGTACGTATCGCAAGTGATGGGATACTTGCTTTCCATCTGGCTGAATGTCGATTCAGTGTGGGAAGGAGGAGCAGGGCAGTGTCTGATAATACGATTTGCGCTTTATCTGCTTACAGGCACCGTTCTTGTTGGGATCACAATGTCCTCCACGGAGCTGACCAGAAGAAACACAGTCAATTTCGCACATCAAATCACCCTCTAATTTTCAGACAGAGTCACGCATCTCAAGTCCAAGGGCTGATGCCTCAGTGGCCTATTTGGGATGGCGACAGGACTGGCATGAGCAGCAGCTGCAAAAATGGCGACAAAAGGCAACAGCAAAGGCGACGTTGGAGAAGAAAATGCGACAGGGTATGGAGATCTGGTAATCAGAGCGCAAAGAAGAACTGGTGAGATTTGAGTGTGTATACAGAAAGAGAAAGAATCGGGAGGAGCGACCACTGCCCATAGGCCTTTTATATCAATTTCTAGCGGACATGTACAAAGAACTTAGGCCTTGGGTGGAGATTTACTGCGCGAGGGACAATGTGCCACGGCCGTGCAGCGTATAAAAAAAGTAATAATAGATATTATCTCCCCAGGGTTACATTCCAAGATTTCAGCTCGGCGCAATTTTATGTTATTTCATGGTGCATTAGCACCATTCATCTTTGCAGTAGGCAGATCTTCCGCCGTTATTACTACAATAGCTGTCGCACTGGAGTGGGTTAACAGGACAGCTGCAAGTACGCTTCTTGAAGTTGTATGCATGCAGCTCAGCTGCAGCATCACCACTGCTGGGGACAGCAACAGGTCCGGCTTGAGTCGTGAGCTCTAGGACCGTGGCAAGAACTAACATGAGGTGCTCTTGCCGATGAACATTCGAGATGGTTTGTGA
This sequence comes from Podila verticillata NRRL 6337, assembly GCA_000739165.1. Classification (NCBI taxonomy): domain Eukaryota; kingdom Fungi; phylum Mortierellomycota; class Mortierellomycetes; order Mortierellales; family Mortierellaceae; genus Podila; species Podila verticillata. The sequence goes on along the minus strand of KN042427.1, from coordinate 1,109,913 downwards.
AGAATAGGGTGTGGGAAGCAAGACATGAATTGTAAAATGTTGGTGCTGTTGTTGGATTACTTTGGTAAAAGGCGGTTGTCTTGGATACATCTGACATTTATTTTTACAAGGATATCTCCTCAAAACAGACATGCACCGAAAAATGGCACTCGTATTCAGATGATCAAACGTCTCTTTGTTGGTTGTTCCTTTGGATTCTTAGATCAGCTATGCCTCGTAGTATCTTGAGCAAATGTAGATTCACTGACGCGTCCATGTCAAGTGTCAAATATAGACATGTTTATTATTTACAAAAAAATTGGGACCAGAGTGCGGTATATGTATGAACGATTGGCATTTGGTATTTAAACGACAGCACCACAATTACTTTAAGCACAGTGAGTGGTGGTCTGGGTGTCGCTATAGCACGAGAGACCAGACTTGCACTGGTTCAAGATCCAGGTGCCTTGGTTGCACTTGGAGTAGTATTGGGATGAGCCAGGGCTGACACAAACTGTGGCGCCGTTGGTGGAGCAAGACCCGGACTGCTTGCCGGTGGGGATGGAGCCAGCGGGCGAGGTGCCGGAGGCGCTAGCGGCGGTTGTGGAGGTCTTGGTGGTCGAGGTAGGAGGAGTAGGAGGAGTGACCGATCCGCTCCTGATTGAAAAAGAAATGAGGTATTCGTGAGTAAAAACTTTATGAGGCGCTATAGCTTGGATTTGGATGTTGAGTTTATTGGCTTCTTACTTGACGGGGTATGAGATGGCGCCCTTGCAGGAGCCGGTGGTCAAGGGAGCAGCGGGAACGTACTGGTCACCGTTCTGGACTCTGAAGAAGATCCAGATCTACGTGTATCCGAAGAAACGCCAAACAGTTGTGAATACCAAGTCCATACTCCATCGATTTGTCCACAAGATAAAGAAAAAGAAACATACCTCGCTGAGAACACCCGAGAGACAGTTGATCTGGGCATCAACGCCAAAGGCAGCCTTGATGGCGGTGTGCATGTCGGCAACGTTGGGGTTCGATCCAGGGAGAATGTTCTTGGCGGCAAGGGCATTGTACAGGTTGTACTGGGAGCGGAGAGCAAGAGCCTTGCTGAAGTAGTTGTACACATCCTGGTCCTGGACGTAGTTGGCGGAGCAAGAGGGTGCCAGGGTGGAGACGCAGGTGCCGTGCTTGGACCACTCATGGGACCAGAAGACGTTGTTGTCGCCGTTGTACGAGGACCAGTAGGTGTTCATGTCGTCCATGAAACCGGCGGGGGTGCTGGGGTAGTTTTGGAGACGGGAATCGATGTCCTATTATTGTGTCCAAATATTGTAGGAGTGGGTCAGAATAACGTGGCACACTCAAGAGTCTCCTTTTGGTGTAATCGAGCAACAATAATCATATTAAACGTACATTGTAGACGCGGGCGGCGTCGCATCCGCTGGAAGGACCCTGTCCTCCAGAGCAGGTGTCGGGCCAAAGTCCTGTCAATGGCAAACATATGTTAAAGGATGATGGTTATATATCTACCATGATGTTTGATGTCGCTTTTAGTGCGCACTAGTCTTTAGCTTCCAGGTCTTACCATGCATGGTGAACTCGTCGGCGGGTCCGAGGCCGTTGTACCACTGCTGGACCAAGAGAATCAAGCCCATGTCGGGCAAGCAGCACGTGTCAACGCCGGAGGAAGCGGATGTGCAGGACAGGACATCGGCGGGGCAGACATCGCGCTTCTCAAAGATGGAAGAGCGAACGGGGAGGGCAGAGACGACCGAAAGGGTGGCAACGGCCAAGGAAGCAGCAATCGAAAGGAACTTCATTTTGTATTATGTGGTGGGATTGAAGATGAGTGAGTGTTGGGTATAAGGATTGCTCTTGTGGGAGAAAAAGTGGAGTGACTTTGAGAGGTGAAGAACAAAAAAAAGAAGTGGGAACGAGGGGTACCCACTGGGTGCATTTATAAGAATCGAGTGGAAAGTGGATGTTCACACAATGGATAAAACAAAACACAAATTTAATGTGAACATGGATGGTGGCAAGTGACGAGGGTCTTGTTTGTTTGTTTGAATTGTATTGTTTTTGTATCCCAAAAGAATGTGCCAACGGATGTACTTTCTGACTTTTGGTGTTGGATCAGTCGGGGGACAAAACGGACAAGGAAACGAAAGCCGGCGAGTGGAGACAAAGGGTGCAGCAACGAATGGCCAGCATCAAACGGCTGACCTGTTGAGCGCGAGAATGATTGGCAAAGAAGCTTTGTTTGTGCAATCTCGCGCTATATTGTAAGGTATGAGTGTGGGATCATAGCGTGCATGTTAGATTATAGCCCTCAAACATGCCATGGAAAAAGAAAACAAAGGGGTGCAAAGGCGAACGGACGGAAGAGAAGGGCTTCATGGGAAGGCGAATGATCGTTGGATCAAACAGACCAGAAGAGGCAGACAGACAGGCAGACAGACAGACAGAAGGCAGTAAGAAAGGGCTCTCGCTCTCTCTCTCTGTCTCTGTCTTCTGCTTGCCTTCTTTCTGACAAAGAAAATTGATGTGCCCAAAGGCGAGAGGCGTTTGACCCTACGTGTGCAAACAGGTGCATCAGATTCGACACAAAATACACGACCATTGGCCAAGAACAAGAGAGGAAACAAAGTAAGGGACTGTAGAAGAGTAACCATGCGGTTGCACGAGGAAGTGGAGGAGAAGGAAGAGACAGGTATCTCCCTGCAGGTATCCATGAACAGGTACATCCATATTTTGTTGTCAGTTTGTCATGGCCATTGTCATTCCCCCTTCCTTCGATCACTTTCTCTATCAAGTATCGACAGGGATGGGCGGATAATATTGCTATTGACACTAACGGAGAGTAATGGCATTAAGGCACTTAAGAGCAAATTGGATTATATGACAACGCAGTAATTCAGGGGGAAAGTAGGGTGCAGGAAGAAGGCATAGGGCTAATCCTCCACGGAGGTGTGTTGTGGGCAATGCTGACTACTCTCATTGCTATTAGTGCATGGTGCAGGGTACTTGACTAGACTAGTGAATCAACACATGTTTGTTTTTCCCTTTTTTCAATAGTGGGTCCATGGGAATGTCATTTTCTCTAAATTATCAATTATTTACTAGTCTCACTCCATCGTTTCCGGGCCTTATCTTGACGGAATGTGTGGGTATGTGTGAAAATTAGAATGCATATGCACAGAACAGCTGGATTCTCACACATATGAACATATGGATAAATGGAAATGGATGCCGGAACCCACGTTGACCGATTAGGACGGGCAACATGGTCTCTTCGAGAACTAAAGCAAAAGAATCGTATTTTTTCATAACCCGACTTTGTCTCATCCCCGATCTCACTTTACTCACCCACTCCCACTCTCTCTACACTTTCGATCCACACTTGACCCTGGAATCCCTCCACGAGGACAATAGCCGGTGTATGGTCCCTCCATAAGGGTAGTTTTTACCAAGACAAGAAGCTCGAAAGACATATCGGATGATGTTTTGGTGATGATGATTGGCCCTGTTGGCATGATCTATCAACCCCAGAACATTTTTTTTTTTTCCCCTCGAGGGTGTCGTGGAATAAATAAAAAACGTGGTGCGTAATGCGCAAGTGCATAGTTCATCCTCTCCTCTCCTCACCCCATCAATCCCTGAAGAAGGCTTATGTGAGATTGAAGAGGACTGAGCATTCAGAGCCAACAAGAAGGACCATTGGATTATGTGGTCAAAATGCAAATGCAAGTCGCCAAACCTTGATTCGCCATTGGCGGCTTGGATCCGCGGCCACGAGTGGCGGTGTCCAATCAGAAGTCCGGGGCTCACAGCGCTCCCACATCTGCGCACAATGACAGGACGGCAGAGAAATAAACACATGCCATACCATGTTGGCTTTTCTTTTGAATGCATCCTTTTGAAGTGAACCCTCGCAGTAATCCTGTTGAATTCTGTTTAGTCAACTTGCCCAAAACGTGCATCGTGTGAATCAGAAATGTAAACGGTCTAGATTTGTTTGTGGCTCGGAAGTATTCGTCTTTTGGTTCCGAAGGCATTGCACAAAATGCATGCAAAGAAAAACAGCCAAACAAAAGAGCGATGGTACGACCCGACTCCAATTGATGGTGGGTAGGATGGGGTGGATGGGATGGAGGTGGATGTGGTGAGGGTGGATGTGGTGAGGGTGGATGTGGTGAGGGTGGATGCATGGGTGATTGGGCGTTGAGCTGCAAGGATGGTCCTTTTGCATATCTTTCTGCCTTTCCCCGCTCTCGCTCTTCCCTTTTTTGGGTTGTTGTGTGAACAGAGTTTAGATACTTTTGGGCTGAGATTTACCGATGCAGTGATTCAGCCATTCAGGGACAAAGAATAAAAAAACGGCTCTTGCGAAAATCAAAGTCTCTCGGACACTCTTCCTTCACTCCGTCTTTATTTGTGCGAAAGAATACGCCGACTTTTCTTTCTTGATGGGATGCGCCCTTCCTTGGACCATTGTTTGTGTGTACTTGTTTTGATTTCGAGCGCATGCAAAATGGTGTCTTGTATCTCCGAGCTAGTACAGACTCACATTTTTCCACTCCAGATCTTGTCCAGGCCCTACATTCGTATTTGTTCACTCGATAGAAGCAATATGTATTAGATTGGCCTCCTTTCTGTGGTCTAGTATTCCTAGGTGCCGTTCACCAAAGCGCCTTTGGGTTCTTCATTCCTGGCCCACCTCGCCCCATTCCTGGGAATTGCCCTGGACGCTGCCCTGGCCATCCAGGCAGTCCTGGTTGTCCCGGAAAAGCACCAGGGCCTGGCCATCCAGGCATTCCTAGTTGTCCTGGAAAGGCGCCAGGACCTGGCTGACCAGGCAGTGCACCCGGTAAAACGCCTCCAGCGCGTGCCGGATACGCGCCCTGTGCTGCCATGGCTCGCTTGTCATTCTTGTAGAATCCTGGAGGTGCAGGCTTTATGAGTGGACGCTTGCCAATGAGGTTTGAATGGTCAAAAGAGCCCCAGATGTCCCACACAAAGGCGGCCAGGAAACTGAGTAGAGCCACGATCCCCAGGAACACGCTCGTGTTGTACATGTCGCACCTAAGAAAGGATATAATCACACAATGGGGAGGGGTTTCCTAGGTTTGTCAGTGTTTCTATAGAATAAAGTCGCAATACTGACTATCATTGCGGAATGTCATTGCTCTCTTCGCCTTACCATCCACCTTGTCCACCAACAGCACAGGGAAACTTTGAGATGCAGACAAAGACATCAATCATCCAAGCGAGTGTCATAAAGATGTCGAGACCAAACATGACATATCGTTTCATCTTTTCGCGTCGACGTAGGCGACGGCTGAAATAGTTGAAGACAAACGCACAGCTCACGAGGGTCGAAAGGATCGCGACAATGTAGTGCGTCGCCAGCCCGGCTTTACTATCAAAAGGAGCAGACATTTTCGAAACCTAGGATAGAGAGACAATGAGTTAGCATTTTTGACTCAGAGGTGGAGGGAGTGAGCGGTACTAGCTATTTGATATCAAACTTACAGGTGCAGCCGCGATCAAAAATAGGAGGACTAGGAACGACGATCCAAGACTGATCAATCGCAGCGTCAGTCGCCGCTTGTTCGGAGCCTTGGGTGTTGTCTCTACAGCTGCCTCCTCATCCTTTGGAGCCTCTCCACCGTTAACACCTTGCGCCTCCTTCTTATCAGCAACTTTCTTGGCCTTGCCTGGCACACCAGTGGCAGATCCCGGTGCCAACGTTGATTCCGCATCTTCTTCCACGTCATCATCCGGCCCTCCCGGCTGATACCCATAGAATCCTCCACCTGGTCCTTGCTGGTGGTCAAATTCATAGTCTTGTGGCCGACTATTTCGATACCGATCGCGGTCACGGTCACGACCATACCCATCGAGCTGATGGCTCCAGTACCCTCCATCGTCCATACTGTTCCGGTTCCGTTGAAGTCCTTGCATCTGCATCTGAGACAGCATGGCCATCCGCTCCCGAGAATCGTACCCACCACCAGCGCCACTTAGGTAGCTCCCACGTGGAGGCGTGATCAGTGCGTAGTCGTCCGAATCCATGGACAGGCGATGGTTAGGCCTACTCGCTGAAGCGATAGGGAATGCGCCTGGTGTTGAAGACGATTCGTCGAGTCCTGTTCCTCGATCTCGTTCCCGTGCGTCCGGATTCGCAAGACTATTGTTCTTGCTGTGACTGGCGACCCAGTCCTTGGCACGACTCAGTCGATCTGGAGCCCTCGTGGGTCGTCGATCGCCACCACCACCAGACGAAAGTGCCGAGCGCTCCTCGTCATCGTATTCAGATGAAGTGTGGACAGATGTTGCGTTGGTGACATGGTTCAAGCCAGATCGTCGCACTCCCGCTAGCCCTCCAGGACCATCTCGCCTGTCTGGATCCCGTTCTCGCGATCTATACCGGCCACTGGAGTCTATTGCTTGGCGTGCATAGTCGCTGTAATCCGAATCGCTGTGTTGACTCGAGGGTCGTGGGTACCGTCCCGCTGCACGAGCTTGTGAGGATGGTGACAGGGGCGGATGCGAGGACGAGGGCTGGTAGCCCAGGAACGGGCGGGATTGTTCGCCTTCAGGCCAGTATCCCGAGTGTCGATGTTCCTGACCCGGTAGTGGCGGGGGTGATAGAGATTGGACACGAGATCGTGGATCTGTAAAAGGGTCTTTGCCACTACCACTGCCACTCTGTGTCCGTGCGCGTTCTCTGGGTCGACCTCGTGCAGCCATTTGTCTTGACGCCGTTTCCAGTTCTACACTTTGCCTCCTCTGTTGCTGTTGTTGTCTATGTTGCGGATCTATGGCGTCTTTGTCCTCCTTGTCCTTGTCTTTACTCTTGCCTAGTCCCTTTGGAAAAGCAAAGCCCTTCAGCCCCGCACCAATCTTTTGCATTGTGTTCCCTTTCTTGGCCAACTCGTACTCCACATCGTCATCGACGTCATCTCGACCAGGCCTCGCCTTTTCCTTGCCGGTCATGAATCCCCGCATCTCCTCAATCTCTATGTCGACGTCGGTGGTCTCGATTTCGTGCTCTTTGCGCACAAACTGGTTGATCCGACTGACACCATCGGGCTGTGTGGGGTCGAGAGGGAAGGGGTTGGGGTTGTAGATTGAGCTGGGCAGGTGGGGGCGTGGCGCAAGCGAGGGCGAGTCTATGGAGTCGATGGAAGAGGAGGTACGGAGGACTGTTTTGTTGTGGGCAGCTTTGCGTTTTTCCTTGTCCCTATCCACACCCTTGGAGCGGGTGAGGCCCGGTGAGGTGGGCGATGATGAGGAGGGAGGGGTGTCGCCAGTGTCCTTGGTGTTGATTCCGAGTTTTTTAAGCATTTTTGGTTACTGATTGTCTATGTGTGCAAAATGTATGTATGTATGTATGTATGTATGGATGGATGGATAGTGTGTAGAGTATGGGTACGTTGAGGATGTCAAAGGAAACAAAGGATATGGGTCAAGCACTAAAGGAACCTTCACAGAAGGACATGCGCAGAAACGAAGAAAAGAAAAGAAATGAAGGGAGGATTGAAGAAAGAACGAGAAAGAGAGAGAGAGGAAAAGACGCCAAGGGTTGGCTTCTCTCCCTTCTTTCTTTTTCGATGTTCATCCATTCTTTCCTTTTGTTTTATTTCCTCTGCCTAAACAGCCAAACAACCGCACGACTAAACAACCCACACGCAGGGAAAAGCGAGATCGAGGATGATGACCACTGCAAACAAGCTCCCCCCTATTTTTATGTATATTTTCAGCAAAGCTGCCTTGCCCCTTCTCCGTAACTCATTATGCTGTCATCCTCGCCTCAGCTGGCTTCGCTGCTCGCGTCCCTCTCCTCTCCCCTTTCGCTGCGATGCCCGACCATCCGAATGACCACCTTTGGTTGTCCTTCCTCGCCCTTTTCGCTGTTTATTTATATGCATGCCGACGTGTCTACTGCAGGGGAGCAGATGACCATCGTCTATCGACACTTTAAACACTCTCGACCCAACGTTGTACCTGTCAGTCCAAAGAGCAAAGAAGCCCCTTCCTCATCCTCCCTTAAACCCTTTTCGAGACTGTTTGCTTGCAGTTGTGCCTCATGTGTTACCTGCGCCCATGCCACATTTCTCATCTGTTCTCTCTGCCTTCCCTTGAGCAGATCCGATCTCTTTCTTTCCTTCTTTCCCTTCGTGTCTCCTTCCCCTCAGAAAACGATGGTGCACAAACCACTGTCCGTGAACCTCCATATGCAAGGTGGCTGATCCGCTTGCTCTCCTCGATCCCCAGCGATACGGCATGAAATAAAATACGAAAGGCTGTCCGTTTCTTCTTCTTGAAACTACATAATAATGCAATCCAGACTAATATCCTCGTGGATCCCTTCAATCTCACAGTCGCGCGAGCACCGCGCCTCCATCTCGTCCCAGGCGTTTCCGCACGCATAGCAGAAGCTCTGTCCGCAATGGCAGACCATGTGGTTGCACCCGACGTTCTTCTCAATCACAAACCGGCACGAGGGACAGTGCCGCCAGTGCCGGTCCTTGACCAGCTGCAGCATCGCCCTGTCTTCCTCCGTGTCACCCACCTGGGCCTGCGCCCTATATTCTTCACACGAGAGACCTAAGTGGCAAAGTAAAAAAAAAATGATTATTAGAGGAGACACGAAAAAACTCATAAATCATTGATGATGGCTGACACGATCCATGTCTTGTTTCTTCTTTTTCTTCTTCCTCTTCTTATGCTCATATGCTCACCTCGATGGAACGGCACAGCACACGACGCACAGAACGAGCTCCTGCACTCTGGGCAGGTCACGGCCGTGCCATCTCTATCATCCAGATCAATGATCGATCGGCAGTTTGGCTGCGGGCAGCACACCTTGTTCGCCACATGGATCTCAGCCAACTTTCTGTACCAGATCTCGAGCGTCTCGGGCTCCAGGACCAGTTCGGCCGACTCGGCCGGGATCGGAGTCCTGCACCCGGGCTGTGGACACGCGATAGGAAACCGCGCCTGTGGGTTCTCGGTCGAGTTGGTCAAAAAGGTTTGCAGGCAGCTCAAACAGAGGCCGTGCTGGCAAGGCATGACGAGACCAATATCGCGGGAGGACACGGAAGGTGTAGGGCAGAAGCTGGTCCGGATAGAGGGAGAGACTGAGGATCGACGGTTGGTGGTCTCTGTAGATGTCGATGAGGCTGCTGCAGAAGTGCCTGGTCCAGATCCAGATTCTGATCCTGAAGCTGCCGATGAAGAGGGTATATTGTGTTGATGTTGAGCGCTTCTGTCCGACATCAATGGTGCAAAGGAGCGCGCTAACCGAGCCGTGAAGGAGCGTGCAAACTGTACTCGAGTTGAGATCTCTTCCTGTGGGACCTCTCTCGGCTCCAGGTCAAAGGTTGTGAAGGCTTCGAAGCAGATGCCGCAGGTTGTGGGTGGGATAGTCGTCTTTAACAACTCGGCTCTATCCATCATTCGGTCTATATCATGGAGCAAGGACCACACAAAAAGGTCAATTCCAGACACCCTGTGACATGTCTCCTGCTGCGCAAAAAAGAGGGGGGAGGGGTCGCATACCTTCTTGCCGACATCGTGCCAGAGACGGAGCTTGATAGCTCCCTGGGATGGGTGATCGCCAAAGCTCCGGATGGTAGTTGGTGGCATGGTGGCTGTAGTCTCGAAGCATGGCGGGCATGATCAGCAACGTGTCGTTGTCGGGGCCATAGTCATACTCAATCTCCTCAATATCCAAGTCTAGATCCGAGTCTGTGTCAGACTGTTCAGGTGGCTGCAACGAAGAAGTGGTATTGTTCCGGGTACTCGCAGAGGAAGAAGATGCCTCTGTAGTGGTGAGTGAACCAGGGGTATAGTGTTGTTTTTGAAAAGTGAGAGAGTGTGAGGTTCCAGGGAGGTCGCTCTCAATGTCTGATAGGATCACATAGTCGTCCTCGTAGTCGCCATAGTCCTGCAAGGCCATTGACTTTGAGTGTTGTTTAAATCTACGTGGTATTAACAAAAGATGGAGGACATTGTCAGCGTCGATTATTATTGTCTGTTACTAAGCATCACTCATTGCCTTGTTCGCCTTTGAGAGACATCTCTTCTCTATACCAGGTATGAATGATGCAGGTGCGTTGTGAAGTGGAGAGATGGGCCAGGTCGAGACTTTGTTTGCATTCATGCATGGGCAAACGCCAAGAAGTTCTCTTCTTAAGGGTTGGCCCATTTTTGGGCGTAGCCTCTGGAACAAAAAAATGTCACGCGCACACGGATTGTGGTATCAAAATAACCCTACCCAAACATCCTCACACACTATCCACAAATGTGCACACATCTCCCTTATTCCACTTCATCACAGTTTCTCACACTCTTCCTACAAACGCCAAGGAAGTTCACCTTGGACTTTTGTGTCATTTAGTTGCAACTTCATCATATTTCTTTTGAAGCTGACATATCACGTTGTTGCAAAGAAAAAGTCTCCAAAGTTTACTGAAGTGCTACATTGACAACAGGGAGCACTATCTGTTCATGCTTGACATTAAACCTTCGCCAGCCCATAAAACACGCTTTCTCAGCACCCTGGATGTTGTAAGATTCACCTTCCGTCACCGGGATCAAAGCTATGTTTGTTCCTTGCCCGTACTTCTCGCGCCTGCTGTCAGAAAATCGCTGAACATCCGAAGTGAACTCGACCATATCAGTGTTGTACCGTGAAGTGCAAAGAAGAGAGCCGTCTCGATCTGCCCGTCCAAAAGGAGGAAGATTCTGCCATCCAGTGAAGAATGGATTGGATGCCACCTGAACAGACGTGAATCCATTGTTGTTGGAAAACCAACTCGAGTCCGTCATGCTTGGTCATTGGGTACGACCTGTCTCCGTGCCCCGGATCTTTGTTGTATTCTCTCGACTGAGAGCGGCAATATGTGCACCCTGGCGACTCATTTGGCACCACAGTAAAACGATGGAGCCTACGAGAATGAACACGGCAAAAAGAGCTGGAGGCCAGACCTGTGGCGAGAATCCTGACTGCTTGAATTGTGCACTCGCTTGATTCATCGAGACTTGAGGGATAAGAGCCAGTTTCCCGCTCGCATCGTTTTTTCAATTTGTTCTTCCATCCAAAAAAAAAAAAAAAAAAAAAAAAAAAGAATAATTAGTTTCTTACGAAGAATAGTGGTATGGAATTGATCTTGAAATGAGCAGAAAGGTGCGGAAATAGTGTGAAAGTGGGATTAGAGTCTGAAAGAAGGTAATTGCGCCTTGTTTCTATATGCTAATTCGCGCAGCAAATAGTGCATAAAAAAGAACTGGGGCATGGTGAAGCAAAGAAAGTAAGCACAGCGCATGGACAAAAGGCCAGGGGGAACGCGCAAGGGTGTGGGTATCGAGAGGTACACACGAAGTCGGTCTCTTTCTAATACGGGGTGACAGGAAGGACATTCGACTTCCAAATTTTGAGACTGATGGCGGCCCAGTTATCCATGGACCTCATGTTCATACTTCTCGTCGCCTACTCGCCATCTCACTCTTTGTCTCAGCCACGTATTTCGCCTAAATTCACCATGCGTCCCTCCTCCGTTCTGTCTGCGGTTTACGATATACGGCCATGGTGCTCCACCTCACCCTCCTCGCGTCCAGCTTGTTACATCACTCTAGCAGAACCCCTGACAACTTTGATGCTAGGGTCGGATTGATCCAAGATTATTTCTCACTCTAATATCATATCCATTATCATTCATTACTACCTTACACGCATCACTCTTAATTTTCCGCGTTGCAATTCTGCTCCCCCCTTCGTTGTCTTTGTGCCACTGCTCCTCTTTACGCAAGCATTTGCTAAATAATCCGATTTCGGGAGTATCTTGTCACGTAAAATAAAAAAAGATTTGCGAATGTTGGGGGTCTAAGTTGCCTTGTGACCAACTAACTATCTAACTATTCCATTTCCAAAGCCATTACTGTCCGTCGGAGAAACAGGACTCTGGATGTGGCGCGGCTCATCCTGCCAGGAGGTGCAGAACTGGCAGCGACTGGCCACCTTACTGATCTTTTGCCGGCAGAATTTGCACTTGACCTTGCTCTTGATAATCTCCTCCTGCTGAAAGTTCTGGAAGACTAAGTGGGTTCATCAACCCAAAAAAAAAAGAAAAAAAGAAAAAAAGAAAAAAAAAGGAATATGTTCAGGGGAGTGGTTGTTGTACAATTTCAATTTTATGCCTGGATCTCGCGTGATCCAGTCGTGTCATACTGGGCACTGGTGATGATTGCAACACAGACAAGATCTGAACTTACACTTGATCAGGAGGAAGAGAACCAGCGACACAATGAAAAAGTTGATGGTCGCTTGGATAAACCGACCATAAGCGATACACACTGCTCCATCGTCCAGAGCTATTGAATGAGTGTCGACAGTGCGATCACAGAGCAAGGAGTATTAATGAGTAGGTATTCGTCCCGCATTCGAAAAGGCATGGCCAATCGTGCTGTTCCTACCTTGTTCTAGTGTGAGGTAGTGCATAGTAGCATTGGCGCCGTCTTTGATGACCACAAACAGATTCTCAAGACTCGCGTGGCCTAAAGCAATCCCGAGTGGCGGTGAAAAGATGTCATTGATCAGCGAGTGCACCAGACTTGTGAACGTTGCTCCCAACATCAAACCGACCTACATCAGACGTGAGAAGAGAGTATCGTTGAGTGATTTTTTTATCCACGTCTTGTCAACTGTGTCGTGAGTGCCATCACTTTACCGCCAGGCCGATAACATTTCCGTTGTCGATAAAATCCTATTGTCCAGTAAAAAAAAGTCATTCAGGATGAGTGCATAATCATACAAAACATGGGCAGTTCATTCAAGTAATTGGTGCTGGAAAGACTCACGATAAAGTGGGACCAAAGCGTCTTTGCTTTCCGTCCAACAATCTCGCCTCCGTGCAGGAGTGATTGTCTAGCAGCGTCCTCGGCGTTGTGGATCTCGTAGACGATCCGTTCCCTGCGACCTCGGTATGTGTTGTTGTCGTTGTTACGAGGTGTACCCGACATGTTGACGTTATAACTGTTGTTTGAAGGTGGGAGTGGAGGAAGTGATAAGGGAAAGTTCAATGGCAAAGGTTGAAGGAAACAAAAAGTGGAAAAAGCCAAGTAAATTCTGATCTAACTTTTTAAACCATCACTTTTTTGTTCTTATTCTGTCCTCTCCTCTCCTCATTCCGTCATCAACAAGGCAAGGCTTGTGGTCATGTATCGTGTATCGTGATGTCGACGGTTTGTGTGTATCTCTTCTTGTCACCATCTTTTTGTTAGTTCTTGAGTAGCGAGTTGGAGAATAGCCCTGATCCCGTTGTTGGCTACGCACACGAACCTCTCAAACGCGTTCTTTTTGGACATCCGCCCTACACAAGCAAGACTCAAATGCCACCAAAATGCACCGGAAGATCGCTTTATCGCAGTTGCTTCATGCTGGCCAGACATGAGCCGTGCAGGCGCTCTTTTCGACATCTGCTTTCAGAGTTGAACCAGGCACACATCATCCCATCGCTCTCATCTCCATTAACACTCCATCCCCCACCCACCAACCCAACCACTTACATTCTTCATACGAGATGGTGAACGCCGCAAAAGCACTTCAGGACCTCAGAGCCTCTGCCGAGCGCAAGCCAGATGTTGTTGTCCGTCTCGGCAAACCCTTGGTCGAGAGTGGCGCCGTGATGAAGCTGGATGCCGATGGTAAATGACCAAGACTGAACACGTTACAATTATTTCAGGAATCACTAGATGGACAAAGAGACAGACATGGAGATGCCGCAACAGAAGAGTCAAAATACATGAAGGACAACCAAGCGACGTAGACTTCGAGGAATGAATACGCCATCATTTCTCATTGTGCATGGTCCATCGTTGCTCATCGCGTGTCTTCTTTCACTCATCTGGCTTTCAAACTTGTGGAAAAAATAGCATGGCTCGTATACGAACAGGTCGCCATTGCTGCACTGGATGTTGGCGATGATGCTCTTGCACAGGTAACGGTCCTATACAACTGTTTCTGGCTACAAAAAAATTCTTAGTACAAATCCATTCTAATATACTTCGTCCTCTACGTTGTCGAACAACCAGAAATGTATCCAGGCCTTGGAGGCCAAGTTCCCAGGCTCACCTCGTGTCCGTCGCCTGAACGGAATGGAACTGGAGGCCAAGGGCGAGCTTCTTGAGGCTTCCAAGATCTACAAGGCTATCTTGGAGGAAGACGAGACCAATGTGGTAAGGAGGATCGGCAACAAAACGGAAATGGGCAGAAGAAAGCAAGAGGACTGAGAAAACGATGGATCAAGGATACGCAATATACGATCACTTTGTTGGACTATGAAATTGGGAAACAGAAAAAGTGTACTTATTTAGCACGGACCGCTGACACTAGACCCTTTTGTTCTTCATGCTCTAATTGCTTGTTACCCATAGTTGGCAGCCAAACGCCAGGTCATGTTGTTGCGCACAATGGGAATGAACGCAGAGGCCATTGCAGCCCTGGTCAAGTACCTGGATATCAACTACCCAGACTTTGAAGGATGGCTTCAGCTGGCAGACATGTACATGGAAGAATTCATGTAAGGACAAACATCACAACACAACAAACACAAACAACAAGCAACAAACAACAAAGTACGAGAAGGAGGCCCATGCATCTTTCCCAACTCGCCCCAGGAGGGAAATGCCAAATTTGGCGCACAAAGGACACTGATTGACCTCCCAGTTTGGACATGGAACGCGATGCCTAACAACCACACATTTTCGTCGTCTTTTCCTTCTCCTTTCCTTCACGGAATTCAGGTATGCACAGGCCGCATTCTGCATGGAGGAAGTGCTCATGCTTCAGCCACAGAACCATATCTTCCACCTTCGATATGCCGAGATTCTCTACACACAAGATAACGTCCAGTTGGCTCTGAAACAGTTTTGCAGAGTTGTCGAGCTCTGCAAGGACCACGTCCGTGGCTTGTACGGCATCAAGTTGGTAAGCGTTTCATGTCTTTTTTTCTAGTTTGTCGTCTCTTTTAATTTTACACCTTTACACCTTGCTTCGCCATCCAGAGGAGGAGACAGCTGCAGTTGATGAGCGACTGCTTGGGTGGTTAATAAACACGTGATTGTGTGCTAACATGGCCTTTTTTTATCATTCCTTCTAGTGCACCTCACGCTTGCTCAAGTCATCACCATCAAAGGACGCGGCAGCAACATCGCAGGAGGATCTGAAGGCGATCGACTTGCTGGCGACCGAACGTCTGCTTGCAGTTTACAGTGCTGGAAGTGCTCCATCAGCAAAAGAAGCGAGCACGAAGTGGATTGAGCATCTGTAGAATATTTGTGGCATGACAAAACGAACAACCACGACAGGGGCACAGACAGACTAGAACACGCGCATTTTCACCACATCCCGCACCGAACCCTGAGGACGAGATGCAGATTAGCAGGGATACCTTTTCTCTGCTCGAGAACGATTAAAAATAATGCATTCTCTAGGACAATATCAAACAAATGGGAAAACAGACATCTCGTTTCGAGTCGTTACCCTTCCTTATACTTTTTTTTTAAATTGCTTCTTTCAAAGTGTGGTTCTGTTTAAAGCCTCAATGGATTGGTTTATTTGTGCCATTGCATTCTGTAGGAGGCACACACACAGAGGGGCCCGAATGCAAAGGAAAGAAATGAAAAGAAAACGGCGAGCTCCATGGTCCAATGGTATCCGGTCATTTTCCGTTGCCTTTGTTCACAATTTGTCTGTGTTTGTCAATTGCTGTTTGTTTCCACTGTCTGTCTCTCTCTCTCTATTTTTTTTGTTTGTGCACTTCCTACTTCTTCTTTGTGGTGTCTATCTTTACACTGTGTCCTTGTGCTCATGCATGAACCACCTCATTGTTGCTTTTCTTATTCGTGTTTCCCAAGCCTGCCTTTCTTTTCTTCTCTTCTTTCATATAATCTCTCTTCTGTTGTTTGTTGTTTGAGGTGTCTTTGAAGTCCACAACGAGAGCCTTGGCTGATATGATTGCCGCCATTGGAACCAATGCCGAGGGAAAGATATTTTCCAAAAAAAAAAAAAAAAAAAAAAAAAAGAACATCGTTATATTAAAAAAGTGGAGAAATCAGAAACAGCCTTGCAGGATGCAATCACACTGCAATGCAGCGAGGACCTCGTTGGACACAGAGAGGCACAGTCATCCATCCATGGGCATCTGTCTCTCTCCTATCTCACACACACCACACTTCTCTTGTATCTCTCTCGACCTTTCTTTCTCTGTGTGTTCTCGGCTGCACGTACCCACATTTTTTTTTTTTTTTTGTCTTTGGTTTTTGGGAAAGTGTGTGTCCACTGTCCACAACTCAAAGGCGCGGTGGAGACAACAACAGCAATAACAACAACAATATCAACAACATCATCAACAGCAAAATACAAAGGGCCCTGGCGACTGGATTGTATAAATGATGCTTTGTCGGTGATCACTTTTATTATCGCCTCTTCTTTTTCTTCTTCTTGACTTTAACTATCATCCAAACTCATTTTTCCATTCTCATTTCTCACACCCTATTCTGACCTTGTCGCCACACTTCTTTCTTCTCGTCTTCGCCTCTAGCTATTTAACGCTGCGATACTACCACTTCCTTGCCACAAACCCCAAAGAAAAAAAAAGGATGGCAATGTTTCCAGCGCACCAACATCGTCACCGTGCTCAAGGTGATTCTCTTCGCCAGTACAGCCTCGTGCACCATACCACACCACACCCTCTTGCCGAGATCCCGCGCGACTACCGATGTGTGTACCCTCAAGGCCCTTCAAACGCCCACCCCTACCGCCGATCGAGTAGTGTCTCTGAGCAAGAATGGCCTTTCTCTTCAACCCACAACTTTTGTCAACAAAGCCAAGTCGCCTGGATGACCGGTCTACATCTCCCCGGCCAAGAAGACCAGTCCTCAAATCTGTATGCGAGCGGCATGTCCTGTCCGGAGAACTTTGAAGATTCCACCTGTGTCGATGAGGCCTGCGAGTCGAGTAGCTGCCTCCGATGGCGCTTCGCGACCACCCTTAACCATGGCCTCGAGTGCACCTCCCCATCGCGCATGGACATTTCGCGGCCGTCGTCCAGGTCCCTATCGTCGGGCCCATCTTCTCGCGGCTCCACACCGCCTCACGACTCGGTCCGTTGTAGCAGTCTCGGGGAATGGAACCATCGAGTGTCGTCCTTCCCCCCTGTCGAGAGCTCGATCCCCACGGTCTCTGAGCTCGACCCTCAGTATAATATGCATCTCATCGCAGAGGTTGCCACAAAAAGCAAAAAGATGAGCATCGACTGCTTGCTTAACCCTGCGAGCCCCACCTCCTCTACCCCACCTACCATGCTACATGCGTTACCCTCACAGTCCTCACTGCAGCAGCGCGTCTTGTCCGAATATGATCGCCTCCATGAGAGCCACTACAACCACCAATACCACCATGAGCAGATCCAGCCTTCCGAGCAGCGTGCCACCAGCCCTGCCGACTTCTCGAGGCTTCCTCCTCCTCCTCCTCCTCCTTCCACAACCCGTCGTCGGGACCCGCGGGATGACCGCAAGCGACGCGAAAAGCGCGCCTGGGACGACGCCGAGATCCAGCTACTGCTGCGGTGTGTGACCGAGGCCAAGCACGGAGGGGCAAAGTGGCAGCGAGTCGCGAATCTGATGGACAACGGGCGGTCGGCCACGAGCTGTGCGAACAAGTTCAAGCGCATGAAGCATAACCGCGGGCCCGCAAGCGTTTCGGACTGTGGGAAGCAGTTCTTGTCACTGTCGTCGTCTTCAGAGGATGCTGAGTCTCCTTCAGACGAGACGATGGATGAGGAAGACGACGAGCTGGAGGAGTCGGAGGAGAGTTCTGAGGGCGAGGAGCAATGAGTGAAGGGGGATTTCTTGTTTACTCGCCTTTGCTCTGTCTTTTACCGTTTTCGCCTTTTTTTTTTGTTGTCTTCCTTGTTTTCATACCATGCTACATTAGAAACCCAACCGTGCAATATCCTTCCCCCGGTCATGCCCAAACAACCACTCATAAACAAACGATTTTTTTTTTCTCATGTCCAGTCTCCACATAATAATTTGCAGAGGGGCACAAGCAGAGTCGATTTCCACACAATACCGCGTTTCCCACTTGTCGGTTGCACAAGAACGCTCACATTCGAAAGCCTGGGCAAGGTGTATGTTGCCAAAGACAGAAAGGACGTAAACACTACAAGATGAAAGCCAAGAAACGTCTATTTTATTTGTTGCCTCCGGGCTATGCGCTTTTTTTTGGTTATCAGTCGTAACGAACTAGAGAGGAAGGATCTCTAGAAATTTACTTCTGGTAGTTCCAGACCATGGACAACACTAATTGAGGGAGGGAAAAAAAAGACAGGAACAGAGAGCAGAGGTTAGCGAGGTATCCACATATATCTCAAGGAAACTTGAACGCGAAGAGAAGGAATACGTACAACCATCCTTGGTGGCAAGGCGGTTGATGGAGTCATCAGCCTCGCTCTGGGCACGGACGTAGCCGGAGAGAGCGTAGGTGGTGAAGGAGCCGGTGTAGCGACCGTTCTCGTCAACACCGCCGATGTTGATCTGGACGGAAGCGTGGTCCTTGGCACCGATGAGGCGGTTGGTGGCAGAGCTGTGGGAGAGAGAGAAAGAGAGAGAGCATCTTTTGTCAGTTTGGGAAAAGGTTCTGTTGCGAGGGGACGTGTGTGTGTGTATGCTGCATGCATGTTGACGCGCGTCTGTGCAACATTGATCAAAAAGATCGCCGCTCCTTCCATGTCCAGTGATTTTATCCGTTGGTTCAATGATAGTTCCCTGTGGATATGATGGTGATCGTGAGGCGAGCAGATCGGATTGGAGTTTCGTTTCCCTTCAGCAGCAAAAAAACTGCTGCAGTTGATGATGGGTTCGGCATGGGTTTTTTTGTCGATGGAGAAAAGAATTGTTGCCTCTGCTGTGATGGTGCTGTCAGTGTCAATGGACTGAGATTGATGTTGGTTTCGACATGCATGTTTTGAAATTGAGAATCCCGTCATGCATCTGAGGGGTGCCTTGCCCATGGATTGAGGATCCAGATCTGGACTGAGGATGGAGTTTGATGATGGGTTCTCCCTTGTCTGTCAGCATCCCTGCATCCTTTAGGTCCTTGTCGTCCTGATGGTAGTGCAGTCCTTTGAGGTCTGTTGATGTTTCCGTACCACTTGCGGGGGACGTAGGTCTCGAGGGTGATCTGGGGGGTCTCCATTTTTGATGATTTGAAAAGGAAGGATCAAACTGATGGCTGCATTCTCTCCATTCTTTTTGTCTCTGTTGTTTTTTTCCTCGTCTTCGTCTGGGTCTGTTGGTGGTTGAGCTCCGACAACGGCAGGCATCTCTTGCTGAAAATATTTTTCTGGTCTTCGGCTGCTCTCTGTAAATGGAACTCATGGTGAAATCCTGCGTATTATCAACCTCGTGTAATTGCACATTCTTTAATTGACACAGACCTGGGTCCCACTTGTTTCGCGCGGCATTTAACGACTTCCCACATAGCTTTATTTTTTTTTCTTCCATTTTCCATTCAACGCCCCCAATTCATACACATCTCGTCCTTCCCTTTCAGCCAATTCTTGTTAATCTTTGCTCCGATTGACAAAACCCTGGTTGAGCACTCTTCCCGCATCCCTTCGTAATCTCATTTCGCGCGTACTCTTCTCTTCCCTCACGCGCCTGCTTCACCCATTCTTCAACGGCTCCCCCTCGTTCTTCTATCATTGACAACTACAACAATGTCTGACGCCCTAGAGGTCAACGATTCAAGTTTGCAGGCATTGGCCTCGTATCTCCAAAAGACCCTCGAACCCGCTTCTCGCCATGAAGGCAAGTGGCATCACACTGCCAGCAAATTGTCCCAAGGAAAAATAGAATTTCACACTGTCCTATACTGACTAACTCCCCTGAGAACGTAATGCTCACACGCGTATTATTTTGATTTCGAAACAATAAAAAAAAAAAAAAATAGCCGAGGCATTCCTGAACAAGTTGGAGCAGAGCCAGAACTTCGGCCAGTTGGTCCTGCAGCTGATCGCCACAAAGTCCTTTGACTTGCATATCCGCTTTGCTGCGTCGTTGCTGTTCAAGAACTTTGTTCGTCGCAACTGGGTGGTAACGTATTTAGACCGGGAAGCTATTGACTCTATGGAGAACAACAAGCGAGTCCTTCATTTTGGTGCTGACTTGTGCTTCTTTTTCGACACTTCATTAGAGCGACGACTACAGCGGCGACAGCAACATTTCACTGGCTGATAGGGAGGCGATCAAGAGCAGGGTTGTCGATCTTATGACCATCTCGGAGGCAAAGATCCAGCTCCAGATCTCAGACGCAGTGACCCAGATCGCCGATAGTGACTTTCCTCAAAAGTGGCAGGGCCTTGTTCCTGTAAGTGTTTGCAACACAGAGCTCGGGACATGGAGAAATGGCTCCCAGAAGGAAGCCAAAGTGGATTGTTTGTTGCAGCTTCAACCTTTTCACTCATCTGCGTAAATTCTACGTTTGTGTTTTGTAGGAACTTGTCGGCAAGCTCAACCCCAATGACTTTGTCACCAATAACGGACTTTTGCAGACCGCCCATTCCATCTTCCAGAGGTCAGTGAACACATAAGGAACCTGAATTGCATCTGGAACATCTGTGTTAAAGGTGCAGTGAGTGCTTACCAGGAATTTCCCTTCTATCATGCAGATGGCGTCCATTGTACCCTACAGACAACCTTTTCACCGAGATCAAGATTGCATTGGAGAGCTTCTGCGACCCTTATCGCCAAGTGTTTTTGGCAACGGATACCATGATCCAGGCCAATGCGCAGAACGGTCCTCAGCTGAAGGTTCTCTTTGAAACCCTCTACCTTTTGACAGAGATTTTTCACGACTTGACCTGCCACGATATCCCCGACTTCTTTGTCACCCACTTGCAGGAGTTCATGGGTCTTCTTCACAAGTACATGATCTACGACAACCCACTTATCCAGGGAGATGTAAGTGAACCTCGGAGTTGTCGATATAATTAAACGAATAATTTTCTAGAGGCATACTAATCATGTTTCTCGATTTCACTCGTAGGACGAAGACGCTCCAGGACCCATTCTGCAAGTGAAGGCATCCATTTGTGAGATTGTCGAACTTTTCAGCATGCGATACGAGGAGGATTTTGTTACATTGCCAGAGTTTATCCAGACTTCCTGGACATTATTGACTACTTTGGGGCTGGAGCAACGAAATGATATTGTACGTTGGATCTTTCTATATCTATGTGGAAAATGGTTCGCGGAATCGGACGCCAAACATTGAACTAATGTCACACCCTCCCGTTCCATAATGCAATAGTTGGTCAGCAAAGCCATGTCCTTTTTAACTTCAGTTGTAAAGACTGGACGCCACAAGGATCTATTCAACTCGACGGAGATTCTTTCTCAACTCTCGGAAAAGATCATCTTGCCCAACATGGGACTGAGAGGTACACACAGGTGGCGATACCTTTTCACTCCAAGGAGATCGAGACATACCCAACTAACCACCACGACCACTTCGATAATCGCCTAATAGAAACTGACGAGGAACTCTTTGAGGACGAGCCTATTGATTACATCCGCAGAGATCTGGAAGGCTCCGACAGTGAGACACGCCGCAGGGCAGCAACAGAATTGGTGCGTGGACTCTTGGACCAGTACCCCACCGAAGTCACAGGCATCATCACCAACTATATCCAGCACTACCTGCAGCGCTACAATACCAACATTACCGAGAACTGGAAGGACAAGGATGCAGCCTTGTTCTTGCTGACCAGTATTGCAGCCAAGAGTGTCGGTGCCCAGTTTGGCGCTCGCGAAACCAACGCCGAGGTCAATATCCTGGATTTCTTCGAGAAGAACGTTATTCCCGACTTGAATGCACCCGTTGAAGGCGCCATCCACCCTATCCTCAAGGTGGATGCTATCAAGTACCTCTACACTTTCCGTGGACAGTTCACAAAGGAACAGCTTTTGGTCGGACTGCCTTTGCTTGTCAGACATCTGGAGAGCAGCAGCTACGCCGTTTACACCTATGCTGCCATCTGTATCGAGCGTATCCTGTTCATGAGAGCTGCAGGAACATCCGGCCCTATGCTGTAAGTCTTGAAGGGCGGCGTGTATTCTTTTTACAGCTTTGTATCATTCGATTAACATGTTTTATCCATGTGTCCCAATAGGTTCTCATCGGACGATATTGCTCCTCACGCCGAGGCATTGATCTCAAACTTGTTCCGCCTTATCGAGCTTGGACGAACACCCGAGAAGTTGGCTGAAAACGACTACCTCATGAAATGTACGTCTATGACCGTTTGTTTATGAAAGTTGGTTGCAAGAAATGAAGAAGTATCTGACATTCTTTTCTCCCTGATCCTTTAGGCGTCATGCGCGTTATTCTCACTGTCCGTGAAAAGATGCTGCCTTTGGTTAGCTTGTCCCTTGCTCGCTTGACCCATATCGTCCAGGCTGTTAGCTCCAATCCTAGTAACCCGAAGTTCAACCACTATGTCTTTGAAAGTATCGGCGCCTTGATCAGGTATATTTGCGAGGGGTTCTCAACTTATGGAACTCGACACGTGGTGATAACTCCACCTTAATCAAACTGACCGACTTTTGTTTTTGCAATCTACAGATTCATTTGCACATCCAACCCTGGTGCGGCCTCGCAGTTCGAAAGTCTTTTGTTCCCTCCCTTCAACCAGATTTTGCAACAGGACATTGCAGAGTTCACGCCCTATGTATTCCAGCTGTTCTCTCAGCTCTTGTCCTTCAATACCGAGACAGAGCTCTCGCCCCAATACCAGAGCATGATTGGCCCTCTTGTCCAGCCCAGCGTTTGGCAGCAGCAGGGTAATCATTCGTATTCGCCTTCCTTGGGACAGATTTTACAGTGGTTCTGACGCTGTAGTTCCTTTTTCTTGGTGATCAAATAGGAAACATTCCTGCCTTGGTCAAGCTCCTGCAGGCATATTTTATCAAGGGATCCAGCTGGATTGTCGCTAACAACCAATTGGAGCCCGTTCTCGGAATCTTCCAGAAACTGGTCTCTTCTAAGATCAATGATCACCATGCTTTCGAGCTCCTGACTACGATTATCGAGACGGTGCCAATGTACAGAATTCATATTTGCATTTGTCTAGAAATGGGACCATTTTCTATACAAACTACTAAAACGTGCATTTTTTTTTTGATCAAAATAGGAGCATCCTCGGCGTCTACATGAAGCATGTGTTGGTGTTGTTGTTGACTCGTCTGCAGAACCACAAGACGGATAAGTTCAAGAAGGGATTCGTCAACTTTTCGTACTACTACATGGCACTGGAAAAGGAGGGCACTGGTCCTGACGCCTACTGGGATCTGTATGAGACCGTCCAAGCCGGTCTTTTTGTTACCTTTTTGAAAAGCATCTGGCTGACGGAGGCCCAGAAGGTGTCTGGCCGAATCGAGCGCAAGACCTGTGCAGTGGCCTTGATCCGTCTATTGACTGGAAGCAAGAAAGTGACCGAGGGCACCAATTTTGACGCAGTCTGGTAACTATTAACTCTTTGTTTTGTTCTTGCAGCACTGTCTGTTCAAAAACGGGGAATGGAAAGAGCTCTTCGTAATTGTTTATCTGATCTGAACACACAAAACAAACAAACCAATTAGGCCTTCCATTATGACAGCTCTGGTCAAGTTCTTTGAGGCGCCTGAGGATGTGAAGGGAGCCTCCAAGGATGCTGAGGAGGATGCAGATCTGTATGCGATTGACATTGAGGAGACTGGTTACCAGGCGCAATTCTCACAGCTGACAACAGCCTCTGGAGCCAAGTCCGACCCTGTTGCCACCATCTTGGATCCTAAGCAGTTCTTGGTTGAAGGGCTCGTTCGTTTCAACCAGCAGTATCCTGGACGCGTATGTGTCTCCTTTTGGTTTCTTTGCTATGTCACTGTCATTTGCACTTTGAAGAGAACAGTATAGGTCTAACATGTTTTGCTTCTTTCCTATCACAAACAAACGGCTTAATAGTTCCAGCATGGTCAGATGCAGCTCCAGCCCGAAACTCAGCACCACCTGTCAACTTACTTGGCCAGTGCAGGCGTTTCTCTCTAATTTGCTTGCTAGCAGATTGCACAATTGTTCAATAAAGAAGAAAAACGATATTAAAGAAGCACGACTGCAGGTCGGAACAAAGAAAAACAAAAAAGAGCTTACCAATGATACGCGCAATGCGAAAAAGTGGAGCAACGCACACACTGTTCGTGGCGCAGATTGTGACCCAACAACGAACGGGTCAATCCTTGGCCGCTTGATCGATCGGCTGGATTCGCCGAAGCGAAGGAGAGTGCGAGTGCTCTCACGCTTTATTCGTTGTCTGCAACCACGGACCGCCTTTCTTTTTGTTCCCCCGTCTTTGTCTTTGTCTCCCTCCCTCTCTGCCTCCCTTCTCCCCGAAACGGATTCCTCGACCTTCTTTGTTCTCTTCACTCTTCTCTTCTCCACCCTTCTCTTCATTCTTCTTCGCTACACTCCATTACCCATTTCTGTCACGGCGTGCCACTCCATTCACTGCCTCCACACACCATTAGACGGCCGCATCAACCACTTTATTGCACTCTCTGCACCTTGGGCACAATCAACATAGCCAATGAGCTTCACAAAGAAACACCAGACAAGGACGTCCTCCTCACGAACAGCATCCTCTACCTCTACAACTTCCTCCACCACTTCCTCTTCACATGCTCCCCCTTCGCCCTATCTACAGTCGCTAACCGCGGCCTTTGCGCCGGGAAGCACTGCTTTCGACCGGGCAGCACTCGTGGTTCAAGTCAGCAACAACGCAAACAGCTCGAGCAGCAGCACAGACAGTGATCGAGTTGCCTTTTCAGCAGAGGAACAGTTGCTGGTGAGTTTTCTCTTGTTTACAAACACTGACCATCCGTGCAGAGTACCGAGTTGTTTGTGTATCCACTCTTGGGCTTGACATATTAAAATGAAGTGGTCGTGTGCGTCTGCCTTGTGCGATCTCACTTAATTTGTCACTGTCCACTCGTTCCCATGTGAAAATTTCTTGTGACTGACTGTCTCTTTACGACATCTTTGCCACATCAAACAGCTCTACGGTGCTTACAAACAGGCGACCAAGGGGGATGTCAAAGGCACCAAGCCAACCTTCTTTGATATTGCTGCTCGAAGCAAGTGGCAAGCATGGGCCAACATGCGGGGCAAAACAACCGATCAAGCCAAGGAAGAATACATCGATATGGTTGTCAGGGTAATGTACTTTGGATCCACGTTTATTTGTCCCTTCAATTGGCATCTTTTGTGATGGTTGCTTTTATGACTAATATTTAGCCTTCGCTATCGATCGTAATCCACCACAGGCATTAAAGAAACCTGGCAGTCACCCTGATCTATTGCTGCTGGCGGACGAGATCCTGCAGGACCACCAACGACTACAGCAACCATCGAACATGGACAAGGATCTACCACCTATCTCGGTCCATTCCCCCGACTCTTCCACCTCTCCATCTGTCTATTACCCTACCCGCAAAAGCTCCATCTCTCACTCGATCCGATCCACTGCCACAGGAGTGCGCTCAGCAGCCACCTCTGTCTACGAACTGGCTAGCGAAACCTTGGATGACTCGGAACAACAACAACTGCAGCCACCTGTACATATTATTCCTGGCCAAAGCAGCTCTGACACACCATCCGACCCTGACTACCATGAAGTGACAGAGACCGTCGTGGAGGAAGAGGTCCTGAACGATGACGACTTTGCACAGCTGCAGTCGTCACAACCCCTTACCCCACCAACCACAACCACGGAAGATGTGAACAACACAGATGATGACGATGACGATGACGAAGATGTCTACCAGTCATCCGAGGAATACGACGAGGAGGGAAGTGAGAGCGACAACACCTCCATCCACTCGCACAGAGACTCAAGCGACGCTCGACGCGAAGGCGATACAAGGTTAGAGATCGCAACCCGTGAACGAAGCAATGACTTTGTGGACGAGGGAGTATTTGATGAGGAGGACAGGGATGAAGAAGAGGCGATCAAAAGCCCACCTTCAGTATCACCGCCATCATTCACCGACAATACGAAGAAAATCATCCATGGTCGATCCAGAGGCGGGTCAGCGTCGTCAGGATACGGAGGATCTATCATGTCGGACAAGGAAGGACCAGCACCAACGCCCCTGGACATGACCGGCTTTATCACCAATAACGGCCATGAATCAATGTTGAGCTCGCCACCGGTGGCCCCCTACCGCGTCAATGCTGTCTTTGATGTACCACCGCCAACCTTGGATTCACCTACAGCAATGACTACCACAACCGAAGAAACAACGTCGCCTGGGTCAACACCTACAGCTCACCACGCTTCCATGGATGGACTTGTCTGCCCTGTTTCAAAAAAGAGTGCAGCGTCGGGTGGCGTCTGTCCAGCAGCCATGTTTGCTCAGGCGAGGGCAGCTGCAAAGGCAGAAGCAACCAAGGAATCGTCGTCATCACCATCAATCGAACCAAAGGAAGTGGATGTTCCCTCAACACAATCGAGTCCAGGACCTGATACCACGTCAGACACAACTATAGCTGCAACCCCAAACACAACTGAACACTACCGCTCTCAGACCGAGCCGATTTCTTTGTCCACACCGTCGTCATCCATCTCGTCTGCAGCTTCTACGACTGTCAACTCTGCGACCCGACAAGGCCGCCGACTCGGCCAGGGGATCGTCTCTCGGTTCTCGGCCCTTCGCAGCAGCTTGGCAGCAGCTTCGGCCCGTGCGGCCTCGTCAGCACTCTCGGGCGGCTCTGCCAAACCTGTCACAACCACACACGTAGTAGTGCGTGACCCGAAAACCCAGCGGGACGTGACCGTGCTCTGTCCTCACATTGCACAAACACAGGTCCTGGAGACAGAAGTGGTGCGTCTGCAGACGGACATTTCGGTGCTGCACGAGCGTTTGGATCTGTTGCAAGAGTCGCTCAAGATCAAGTCGCAGACACGAGAGCAAGAAAGGCGGTCGGCACGCGGGATTTTGAAGATGGTGCTGCGCCAGGGACTGATCAATGCGGTGCTGCTACTGCTGGTATTTGCAGTGCTGTATAAGAGGCGGTCGCCGATTGCGTTTGCGATCATGGCGTATGTAGGACACGGAGCCAAGGAGGGTGAGGCCGGTTGGAGAGCGTTCCTGAGGTGGACGGCAGATGTTGTCAGGAGGGGGCAGAGGAATCAGCAGTTGATGCTGAATGCTGGACGGCGGAATGGGTACTGGTAGAAAGAGAGAGAGAGAATGAGAGAGAAGCGTACACCGATCAACTCACCCTGTAATTTATTTTTTAAAGCCCATCATGTCGAAACGAGATAGTACTAGGTCCCTCGATGCAATACCCTGGTTTAAAGCATGTATATTCGCTCATCTTCTCTACGATTATTTACAACGTGATAGTAGACATGCCGTGTGTGTGTGTGTGTGTGTTTTTACAGCTTTGCGTTCATCATCAGCCGGGACGACACCTCTGGGTACATGTCCTCTTTGATGAGCGCAAAGATCGAGCCGCACTTGGCCTTGGGCGCGATCTTGAGCGCAACCTCCTTAGCGAGCGCTACCGTGGGCTCAACACCCTCGGCGATGGCGTCGACCAAGTGGTAGGCAAGGGCCTCTTTGCCACCGTAGCGCTTGGCTTCAAGGACGACGCTGCGGTAGACGTGCGGGTGCATCTTGTAGCGGAGGAGGGCGGACATGCCTGCGGGGAGAGGAGAGGGGAGATCGATTTCGTTCTGAAGGAAGAAGTGGTGGATGGGGGGGGGGGGGGACAAAAAAAATTGAAAATGAGCTCAGAGTGGAATGCGGAGATGGCTCAAGGGAGGGGTGTTTTTTTCTTATTTCGGTTGATCTTACCATGCACATGAACCCACGATCGGATCGCATGACGCGGTAGTCGTGAGCCATGGCCATCAGGCAGCCGCCGGCAAAGGCGTGTCTGTTTTAGGAGGGGCGAGTGGGGAAAGTATCAGCCTTCTTATTCTCTTCTCCTACTTTGGTGAGTTGGACGGCTGCTCGGCGTACTCTTCCACAAGCCGAGACAAAAAAAAAAACGGTGCAACTTTGCTGGATGTGAATGAACCTTAAATATTTCAGGGATGATGAGGCGAAGCGGAGGCAAGATCACTCGTGCAAGAGGAAAGATTCGGTTCACATCCACGATCGTGGGGAAAACGTAGTAGAAGGGGCAGAAGCGACAAGTGGACATATGTCCTTTAAGAGAGAATCCATCCTTCAAGTGTAGCCGAGTTTGAATACAGCTTGGACACAAGGACAAACAGGGATCTAAGATGAGATCGCTTTTTGGATTTGCATGAGGATATTTTTCTTCACTTGCAGCGTCAAAGAATGAATGAGCCGAGAAAAAAAAAAAGGATTGTCA